>JAPQWV010000166.1:600000-1043046 GCA_027422505.1 Craterostigma plantagineum
TTAAATACACAAAAAGTGTAAAATAATGTCAGATCAAATTCCTTGTCAGAAACTTAGGTATCATATAGGAATGTATTGTGATACATTGATAGAAGTATGTATTGGTTATACAGATATCACACATCATTTTAGAAATTAGGTACCCCACAAACACGTAATATAAAAAGAGAACAAAGCATAATGCAAATAAAATTTCTTATTATTAAAGAATAATTAAGTTACAAATGATTCGAAAAACTCTGCTATTTATACAAATGGAAAACCCACTAAAAATTAATAACAAACCTCAACTGCTATCTACTTCTTCAGCTATTTTGACCGTTGACCTAATACCCTCCCCACAATGTGCACGGAATATATTTATTACATACACTTTGAATAATAGTAGAAGCAGCACCGATCCGGACAATGGCTTAGTGAACATGTCCGTGAATTGAAGGCTTGAACTAACAGGTAGGAGTTTGAAGTTCCCAAGTTGACTGTGATGCCTGATGAAGTGAGCATTGATTTCGGTATGTTTTGTCCTTTCATAAAACCTCGGATTTAATGCTAACTGGATAGCCGAAGGATTATCACAATAGATGATGGGAGTGGGCAACTTGTTAGAACCAAAATAAGAGAGAAGTTGTTTAAGCCAAAGAACTTCTGTAGCGAGTGATTAAATTGCCTGATACTCAGCTTCTATGGAGGATCGTGAGACAGTAGACTTCTTTTTAACCTTCCATGAAACCAAGGAATGGCCTACGAAAGTACAGAAGCATGTGACTAATCTTCGAGTGTCTGAACAAGCAGCCTAATCTGAATCGGAAAATCCCTTTTGGTGGATGGGAGAATCGCATGGCAAGAGCAGCCCCTGCCCTGGACACCCCTTTAGGTATTGAAGGAGATGTCGAATAGCTACAAGATGAGATGTCCTCGGTTCTGACACTAACTGACTTAGTTTGTTGACTGCAAAACATATGTCTGGTCGAGCGAATGTGAGGTATATCAGCTTTCCAACTATTTTCATGTATTGTGATGCATGATTCCTGATTGTCTCCATCTGTCTCCGTAAGTCTCTTGCTTGGATTTAAAGCGTTGAGACATGTTTTGAAGCTAGGTACCCTGTTTCTTCAAGTAGTTTGAGGGTGTAAAGGCGCTGAGAAACAGAATTCCCTGTTCTACCTTAGCTATTTCTAGTCCTAGAAAAATCTCAAAAACACAAGATCCTTCAGTTTGAATTTGAGCTGGAAGAAAGCTTTCACCTCGTTTATATCATTCATGGATGGACCTGTGATAATAATATCATCAACATAAACTAATAATGCTATGAATGATGGCTTGACCCCTTTACAAACAATGTATGATCAGAATTGGTTTGATGAAAACCAAAATCTACCATGGCCTCAGAAAACTATAGCATTCCATTGGCGAGATGCTTGTTTTAGACCATAGATGGATTTATGCAAGAGACAAACCTGTTTACCAGTGGATGAAGTAGAAGGAGGCTCATAGCCTGGTGGTAAATCCATGAATACCTCCTCATAAAGGTCCCCATTTAAGAAGGCATTGTTAAGGTCTAATTGGAAGATGTGCCATCTCTTTGATGCAGCGAGTGCCAATAGAACTTTTAACAGTGGCCGGTTTAGCAACATGTGAGAAGGTGTCAATGTAGTCAATTCCTTCTCTCTGCTTATATCTATTGGCAATCAACCTTGCCTTGAATCTTTCAGCTTTACCTGCATCATTGTATTTGAGCTTATACACCCACCTACAACCAATAGATTTCTTACCACTAGGTAGACCTATCAATGTCCAGGTTTTATTCTCTTCCATTGCAGCAGCTCATCTTTCATGGCCTGAATCCACTCTGGTATATGCATGGCTTCATGATAGTATCAAGGTTCATGAATCAGAAAGATTTTATATGTAGAAGACTTAGATAGAGGGTGAAATGTAGATTTCATTTCAAAGGTTGTGTTGCAGTGAAAATCTTTGAGGTAAGAAGGATCTTGGCTTTGTCTAAGTGATCTTCTGAGTGTTGAAGAGTATGGAACTACATCTGATATGTCCAGAACAACATTTGGCTCATCTTCAACAGGTAGGTCTGAAGTAATTTCTGCTCTTGACTCACTTCCAGCAGCTAAGTCTGAGGCATCTCAGCATGTAAATCTCTATGATAGCATTTGCACTAGATTTTGAAGTAGGAAGAACAAAGTCTGTAGGTTGTGCTTTTATATCTATGTCTAAAGCAATTTTAGGCAAGACAATATGATCAAATGGATCTATGTTTTCAGAGTCAGAACTGTTACTGTAATAAAGGGGAAATATGCTTTCATCAAATACTACATCCATTGAAACAATAATGTCATTAATATGAAGGTCTAATATCTTATATCCCTTCATTTCTCTTGGATATCCAAAAAAACATAACTCGAGGTGCCAATTTATCCCTATTGACATTAATAGCTGAAGCATAGCAAATGCATCCAAATGCACGTAGGAGATTATAATTCATAGACTTGGAAAACATGAGTTTATAAGGTGACTTATTTCCTAAAACAGGTGAAGGTAACCTATTTAAGAGGAATGTAGCAGTCAAGATACATCAGACCAGAAGGATTTTGATAAACCTGGTTGGAAGCGAAGCGCTCGTGCTACATTCAACAGATGTTGCTATTTCCTTTCTACCACGGAGTTCTGTTGTGGTGTGTAGCACAGCTGAACTGATGTAGCATGCCTTTATTCTGCAATACACTTGTTAGTTGTAGTTCCTTCGCATTATCAGAACGGATCACCTGAATTTTTTCCTTAACTGTGTTTCTATTAGTTTGTAAAAATATTCCCTAATGGCTGGAATTTCAGTTTTTTGTTTCATAAAAAACACCAAGTACAATTCCCTTGTGAACTGGGACCTGGTTTGTAGACCTAAAAAATCTGGTGGCCTTGGTATCAAGAATTGCGAGCTTTGGAATATGGCTCTCCTTGGAAACCAAATCTGGGACTTGGCCTCCAAAGCTGATAAAATGTGGGTAAGATGGATGAATGGAGTATATTTGAAAAATGAAGAGTTTTGGGATCATAAAACGCCTTCAGACTGCTGTTGGTTTTGGAGGAAGCTTAATAAAATCAAAATATTGTTTAGAGATGGCTATCGGCAAGGGAAATGGGGGAATGATCTAAGTGGAATTTATTCCACTAATTCAGGTTACCAATGGCTGAAAGGGGTTGATAATCATTGGAATTTCTGCACTGTGACCTGGAATAGATTCAATATTCCGAAGCATAGTTTCATCGTATGGCTTGTTTTGTGGAGAAAACTCATTACTTTTGATAGACTGCAATCATGGAATATTTTAGTTGTTAACCCAACTTGCTTATGTCTTCAAGCTGATGAAACCATCCAACACTTATTCTTCGACTGTGCTTATAGCCAGCAAGTGATCGAGCCCATTTCAGTTTGGATGCAAACTCATCCAGGGCCTACTAAGTTCTCGGATTGGTGCTATTGGATCCTATCCTTATCAAGAAGGAAATGTGCCAGGTTTAAGATAGAAGCCGCGTGTTATGTGGCAACTATCTACCACATATGGAGGGAGCGGAATTGTAGAGTCCATGGAGAAGATTGTTCGGAACCCACAGAAGTGGCAAAAGCAATATATGGAGATCTGAGATGGAGAATTCCATACTATTGCAGGACGTTGAAGTCAAGTGAGGATGCAAAATTTTTGGAGCGCTTATGTTGTGTGTCCCTAGGTTAGGTGCTAGCTGTTTAGCATGAGGATTAATTTGTGATAAAGAGAGACAATGTAATCGTCTGCTTGTGGTAATGAATTTCTCTTTACCAAAAAAAAAAAAAAAACCAAGTAAATCTACTATGATCATCCACTATTGTTAAGAAGTATCTATGATTATCAAAGGAAGGGGTATGAAATGGTCCCCAAACATCACAATGGATTGATCAAAACACGAGGAAGCAAAGTTATTTTCTGATTCACGAGGGAGCTTTCTCTGTTTAGCTCTTTGGCAAATATCAGATGACTGAGTTTCAAAACATTACAGTTCAGAACATTTCTCATTCCATCTAAAACTTTGCAAGAAGGATGGCCCAGCCTATGATGTCATGAAACTTTATTCACAAAAACAGATAATTTAATATAGCTAGCTGATTCTGTAGTCACTTCTTTCTTCAAGACATACAGTCCTTCTTTGAAGTCTACCCTTGCCAATCACATGATTATGTAGTGACTTATGTCTTCAATACATAAAGTCCTTCTTTGAAGCCTACCCTTGCCAACCATAGTTTGCAACTTGATGTCCTGTATCAAAAAGTGATCAGCTGAAAAGATAATCTGAACGTTCTTGCTAGCTGTTATACTAGATACTGAGAGCAAATTAAAATTAAACTCATGGACATACAAAACATTATCAAGTATTAGGTTCTTGTTTATTTTGATACTACCTGACTTGTAGGCTAGTGTCGAAGTCTTATTCGGCAGAAGATATTGGTGCATGTTATATCATATATTTCCAGAATAGGGATAAATCATGACATATACGTCGTGATGCACCAGAATCAACCAACCATAAAGCATCACTGATTTTATCAAGTATATTGAAAGTCAAACAGAAACCTGGATTTTCAGAGAAAGTTACTGCATTTGGCTGTGAAGTGGCTGGAATTGGTTGGTTCAAGAGATGTTTAAAGTGTTGAATCTGATGAGAATTGAGCTGGGACAATAAATCACTTGCAGGCACCACTATTGTTTCTAGGAGCTGGTGATGATATGAATGATGATTCAGCTGAGATTTGATTTGCCCGAGGAGTGATATTATTTCTTGGTTTAAACCCTGGTGGATATCCATGAAGTTTGTAACATGTCTCTACCGTATGACTTGTCTTGTTACAATGAGCACAAAAAGCTCTATAATTGTCCTTCCTGTGCTCTGTAATCACAGTTCCTCTTGAGCTATCTGGATAAACATTTGTTGAATTCTTGTTGACTAACACAGCCATTGGGCGTATCATGCCTTCTGATGAGCTTGCAACATGTCTCTGCTTTACTTCTTGACACTACAAGTGAGAAAACTCTGTCGATATGAGGTAGATGATCCATCATCAAGATCTGACCCCTTACCTGATTGTAAGAAAGGAAGATTTCTTTCATGGCCCACCTAAAGTTTTAATTCACTCGGCATGCCCTGCCAGATAAGAAATAAGTTTAAAGGACCTAATTTATGTAAAATTCGAGTAAAGGACCTGAAAATATGATTTGACGAAAAATACCCTTGCTAATATGCTCTTTTTTTCCAGCGAAAGTCTATATGTGTTGTTCGTGGTCTTATATGAAGTGGTACTTTTACTTTATTTTATGTTACTCAGTTACAGCATATTGTTACTTTATAAACAAACACGTTTTTCAATAGTATGGTGTTACTTTGATATTGCAAACTGTTATCAACAGAATTTTTTTTATTTAATGATCGAACTCATTTTTCTTACACTGAATCGAGCACAAAAAAATCGACTGCCCCATCCAACCGATTTCGACATGTCATGTTGGATTCATTATGATCTAGACGACGCACGTGTAATACCCGAGTCCCGTAAGTAAGCCGGCCAATAAATATGCATACATATTATATGACTTACGTGACTGCATGAGACATGTTTTGTGACTTTTATGTGCTTAACTGATTTCATGCTATACGCTAACATGACATGTATGAATTAGAAAGTAGATTTACAATTTAGGTTAATTATTGAATTTAGGGTTTTTAGTACATGACATGCTAACCTCGAAGATTTGATTTAATATATTAAGTTTTCTTAGGCCCAAGTACTAGAAATAATGAGGTACTAATAGGAGGGTTATTTAAGCCCAAAATAGGGGCCATCGAAACATAGTTAGGAAATAATTATTGAAGACTTAAGTTATACACATATATATGCACGGTAGAGATTACTTATTTGTTAAGAAACCTTAAAGAATCAATAGAATAATATGTATTACAGGGATGTTATAAAGATAAGTATTAGTATAACTTTTAGCATTATTTAACTATCACCACACGCAATGATAAGATAAACACTAAGATAAGATAAGAACTAACTAATATATATATATATATATATCAACGTCATTTGTTCACCTAAACACGTCAAATGGTAAGAATCAGAAATAAAGACTAAGTTCATTAAACAAAACCATTAAACAAACCCTCGAAAACTCGGAATCAATAGAGATAAGGAGCTGATCGTTTTAGCCAGAAGTGGTATGAAATTTCTACTTTAAATCATACATCTAATTTCATGTTTAGTATATTAGGTGTTAATTTCATATCCTATAGAGCACGAGTTCAGTAAGAGTAGATTTTTCTAATGATATTATGTGATATCTTAACGCATTTGTTGAAGTTAATATGGTATTCAATCTGTTCTTGGAGAAGTGTGGTGTCTCGATCGAAAGTTCAGAAGGTTTATTGAATGGTGATATGAGTTCTTTTTAGCTTCTGAAACTCGAGGTTATACTAGGTTTGCTAGGAATAAATTCGAAATCATAGGTTGATATAAATCTCGAAACATTGTATATGATACCTCGAAATTTTAATATTGTCTCGACATTTGGTATTTTATAACATCTCGACATGGCTTGTAATGTCGACATTTGGTATTTTATAACATCTCGATATCTACGTCAAGACCATGTCAAAATCTAATTGATCAAGTCTGAAAAACATATTAAAATCTTTAGCTATATATCTCGACATTTTACTTAAAATGTCGAAGTCTCCCATCTCATATATCGAGATTTTTTATATCGAGATTTAGTGTTAATGATGGATTTCGGCAGTTAGCTCGACATGTGACTTCGAAATAATTGTGTCTATTGTCCCTAACCAAGCTCGAAGTTTATCATTAATATCAACAATCATCTCGACATCTATGTCGAGATTCATCTCGAGTTATACATGGAAATATTATATAATATGTTATATACTACTCGAGGTTTCATCCCAACATATATCGAGTCTATTTAATATTTATCTAGATTTATGTTATGTCCCAAGTTCATGTCGATGTTTACGTTGAGGTTTAACTCAAAATCCATTTTAAATACTATGTCGAGATCTTTGTCGACATTTAATTCTTGCACCGACTTTATATATCAATGTCTCGAAATCTTATTTTACTACCAATCTCGAGAACTTATAACTATATCGATATTGTACATTACGTAGTATAAAACTCGAAATCTTTGTGTAATGTCAGGACATATTTCATGGAACATGTCGAAATCTATTTCTGAAAATTTTATTTCCCAGTTTAGGTAAGTTCTAAATTTTAGGGTTTTGAAATTTATAAGTTAAAATTTGCCAATTTAGTGAAATTATAAATAAACTAACAAACCCTAATTTTTATATGTTTGTATACCTAGGGTTTGAAGATTAGCGATTTACCGATAAGCTAAATAAGCTAAGGACACCAGGTAAGTGGAAATTTCAACTACAACACATAAATTGTTTGTACTAACATGAATTACGTGGCTATCTGTTTATATGAGATTATGTGAATTATTTGCTATATATGAAGATATAGCATGCATTTTAGTATTGTTACATGAGCATGAACACATGCATACACGGCATGCACGGAAATTGTGAGATGAGAGTATGCATGGTATAATGTCGCTTGAAAGCGATGGATATTTGCCGATATGGGCATCTGATGTCGACTCACAGTTGAGTCTGGACTGCTTCTATGACACCATGACGACCCGGTACGTCGTCGGATATATATTTATTATTTGGGCAGAATGCCCTGAATTGCGGTAGGTGCGACCTGGAGGAGGCGATTCGAGGGTGGCAGCGACACCGAGGGTATCTCTGGTGTTGGCGACCCCGAAGTGGGCTACCAGCGTGAGCGTCCGCGGAACAGCAAGTACCCATTGGGCCGAATGGCGGGCCGTCATGCATCCCAGTGCGAATTGGGCCGAAATGCGTGACTGGTATTTTATGGTTCGTCACCCTTTGTGGATTGCTGGACCATTGTCCTTATTGGAATTGAGCTCTGAAAATGGTGCATAGTAAGTCAGTCGAGGGCCCTCAGAGATATAAGATTGAGTTTGATCCTATTAGGGTCTGAATGCATTGGCGCGGATGCCTTTGCAAATGAGACACGTGCACGACATGCATTATTCCTACTTACTGAGCTTTATAGCTCATCCCATGTTTTATGTGTTGTAGGTACGCGTGACCACGGTATGTGATCGCTTATGACGGCAAGGCTATCTTTTGAAGCTTCCAACGACTTTTGAGGGTGGTGTGTACATGAATGCGACCCGTGGGGCAGGAGATAGGGTTTCTTTTGTTGGAATTATGAAACCATCCTATGTAAATAGGTTGGAAGTGATATTTTGACTTGTACAGAACGAATTCCTTTATATAAAAGGAAAAATTTTACCCACGTTTTCGCGTATTAAGTATTTTATATTGACATTAGCCACGTAAGTTAGTGTTAGAATTGATAAGTAGATGGCGGGGCGCCACAGGTGGTATCAGAGCTTCGGTTGAAGTTTTTGTAGACTGTTCATGTACACACGCTCAAAAGTACGGAAGCGGCCTTGCTAGTAAGTTCCTATTACTGTGAATTTTGGCTTGTGTTGCATAATTTATTGGCCGTAGGGACTATCAGGGTAAATAAGAATGGGTAGAACAAGAGGTGATAGCAGTGGGAGTTCCAATCGGGGCAAGGAACCCGAGATACCAACTGATAATCGCGACACGGCGATTATCCAGCTTACCGAATTAGTGCGCCAGCAGTCCGCTCAGATTCAAGAATTAATTCAACAGCGGAACACTGGCGGACAGCAAAACAGTGGGCTTTCTCAAGCCGAAAGAATAGAGATAGTAGGAGAAAGATTTCGGAAGTTAAATCCTCCAACTTTCGAGGATGCAATTGACCCAACTTCGGCTGAAGACTGGCTAAGGACCTTAGAAAGTATGTTCCAGTACAGCAGAATTCCCGAAGAAGAGAAGGTCCTGTGTGCTGCATTCCTGTTGCGAGGGAGTGCAGGTCATTGGTGGGACACCATCTTAGCCATTGAAGACCATCTTACAATGAGTTGGGATCGTTTCAAAGAATTATTCAGGAGCAAGTACTTCACCGCTCCAGTACGGGCCCAACGAATGAACGAGTTCATTAACTTACGCCAGGGCCCGATGACAGTGGCTGAGTACATCCGAAAATTTGAACAGCTGTCTAGGTTTGCAGCTCACATGGTGAGCACAGATGTATTGAAGGTGGAGCGCTTTCTGGAAGGCCTGAAACCTGAGCTATATAGAGACGTGAATATGGCCGGGCTTCAAGGAGCTACATATGCTCAAGTTGCTGAACGGGCTTTAGTGGCTGAGCAAGCGGAAATCAGAATCATCCGAGCCCAAGAAGCAAAACGGAAGTTCGTTCAAGGGCCACAGTGGAGTGGAGGAAGTCAAAAGAAGCAATTTGTCTCAAAAGGCCCAAGGCCTAATTTTCAGAACAAACCCGGACTACCTCAGCAGTTTAACCCGAATCAGGGTAGACCCCCAATGGCACCAATCTGCCCGAAGTGTACTCGACGACATACGGGGATTTGCTTCTCAGAAAATGCTAGCTGTTTTAGATGTGGCAAGTCAGGCCATTTTGCAAGAGCATGCCCAGGGAAAGCATCCGGGAGTCAGACAACTGTACAAGCCAGGCCACCAACCGTACCTGCCCGAGTATACACGATTACATCCGAGGAGGCAGAAACAGACCCATCAGTAGTAGCAGGTACCCTATCTATCCATCATATATCGACACGCATATTAATAGATTCAGGAGCCACGCATTCATTTGCATCATCTAAGTACGTGACGAGACTCGGGATTACGCCTCAACAATCCGACTGCGAGTATAGTGTAACTATTCCACATGGAGCTTCTACTCGAACTAATTTAGTTTTACGAGAATGCCCAGTGCTAGTGAACGATAGAGAACTACCCGTAGACCTTATAGTTATACCTATGAACGACTATGAGGTAATCCTACAAATGGACTGGCTGTCTAAGTATGGCGCCGTGATTGATTGTAATCGTAAGACAGTCACGTTCAGTACAGAGAGAAACGAACCGTTCATTTTTACGGGAACTAGCAAGAGCAAAATTCCCAAACTGCGATGAAGGCACAACGCCTGTCAGGGCAGGATGTGAAGCATACCTCGTATCTGCAATGACCTTAGAAGAACGTTCACTCCCAAAGTTAGAGGAAGTCCCAATAGTACGAGAATTTCCTGATGTGTTCCCAGAAGATTTACCAGGACTTCCCCCTGATCGTGAAATTCAGTTCACGATTGATTTAGTACCTGGGGCTGCACCTATCTCAAAAGCTCCATATCGTTTAGCTCCAACAGAAATGAAAGAACTGAAAGAACAATTGGACGAGTTGCTACAAAGGGGATTTATTCAGCCAAGCTTTTCACCCTGGGGAGCACCGGTTCTATTTGTCAAGAAGAAAGATGGATCGATGCGGCTATGCATCGATTACAGAGAGTTAAATAAGATCACTATCAAGAACAAATATCCCCTTCCAAGGATTGACGATCTGTTCGATCAGCTACAGGGAGCCACGGTGTTCTCAAAAATAGATTTGCGATCGGGATATCATCAGCTGAAGATTCGCGAAGAAGATATTCCGAAATCGGCCTTTAGTAGACGTGGGCTTTGGGCCGGGCCGACCCGGAACCGGCCCAAAACCGGCCCGTTAGCCCGGCCCGAAACCGGAACCGGTAGAACCGGTTCCAGAACCGGTAACCGGCCCATTTAATTTGGGCTGGGCCGGTTTTTGGGCCGCGGAACCGCGCCAATCCGGTTCCGGTTCCGGTATAGCCGTTGGGCCAACGGCCATGTTGATTTTATTTTTTTTTTAATTTTTAAACACTGGAAAATTACAGTTTTAACCCCAAACGAAAAATCTATAAATACCACCTCATTTTAACCATTTTAACTCACAATTACATCCGAATCTCTTCCAAACTCTCTCAAAAAGCTCTAAAAAAAATCATCCTAATATTATTAACATTAATAATTATTTTATTATTACTACACTACACTACTACCTACACATACTCACTTATTATTACCAATAATTGAATTATTATTTTACACTAATGGCGTCGTCATCGAGAAATCCTAACCCTCATGACGAAGATGTTTTTATGGTTTTAGGTCACGCCGACGACGGGAGTTCCGTTCTTCCAGTTCGGACGAAGACGAAGAGGCCTCTAACATAGTTTTAATTAATAGTCAAGTCGAATAAATTGTATTTTTTATTTCGAATATTTTTTCCTTTTTTGTATTTTGTAACTTGTAAGTTTTAGATTTATTTTTCTTTCTTTTATGTTTTTATTTGTATTTTTTAGGTAGTTTTTTTTATTTTTTTGTACTTTTCTTATCTTTTTTTTTTTTGTTTTTTTGAATAAAATTTTTGGATATTTTCTAAAGAATTTTTTCATAGCAAAAAAAAAAATAAAAAAAATTAAACGGGCCGGTTCCGGTTCTGGAACCAAGGCCCAAAAGAGGCCCGGGGGTTCTTCGTATGGTTCTGGTCCGGTCCCTGGAAAATGGTTCCGGAACCGGACCCGGAACCGGAACCGGAACCGGAACCGGTAGAACCGGAACCGGTAGAACCGGCCCGGAACCGGCCCAATCCGGCCCAAAGCCCAGGTCTAGCCTTTAGTACTCGATACGGGCACTACGAGTTCTTAGTCATGCCTTTTGGGCTGACTAATGCGCCGGCAGCATTCATGGACCTGATGAACCGCATATTCAATCCATTCCTGGATAAGTTCGTCATCGTATTCATCGATGACATCCTTATTTATTCAAAAACGAGGGAGGAGCATGAGCAACATTTGAGGAACGTCCTTGAGATACTACGCGAAAAGCAATTGTATGCTAAGTTCAAGAAATGCGAGTTTTGGCTGGATCAAGTCGCATTTCTTGGACATATTATTTCGGGAGCAGGAATTTCAGTAGACCCGAGCAAGATAGAAGCTATCAATAATTGGCCCCAACCGACGAATGTAACTGAAGTACGAAGCTTTCTTGGACTAGCCGGATATTATAGAAAATTTATTAAGGACTTCTCGAAGATCGCATCAACGTTGACGAAGCTGACTAGAAAGGATACTCCATTCCATTGGAACGATGAGTGCGAGCGAAGCTTTCAAGAATTAAAAAGACGACTCACTTCGGCCCAGTCCTGACGATACCCACAGGAACAGGAGGATTTTCCGTATATAGTGATGCATCGAAGGATGGGCTGGGATGCGTTCTAATGCAAAATGGAAAGGTTGTTGCGTACGCTTCGCGACAGCTAAAGGATTACGAGAAGAATTACCCAACCCACGACCTGGAACTCGCCGCAGTTGTTTTTGCTCTGAAGATCTGGAGACATTATCTGTACGGCGAACGCTGTGAAATTTTCACAGACCACAAGAGCCTGAAGTACTTCTTCACTCAGAAGGAGTTAAATATGAGACAGCGACGATGGCTCGAGTTAGTCAAGGACTATGACTGCGTGATTAGCTACCACCCGGGAAAGGCGAACGTAGTAGCTGATGCACTAAGCCGCAAAACTGTGAATACAGAGCTACAAAGGCTCGAAGTGGAGTTAATACATGTGGGCGATATTGAGGCAAGACTAGCAGCGTTAACACTTCGACCTACACTGATGGAGCAGATTACGAAAGCCCAGGAGAACGACGAGTTATATCTGAAAATTAAAGAAACTCCAATGGAACAAAGATCTTCAGACTTCACCATACGGGACGACGGAAGTTTATACTACAGAAATCGTTTATATGTTCCTAACAATGCTGAACTACGTAAGACTGTCATGACGGAAGCCCATACCACTGTCTACTCCATCCACCCGGGAGCGACGAAGATGTATAGAGATCTACGAACCAACTATTGGTGGCCAGGGATGAAAAGAGAAATAGCGACCTTTGTAAGCCAATGCCTAACGTGCCAGCAAATTAAGGCGGAGCATCAACGACCGGCAGGAACCTTACAATCCCTGCCAGTACCTGAATGGAAGTGGGACCACATTACCATGGACTTCGTTGTTGGCTTGCCTAAAACTGTGAAAGGCCACGACGCTATATGGGTCATCGTTGATCGATTGACCAAGTCCGCTCACTGCCTATCAGTTCAACATTCTCAATGGAACGATATGCGGAATTATATATTCAAGAAATAGTACGACTTCACGGGGTTCCAATTTCGATCGTTTCCGATCGTGATTCGAGATTCTTATCCAAGTTCTGGATGAGTTTGCAAAAGGCCATGGGAACCAAACTATCATTCAGTACTGCCTACCATCCTCAGACAGACGGGCAGTCTGAACGAACAATCCAGACCTTGGAAGATATGCTAAGAGCCTGTGTGCTCGATTTTAAAGAAAATTGGAGCAGATATCTTCCGTTGATTGAATTCTCATATAACAACAGCTTCCACGCAACAATAGGAATGGCTCCATACGAAGCGTTATACGGACGCAAGTGCAGATCTCCAATTCACTGGGATGAAGTCGGAGAACGAGCAATATTAGGCCCTGATTTGGTGCAAGAAATGACAGAAGCCATTGCTCAAATACGAGAACGGATGAAAACGGCCCAAAGTAGGCAGAAAAGCTACGCAGACCAAAAGCGTAGACCACTGGAATTCCAAGCAGATGATTTTGTATTTCTGAAAGTTTCACCGATGAAAGGAGTAAAGCGATTCGGGAAGAAAGGCAAGCTGAGCCCACGTTATATAGGACCATTCCGAATCCTCAGAAAAGTTGGCGAAGTTGCCTATCAACTGGAACTACCGAATTCGCTAGCTCAAGTGCACGATGTCTTTCACGTATCGACGTTACGAAAATACGTCGCAGACCCAAGCCATGTGTTGAACACAGAAAACCTTCATCAGCAGCTCAAGCCCGATTTAAGCTACGAGGAGAAGCCAGTGGAAATCCTTATGTACGACATGAAACGATTACGGAGTAAAGAAATTCCGTTAGTCAAAGTATTGTGGCAGAATCAGTTGATAGAAGAAGCTACGTGGGAACGGGAAGAAGATATGAGGAACCGATACCCTGAGCTATTTCTCCCTAACTGATTTCGGGGGCGAAATCCCTTTTAAGGGGGGGAGGATGTAATACCCGAGTCCCATAAGTAAGCCGGCCAATAAATATGCATACATATTATATGACTTACGTGACTGCATGAGACATGTTTTGTGACTTTTATGTGCTTAACTGATTTCATGCTATACGCTAACATGACATGTATGAATTAGAAAGTAGATTTACAATTTAGGTTAATTATTGAATTTAGGGTTTTTAGTACATGACATGCTAACCTCGAAGATTTATTTAATATATTAAGTTTTCTTAGGCCCAAGTACTAGAAATAATGAGGTACTAATAGGAGGGTTATTTAAGCCCAAAATAGGGCCATCGAAACATAGTTAGGAAATAATTATTAAAGACTTAAGTTATACACATATATATGCACGGTAGAGATTACTTATTTGTTAAGAAACCTTAAAGAATCAATAGAATAATATGTATTACAGGGATGTTATAAAGATAAGTATTAGTATAACTTTTAGCATTATTTAACTATCACCAAACGCAATGATAAGATAAACACTAAGATAAGATAAGAACTAACTAATATATATATATATATATATATATATATATATATATACGTCATTTGTTCACCTAAACACGTCAAATGGTAAGAATCAGAAATAAAGACTAAGTTCATTAAACAAAACCATTAAACAAACCCTCGAAAACTCGGAATCAATAGAGATAAGGAGCTGATCGTTTTAGCCAGAAGTGGTATGAAATTTCTACTTTAAATCATACATCTAATTTCATGTTTAGTATATTAGGTGTTAATTTCATATCCTATAGAGCACGAGTTCAGTAAGAGTAGATTTTTCTAATGATATTATGTGATATCTTAACGCATTTGTGGAAGTTAATATGGTATTCAATCTGTTCTTGGAGAAGTGTGGTGTCTCGATCGAAAGTTCAGAAGGTTTATTGAATGGTGATATGAGTTCTTTTTAGCTTCTGAAACTCGAGGTTATACTAGGTTTGCTAGGAATAAATTCGAAATCATAGGTTGATATAAATCTCGAAACATTGTATATGATACCTCGAAATTTTAATATTGTCTCGACATTTGGTATTTTATAACATCTCGACATGGCTTGTAATGTCGACATTTGGTATTTTATAACATCTCGATATCTACGTCAAGACCATGTCAAAATCTAATTGATCAAGTCTGAAAAACATATTAAAATCTTTAGCTATATATCTCGACATTTTACTTAAAATGTCGAAGTCTCCCATCTCATATATCGAGATTTTTTATATCGAGATTTAGTGTTAATGATGGATTTCGGCAGTTAGCTCGACATGTGACTTCGAAATAATTGTGTTGTCCCTAACCAAGCTCGAAGTTTATCATTAATATCAACAATCATCTCGACATCTATGTCGAGATTCATCTCGAGTTATACATGGAAATATTATATAATATGTTATATACTACTCGAGGTTTCATCCCAACATATATCGAGTCTATTTAATATTTATCTAGATTTATGTTATGTCCCAAGTTCATGTCGATGTTTACGTTGAGGTTTAACTCAAAATCCATTTTAAATACTATGTCGAGATCTTTGTCGACATTTAATTCTTGCACTGACTTTATATATCAATGTCTCGAAATCTTATTTTACTACCAATCTCGAGAACTTATAACTATATCGATATTGTACATTACGTAGTATAAAACTCGAAATCTTTGTGTAATGTCAGGACATATTTCATGAAACATGTCGAAATCTATTTCTGAAAATTTTATTTCCCAGTTTAGGTAAGTTCTAAATTTTTGGGTTTTGAAATTTATAAGTTAAAATTTGCCAATTTAGTGAAATTATAAATAAACTAACAAACCCTAATTTTTATATGTTTGTATACCTAGGGTTTGAAGATTAGCGATTTACCGATAAGCTAAATAAGCTAAGGACACCAGGTAAGTGGGAATTTCAACTATATCACATAAATTGTTTGTACTAGCATGAATTACGTGGCTATCTGTTTATATGAGATTATGTGAATTATTTGCTATATATGAAGATATAGCATGCATTTTAGTATTGTTACATGAGCATGAACACATGCATACACGGCATGCACGGAAATTGTGAGATGAGAGTATGCATGGTATAATGTCGCTTGAAAGCGATGGATATTTGCCGATATGGGCATCTGATGTCGACTCACAGTTGAGTCTGGACTGCTTCTATGACACCATGACGACCCGGTACGTCGTCGGATATATATTTATTATTTGGGCAGAATGCCCTGAATTGCGGTAGGTGCGACCTGGAGGAGGCGATTCGAGGGTGGCAGCGACACCGAGGGTATCTCTGGTGTTGGCGACCCCGAAGTGGACTACCAGCGTGAGCGTCCGCGGAACAGCAAGTACCCATTGGGCCGAAAGGCGGGCCGTCATAGCATCCCAGTGCGAATTGGGCCGAAATGCGTGACTGGTATTTTATGGTTCGTCACCCTTTGTGGATTGCTGGACCATTGTCCTTATTGGAATTGAGCTCTGAAAATGGTGCATAGTAAGTCAGTCGAGGGCCCTCAGAGATATAAGATTGAGTTTGATCCTATTAGGGTCTGAATGCATTGGCGCGGATGCCTTTGCAAATGAGACACGTGCACGACATGCATTATTCCTACTTACTGAGCTTTATAGCTCATCCCATGTTTTATGTGTTGTAGGTACGCGTGACCACGGTATGTGATCGCTTATGACGGCAAGGCTATCTTTTGAAGCTTCCAACGACTTTTGAGGGTGGTGTGTACATGAATGCGACCCGTGGGGCAGGAGATAGGGTTTCTTTTGTTGGAATTATGACACCATCCTATGTAAATAGGTTGGAAGTGATATTTTGACTTGTACAGAACGAATTCCTTTATATAAAAGGAAAAATTTTACCCACGTTTTCGCGTATTAAGTATTTTATATTGACATTAGCCACGTAAGTTAGTGTTAGAATTGATAAGTAGATGGCGGGGCGCCACAGCACGAGGTAGAATTTGCTTGTCTAATTAGGGTGCAAATTTGTGAACATATCGGTATAAATTCGAGGTACACATGGTTGGACGTTTATCAGTTGCTACGAACGTCGAGATTTGAACGATTTTTTAGCATTTTTGGTTGTCATTTATGGTTTTCTATAAAATCTCCGCCATCTCTTGCTTGAGTATTAATTCAATATTTTGTTAATACCCATGATAAACCGATGTCTATTTTACCTTATTGAGTCAATAACGCCGAGATTTATGCAGTTTTCATCTGTTTTTTAATGTCATTTGTGATTTTCATTCTATTCCTCCCGATCCATTGCTTATATACAGAATGTCTTATTGACGACAAACACGGCGTTATTACCTTTCAGTGATATGTTACTTATGAGTCAACATTTGTTATTAACTATAAGACATTTGTTATTTTTTGCTATGTTATAAGTATTTATCCTTTACACAATTGGGAAAATATAATACCCATTTCCGCGATTAACATCGCTAATGCTCGTAACGTTCAAGACTGATCACATTGACAATAATTTCAAACTTATACGGTCATGAACGTCGATCAAACATGGGCGAATTCGTGGAGTGACCAGCGAAGGAAAGGTTATCTTCACGAAGAGATATGCTATATTTGCTGAATTAAAGGTTATATTCACAAACATATATGTTATTGAAGGAAAGGTTATCTTCACGAACATATATGTTATATTTGTTGAAGGAAGTGGTATTTTTTTTGAAATATGTGTTACTCGACTGTAAAGCGTTAAAATTTAAATAAATACCAAATATTCGTATTATCCCATTACAAAATACAAATTTTGAGTTGATTTAAGGACTATAAGGTACTAATGAAATGAAATTAGGTTAGAAATATATGGAATATATACGTAAAATTTTCGTTACTACAAAACGTGGTATGGTGTTGTTGTTTGGGGTGCTCTGCGTGGTATGAATTGGTATAATATAGAATAAATGTTACTACATAATCCTTAAGGTAGTTTTTATCATCTTGTCGTATCACAGTCTGAATCCACAACAATTGTTGCGACATATGCAAAAGGTACAAAAGAACTTCCCACAGACAAAATCTTAGCTTTGTGCCCGTTCGTCATACATCTTCCGCACTTTAGTGGACGAACATCTTGAATTTGTGAAGGGATTCTTTTTTCATCGTGGAAGGCCTGAGGGTCGTCTGGTTGAATAACATATTCAGGTATAGAATTGCCACTTGCAAAATTAGAAGGGATTGGACTTATAGAAGACATGTAGGCCTCTTTGTATTTTTCTAAACTGTAATAGGTGTCGCTGAAGTCATATGGAGAAAGCTGCAACGAGAGAATGCACGAGCATGCATGCTTACATGGAATCCTCTCTAACTCGAAGTGTATGCAAGAGCATGTCTTGTTGTTTAAGTCGACGGAAAATTTTTTCCCGTGTTCTGAGACTTCAAACTGCCACCCAAAAGAAGTTTCCATGCACTTCAGCTCTTTTGTCATTCATCATTACCATTACTTTTCGTCTTATTTCATCGACCAACGCAACAATTGGTAGTGCTCGAGCCATACGAACCCAACTATTCCAACTTTCAGCATTGTTGTTGTCGAGAAATCCCCATCTGTTGCCACGAAACAATGAAGTAGCCCAACAGTTTGGATTCATCTTTCTTATGAACTGTTTATGCGTAGTGAATGTTTCAAATTCTGAAACAAATTTTCTGAAATCATCCACATAAGGGAATGCTGCGTTCTTCAACTTTGTTGTCCAGTGCTTTTTGTTCCTAATGGGTATTTTTGCAGTACCTGTACAATGAGAGTCCAGTTATAAGAAATGAATGTCCAATACCAAATCCAATAAGAAATAACAAAATAACAAACTATTCAACTAATTTCATAACCTGTGTCAAAATTGTCCACCACATGTCTTAGACAATATGCATGGTGAGACCTTGGAAATACCGAGGGAACGCCATTAAACAAGCCAGCGTTCCCTTCCCAAAAAAATGTATATTCTATGAAGTTATCTATTCTGTGATACCATAAGAGGTGTCTCAGCTTCAACAGAAACCATTCCCAGTTAAGGTCACTCTCTCCTTTCAACCACTATGTAAAAGAATAAAGTTGATATAATGTAAGCTTGCGCAAAGTAAGTATGTTTTGTGAAACTCTAACCTGCGAATGCAACAGTAAACAGCCCATCATTTCCATCTTTCGCCACGGCACTAAGCAAGCTGCCTTTGTACTTGTTCTTGATGTGTGTTTCCACAAGGAAGATTAATGGTCTACAATTCCTTATAAAGCCAACTATACAAGCATGGAAACTCAGAAACATTCTCTTAAATTGTTTTGTATCGGCATGAAGTTCACGGTCTGTAACAGAACTTGGATTTGTATGCTTTACAGCATGGCAATACCACCTCAATCTATCATGTGGACATCGTTGAGTCCCATGAATATTCTTTACGGCTATTTCTTTTCTTGACCATGCTCTGTGATTTGGAATTTCAACTCCATAATACCACAGCATATCATCTTCATAGTATGTGGCTTGTAAAGAGGCTCGACACCCAGCTTAGGCTAAAGTAACTCGGCAATCAATCTAGCATCTGCTTTTGGGTGGTCCCGCGTTAGTAGGCTGGACTCCCCACATGTGTGGTCGAGTGTGCAACTTCTTATGCTGAATACGCCATCATTTTTCCTCCGAGTTGCGTATATCCTCCACTTACACCCTTCCACATTGCAAACTGTGATGATCTTCTGAGGGTCATTTTTAATGTACTTGAATGACTTCCTTCTCACAATTTCGTACCTTTTAAGCTTGCTACGAAAGTCTGCAGCACCCTCAAATACTTGACCTTCACCTTCAATTCCACGAATCCAACAATCGATTGAGTTTGTAGTAGGTGAGTATCGATAAGTTAAGTCTTCAACTTGTGATGGCCTGGCAGTTGTTATGTCTGTTTTGTCCGATACTGTTGGGAAGTGTGTGCCAAGATCTCGCCGGACGACCTCAGCTGAAGAACAGCAAGTCTGCTGTAGGAAAACTCTAAGTGCTGAAGTGTTAAGATCGCGATTAATGAGGACCGTCGGATTTTGTGCGCGCGACATCTGATGGCTGAGATTTGAATGTGATAGATTTAATGAGAGGCGTTAGATGAGGCGCGAGTTATGATCAACGGATGAGATTGAACGCAGTAAGAATTGCTTTAGCAATTCTTTAAGTGAAATGGCGTTTTCTGTGCAAGCTGGGATAAAACGCAGGCTGTTGGATGCGATGAAGATGATCGAACGGATGGCATTAATCGCGAGTTAAAACACCTGAAGAAGCTTGTATAAATACCAGATTTTCAGTGTTAGACGAGTGACTTTGAGAGCTTGTAACTTTCTCTAGAGTGAGAATTAGAGAGAGTTGTCAACTAGGGTTTTATAGTAGGAGTGGAGTACTGTAAAACTTGTGTTGGTGATCGATCGAATAGAAAGCTCTGTTGGTCCGTGGACGTAGGCAAAGTTTGCCGAACCACGTAAAATCTCTGTCATTTCTTTTGCTGTTTTCGGTTCTGTTTTCGATCGATTCGAGCTGCGATTGCTCGAATTGGTTCGATCAAGTTACAGACGCGTAATCATGACTAAGAGGCGAGTCGATCGACGGTCGTAGCTCAACAAGTGGTGCGGTGAGCGTGGAGAATGAGCTGAATCTCCGCGTGATGGCTGCGACGCGACTCGAAATGGAAGTCTTCAACGGATCGAATGATTTCGATCTCTGGAAGCTGAAGATGAAGACGTTGTTGACTGAGAAAGGTCTTGAGGAGGCGGCTGATACGGAGATGGAACCGAAGGATATGACCGCAGCAGCTAAGAAGAAATTGAAGGAAAAAGCATTCTCATCTCTGATATTGTGCTTGTCTGATAACGTGCTTCGGCGAGTTGCAACTGAGACGTCGGCCGAGGATCTGTGGAAGAAGCTAGATGCTCTGTATATGACTAAGTGGTTCGCTCGCAGGTTATACCTCAAGCAAGCTCTATACAAGTTCAGAATGGTGGAAGAGGAAGCTCTAGATCAGCAGATTGATAAGTTTCAGAAGCTGATAATCGATTTACAGAATATCGGGGAAGTTTTGAAGGATGAAGATCATGCACTTCTCCTTCTGTGTGCGCTGCCATCAAGCCTTGAGCAGTTCAAGGATGCACTCTTGTATGGAAGAGAGAAGCTAACAATGGAGGATGTTATGTCAGCTCTCAGCTCGAAGCAACTAAACACACCTAAGCTCACTGAGGTTAAAACCGAGGCTGATTTGCTTTTGGTACAGAATAAGTCGAAGCACTGGAAGAAGAAATGCAAGGAGAAGGAAGTCAGTGAACCTAAGAGGTGTTACATTTGCAACGAGGTAGGCCATTTCAAGAGGTTTTGCCCAAGGAGAGGAAAACAGAATCAGAAACCACATGGAGGAACTTCTGATTTCTGCGAGCATTGCAGCTACGAATCTGCCGAGATTCTAACTGTTTCTGAGGCTGAGGAAAGAGAGGAGTGGATACTCGACTCTGGTTGTAGCTTTCATGTAACCTGCAACAAGGATTGGATGTTTGAATTCAAGGAAACAAGAGGAAAATCTGTCAAAACTGCAAATGGTGAAAACTGTCAGATTTTAGGTGTTGGGGCTGTGAAATTCAAACTGAAATCCGGCGGCTTAGGGATCCTGAGAGATGTTAGATTCATACCTGATATGAGGAGGAATCTTATCTCAGTTGGAGAGCTAGATAACCGAGGTTATACCACTCAAACTTCAGCCGGCAGAATTAAGGTTCAGAAGCAAAGAAGGCTGATTCTTCAGGGACTTTTGAGGCACGGAATTTACGTTCTGGATGGATGTTCTGTGATGAAGAGCACACCATTGGAAAATAGGGAATGTGGATGCTTGAATGTGGCTGAGGAGAAGCCAGAGAAACCTCGGCTTGAGGTGGAGCGAAGCACGGGAAAACTAGTAGCTGAAACTGGTAAAGCTGAAACTGCTTTCATCAGTTTGGAAGAGAGCTCGGTTGAAGCAGATTCTGAGGATGAGAAGGAGTTGTTCATTCCTAGGGGCGAAGGCACCTCAAAGGCTGATGTGGAGTACATCTGAGGTGGAGGCCAGCTTGGAGAATGGAAAAGACAGCGAAGAAAGCGGGACAGCAAAGACAGAGGATGAAAATTCTGTTTTTGAGTCTGATTCAGGCGAGAATCTGGTGCTGAAAACTGCTGAGGTGTCGATGATGAAAAAGGCCAAGACGCAGGTGAATACTAGCCAGGAAAGAGTCAAGGAAATGGCTCGAGCGGCTGGGAACGAAGAGTCTTCAAGCAAGACGAAGGAAATAAGCTCAAAGGTGCGAATTGACTCCAAGTGGAAAATTATGATTCAACTTGGAGTTGGTAAGTTCGTTATTGAGGCCCGAAGCTCCTAAGGGAGCTTGATGACCAACAGAGCGAAGCTAGGATTCGAGGTGGAGCTGAGATCGAGTGCTGCGAGAGGAACTTGGGGCTGAATCAGGAAAATTCCTGAAGAAGCTGAGAGTTGAAAACTGATTTCTGGTATGTTTTGAGCTGAAGATGACTCGCGTTTATGAGCTGTTATGGTGGATCTCGATGCATGGAGTGCGAGCTCTAGGCCCAAGGTGGAGTTTGTTGGGAAGTGTGTGCCAAGATCTCGCCGGAGTTGGCCTGGAATTCGCCGGAAACATGGTCGGACGACCTCAGCTGAAGACAGCAAGTCTGCTGTGGGAAAACTCTAAGTGCTGAAGTGTTAAGATCGCGATTAATGAGGACCGTCGGATTTTGTGCGCGCGACATCCGATGGCTGAGATTTGAATGTGATAGATTTAATGAGAGGCGTTAGATGAGGCGCGAGTTATGATCAACGGATGAGATTGAACGCAGTAAGAATTGCTTTAGCAATTCTTTAAGTGAAATGGCGTTTTCTGTGCAAGCTGGGATAAAACGCAGGCCGTTGGATGCGATGAAGATGATCGAACGGATGGCATTGATCGCGAGTTAAAACACCTGAAGAAGCTTGTATAAATACTAGATTTTCAGTGTTAGACGAGTGACTTCGAGAGCTTGTAACTTTCTCTAGAGTGAGAATTAGAGAGAGTTGTCAACTAGGGTTTTATAGTAGGAGTGGAGTACTGTAAAACTTGTGTTGGTGATCGATCGAATAGAAAGCTCTGTTGGTCCATGGACGTAGGCAAAGTTCGCCGAACCACGTAAAATCTCTGTCATTTCTTTTGCTGTTTTTCGGTTCTGTTTTCAATCGATTCGAGCTGCGATTGCTCGAATTGGTTCGATCAAGTTACAGACACGTAATCACGACTAAGAGGCGAGTCGATCAGCGGTCGTAGCTCAACAGATACAACCATATCAATTACCTTCATTTTCAACTAACGGTCCAATCTCACCATGAACTTGACATCGTTATCAATAAGCAGCGATGTTTTGTGTTACTAAGAGGTGACTTGTACTTGACGGAGATGGAGTTATTGTCTGCACTTGAAAAACGCTATTTAATTTGTAGCAGTAACTCTAATAAAGTGTTTCTCTTACTTCGAAGAGAAAAAATTTGGTATGTTGACATAGTGCAAGAATTCCATCGTGTTCGTGTTCTGTAGTTGGGGTCATCATCGAATTTTGTGGGGTCAAATTTGTGGGCTCCTTCGATTTGTGCCATTAAATAGGGTTGAAGGATGTTTTGGAAGTAAGTATGTCTGCAATTGTGCACTTAACGATGGCGTTGTTTCCAAAATATATGTGTTTAGCGGGTTGTAGTGTTTTTGGGCGGCCTCACAATTACTTTCGGAAAAGCATAAAGTGGTACCGGTAAGTTTGTGTCTGTTATCAGAAAGAACACTTGAGTTTATTATTTAGACGGGATTCTTAATTTTTCAGCGTACTGTTGGGCGGGAATTTCAGAGGACTGTTGGCGGAACATCAATTTTGCTTAAAGGGTCCCATAAAATAATGTGGGTTTTCAGAATAGGGTTTCTATGTTTAGTATTTATAGTTTTTAAATTCGGGTTTCGGGGTTTAGCTTAGGGTTACACCTCAGGGATTTGGTTATATGATCTACATCTTTTTTCAATACGATAAATGCTTAAAAAAAATGATTTGGGGTTCGGGGTTCGGGTTTTTGGATTCGGGGTTTGGGGTTTTGGGGTTCGGGGTTTACGTTTTATAAACATTGCTTATGATGTAATGTTGAACTTAGATCTGTTTCATGATATAATTCTTAATGTTACATTTCACATTATGAATTATAGTCTGTGTTTGGAACGAAGGGAACCTTGGTTACATGACAAACAACCACAACATTGGACCATTAACCTCAACGCAAATAAAATTTGACTTGTAAGTGCGTTCGTTGATTTAAATCCATTAAATTATATATTTTCCTTTATGAAAATCTTACACCTCCTGGAATAAGTGCATCAATGATCGAAATTTATCGAATATGTGAAGTGTTATTGGCAACAATACAATCCGTTATCAGTTATCATGTTTGTGTTACCACGGAAGTTTTTCTAGATTTCGCTAACACAATACGAGGTATTTTATTCTGAAAATGTGGTAAATACATAACTGGCCAATCATGGTGGTATAACCACCCAGAACCATCCAGAACCATCACGAACCTCCTAGAAAATTCCGAAATATGTGTTATCAGTATATATAAATCCGTCATTTCAATATGCCCATGTAGTATTCAATAATTTTTTTTGTTTGCTTAATCATAGTTTTCACTAATAGAACACAAACTTTTACACAACCATTAACATCATTGTTTTACATTAAGACCACAAATGCCAAAACACCAACATTGTTCAACAAAAGGTTAATGTCACCAAAACGAAAATATTGTTCGACAAAAGGTTAATATTGTTCGATAAGAAGGTTAAACAGAATCTCTACGCCGTCGGCTTCACAACGAAGCCCAATAATCCTGCCACTATGCGAGCCCTGGAGTTGTTGACGTCGCCAGTCTTGTTAACCTCATCCCAAAACAAGACATCGTCGCGTCTAAGGACCTCGCCAAACAGGCATACCCAAACACCACAATCTAGGCTGTTCCCTTGTGTCTTCGACAATTTGGAGTTGATAATTTCAAATCAGGCAGCTGGTCATCCTTCAAGTGCCGCATGTACTGCCGAATGACTAATGCCTAGATGGATCAAAATAAGTTCGTTACAGAATAGACATTATCATCAAATGAATAATTTACAAGGACTTACACGGCGATTTGCGACGGCATTGGAACCTGGACTCGGCATGGAGTTGTAATGGACGAAGCAATTTTTACGACGTCTAGGACTTGCAGATGCCAGTAAAAGCCTCCATACAACGGGACCACAGTGTACTTATACGTTTCTTGCAGTGTCCCACTTAGCTTGTACAATTCCTTCTTCGTCATTATTGACAGCTTCACGAGAAACTCCTCCATACCTTTTTTTGTCGATAACTTCAGTTGCCCGATCGACAAGACGCCCTCAATATTTTGCTGAATAATATATCAAATTAATTGAAGAAGAACATCAAATAACAAAGAAAGTTATATATACACACTCACTACTACACGCGTAGGAAGAAAATATATCACTACGCTAACACCATAACGCGTTTCGTAAAACGCCGAAGAAACAACCACACTTCGATTAAATTTGAAATGACAGCATGTCCTACCATCATCTCAGACAAATGCGAGCCCTTCAATGTCATCAACTCGTCTTTCCAAAGGACGCACTTGAATTTGTAACAACTATTAGTAATAGAAAAGAAAAAAATGGAAATAAATGGAAGATCGTGGCCACACACTTACTCGTAGTCGCCTTTCTCAATAAACTGGTCCACAAGTGCTCTTTCGTCCACGGAAAGTGACAATTTTCCAGGATATTCTTTACCAATTAGAGCTGTCACCGTATTTTTCGACTTGCCAGTTTTCTTCCTTGCAGCCATTTTAATCCGGACCTTCTTTGTAGGAGGCGGAGTACTCTCAGGAGGGGTAATGAATGCTTCGTCCCTTCTTCGAGTCCTATCGGCCCTTGCCATCACACTTTGTGCAATCAATGCATTAGCCGCAGACACGTACTGCTTGTACACCGCATGGACCGTCAGAGCGCCTCCAACATATTGGCTAACTAAATTCTCAATCGTAGCATCGAGAGCCTTCTCAGCATTCTCATCCTCGACAGCCTTCTCATCCTCCACACCCTTCTCTGCCTCATTTACATTTCTCTCAGCAACCTCCGCAAGCTTCCCAGCCTCAACACCCTTCTCAAGTTCCTCAGTCTTATCTACATTCACCTCATCACCTTTTTCAAGCTTCTCAGCCTCATCCAACATCACCTCAGTCTGCTTCTCAGCCTCATGCACCATCACCTTAGCTTGCTTCTCACCAGGCTCATCCACCATCACCTCAGCCTGCTTCTCAGCTTCCTCCCCACCCTCATTCACATAATCCAAACCAACACCATCATCCTTGTCAGTCACATTGCCCCCAACATCCATCTTCTCAGCCTCATCCACCATCGTCGCTCCATGTATCGGGGCCTCATCTTTAGTATTACCCTCGATAACAGTTAGGCTGATCGACAGAGAGATGAATCGGACATACTCTTCCGTACGGATAGTAATGGGATGGGGAATGTCGTACTGCTTCATATTCTCGATCTCTTTTTCAACTTTTTCTTCACTAGGCCGCATCATTGGGTCACTCTACCTAGTGAAGCGAGGAATTCCATGCAGACTCTTTTTCCTGCCCAACGAAGGGGCGTGCTCGCAAAACCCACACCTGAAAATTTGCCATTAAAAATTTAAACATGAGAAATGTAGAAAATTTGAACTCCAGTTCAATTGGCTTACCAACAAACCAACTGTGCACCCTTCAATATATCTGGGCTTCTGAAGAATCAAGTTCACTAGAAACGAATAGCATGCCTGACCCCAGGCATAATCATCGACTTCTTCAAGGCGTTCAACATATGCAATTAAGGCCTCCGGGAAACAGTAGTTTGACGTCGATAACAAATAAACACCAACAATATATATAAACGGGCAAAATCATCTAAACTAACCCTATCTGATTTTTTCACTAACTCTCCCATAACACCAACTACTTCATCACGGAACGATCGACCCCTCCCTTTTCTCTAACCGGGAAAATATCTTTCCAGGAGTGGACTGTGTCCCTCAGGTTTGAACCCAAAATCCACATAAGTACCATTGGCCCGCAGACCCATGAAAGCTGAAAACTCGCTCATTGACGCGAACCTAAACTCAACGCATCTGGGTTGAGAGGCTTCATCAACCCCACCAGTTTCCCTCTGGGGATTTGTCACGGATGTAAGTGGAGGAAAGAAGAAAATAGGGTCCTCTTCACTGCATTTTTATGTGCCTCGCTTGCTCCTTTAAAGATTTTCCTCATTGTGTCCCTGAAGAATTTTGGTTGACATCGGCTTCTGGGAATCTCGATTTCCGACGGATGGAGCCTTTCACCGGCAAAGAGCACCCAATGGACTCGACACCCGCCTTCTCAGCTACTTCGTTAACTAGCTATCGACCTCGTGGTCGCTTGGAAGTTCTCCCTTGGTTTCATTGGGATTTTTATCTTAGAATTTTGGGTTTCTGTTATCACGGACGAGGCTTATGTTTTGTGTCCTTGAAGATTTTCGAATAAATCTAAAAAGTAAAAGACATGTTGCGAAACTAAAAAACGTTACCCGACGAACCACGAAATGTAAAGAAAGTGTTATTATAATGAAGGTTGTTGATACTTATTTGGATAAATCTGTTAAACACAAGATAATTTACGTTATCATATATTCGGAAACATGTATAGTTATGGTATTTACAGTTTTAGAAGATCAATAAATGGTACCAAACTATACGTTTACCACGTTAACCTGCAGAACACGACTGTAAAGTAAAATGTTATTATATTGAAGCTATCTGATACTTTTATGCATCACTACGATATCACAATGGAAACTAATGTTATTACTTAAACATAAACTCATATATTCTTATAACTTACTGGTAGTGGTAGCCAAAAAAGGGTGTTAATATATTTGTACATATAAAAGCGTTACTTGTTATTCCATGACCAATATCTGTTATTGTTTGTGAATGTAATGTTACCAGTACGGACTAAAGTAGTAATAACTTCTAATGAGAAGTTATTATCGGCTAAGCATATGTTATGTAACGACCCTACTTCTTAAATACGTATTTTGGCGGGTTTTACGCAGCGTATGCAGCGGAAAGCCCATTTAATAAAAACTTTTTATTACATAATAATATTCAAGTACTGGGCCGAAGCCCAACAGTCTAAACCCGTAAATAAAAAATGTTTTACAACACAAACATTATTGTATTAGACCGAAGCCCGAAACATGACTGAAAATACTCCACAGGTCTCGTTCCATGTACTGCCCCGCACTCAAAAGATCGTGGAGTCACCGCCATCAGCCGCCTCACCTACATACGTAAACCCTGAGCTTTTGCCCAGTAGATGAAAACATGCAATGCAAACGCTCTCACACCCCAATCCCGACATAACTCACAAAATACACGCTCGACTCTTTTCTCATATCTCATTTCATCACATCACTTCAGGGCCCGAGGCTTAGGTACTAAAGGCAACACGCGCGCGCAGGGGTCCGTAGCTCGGGAGGCCCCACTCCCCACAAGGGGTCAGTAGCTCGGGAGGCCCCACTCCCTCCATATAAAGTGCGCCTTAGTCCTAACCTCACTCATACAACTCATCAACATTTCTCATTCATAAACCATCTCACTCACTCCTCCGTACAATACTCTCATGACTCCGCACTCCCCTCGTAACACGTGTATGCAAATGCCGTGCAAATAAAAATGCAACATATAACATATCCTTTCCTCATTCTATATTACATATCGGCCCGAGGTATCAGCTCGGCCCGATTCCAAGAATCAACACTCAACAAATAATTCGGGCCAAAAGCCCGCGTTCTGATTTTTAATCGGCCCGAAACCGTAACCACCGAATCCCTCTCGATCTTATACTAAAAGTTCTAAGTTTAATTCTTTCTACCTCAAGACTCTGATTTCACCCCAACGCCAGCTTTAGTTTAAGTTCCAAAATATCAACTTTCCCAAATTTAAAATTATTTTCAGCACTATATCAAATTTTCAGAAATTACAATTTTTGCTCCGAAACCTTTGAAAATCCCCAGCCGAATATTTTTAATAATTATTTAGACCCAAGACTTTTGAAAATTCTCCATTTAACCCTAGCCGAGATACTTAATATTTATTTGGTACTTGGAAATTTTTCCGAAATTTTATAATTAAACCCCGACCGAAATATTTAATATTTATTTAATACCTCAGAATTACCGAAGAATTGCGCCAAGGCCCCAATTGACTTTAATAATAATATTTATCTAGTTTCGTCGGGAATTCTGCAATCATATAGATCCCTAACCAAAATTTTATTATTTATTTAATTTCATAAACTTTCGATCTTTATACAATTCACCCCAACCAAATTTTTATAATATTTATTTTTAGTCCGCGAGTTTCAAAAACTCAATTTTTAACCCCAACCAAATTTTGTAGATTATTTATGTAAGCCCCAAAAATTTCTAAATATTTAATTTTGACCCCAACCAAATTTAATGATTATTTATTTAAGCCCCAAAAATTTCTAAATATTTAATTAATAACCCCAACAAAATTTTTAATCCCCTATTCGAAATTTTACAACACAGACTCCCTGGATTTTGTAGAATTTCGATTAAGTCCCAAAATTTTAAAAATAACTATTTTATACGGCTGTTTTGCGACAGTTTCGGATTTCTCATGATCACAAAGTAAACGATGTCCGATGGACCTGACATTTTAACCACACATAAAGGACTTGAAAATCTTAATTCTTTCAAAAGGAATTTTTAATCCGAGGTCTAGATTGTCAGATATGAATTTTTGAACCTCTTGGCCGAAATGGATAAAGAAAACCCTAAAAACCCTAATTCTCCCCTAGTTTTGCTCTATCCTCTAAGTCCTCTATCCCTATTTCCAAATATTCATAGTTCTAAAATTTCTCAATCTCATGCTCCCTAAGCTAACCAACGAAAAATTCATGTAAGCAAATTATTATTATCACATAAACATGAAGAATTCGATGAATAACATGCAATACACGTAAAATTCACAAATCCTAATATTGTTTACGTATGTAGGTGATCTTCACCTACCTTACGTCCGTAGAGACTACGTTACGGTTATTTTTTTGCTTGCTCCCGACCCACGAACTTCAATCCCGAGCTCCTCCACGTGTTCGCGGTTTTTTGTTTTTTTTTTCTCCTCCCTTTTTTTTTCCTTCCCTTCTTTCTCCCTTTTTTTTTCCTTCCCTCTCTCCCTCTCTCTCTCAGCCTCTCCCTCTCTTTTCCTCTCTCCTCCTAACTCTTCCTCTCTTCCTCTATTTATAGATGTCCTCATGGAGTATTAGGTGATTAGGTTTTGATTTTAGATATTTAGTTGGTTTTTTTATTTTACATTAGGTGATTAGGTTTTGTTTTTAGAGGATTAGGTTTTGGTGTGTTGTTTAGGTGATGATGAGACCATTTTAATTATATATTATTATTATTTCAAATTATTTATTTATTTGGGCTTTCACTTCTTGTTTTTGGCCCAATTAAATTTTATTAAAGGACCCAACTCCAAACCTTTTATTTTGGGCGATTATTTTCTTCATTTGGCCCATAAATAAATTTTTGGTCCATTTAAATTTTTCGGGCCCAATTGTAAATTTTGGGCTCGTTTCGAAAAGAAATCGTTTCTTGTTAGAAATTCGATTCCGTACATTTCGAATATTATTGAAGTAATCCCGTATAAATTTTACGGGTATTACATCCTCCCCCCCTTATAAGAATTTCGTCCCCGAAATTACAGTATGGGAAATAACTTGGGGTACTTCTCTCTCATTTCGTCTTCTCGTTCCCAAATGGTTTCTTCCAATACTTGGTTCTGTCACAAGACCCTTTACGAGGGGTATATTCTTATTTCGAGGCATTTCACCTCGTACATCAAAATTTCCACCGGCCTCTCTCCATAGCTCAAGTCCGCTTCAATTGTTGATGAAATGATTTGCCCTGCACTACATGGCTCGGGTCTAGGACGTACTTCCATAATGTAGACACATGGAAGACATCATGGATTTGTGCGAGCTATGTGGACAACTCGAATTGGTACGTCACTTCTCCAACTCGTTTCACAATTATGAAAGGTCCGATATATCTCAGAATCAACTTCCCTTTCTTTCCGAAACGTTTTACGCCTTTCATTGGCAAAATTTTCAGAAAGGCTTGATCGCGCTGTTTGAATTCCAACGGCCTTCGTCTTTTGACTGTGTAATTTTTCTGACGACTTTAGGCCGTTTGCATCCTTTCCCTGGAATTTTTTTTTTTCACAGCTTCAGTCATTTCACGAACCATTTCGGGACCTAACAACGCATTCTCGCCAATTTCATCCCAATGAACTGGGGATCAACATTTACGCCTGTATAAGGCTTCGTAAGGCATCACCCCGATCGTGGCTTGATAGCTGTTGTTATAGAAAAACTCGATCAGTGGAAGGTATTTGCTCTAACTTCCCCGGAAATCCAGAATGCACGCTCTCAACATATCTTCAAGTGCCTGAATTTCTCTTTCAGACTGTTCGTCCGTCTGAGTGTGATATGCCGTACGGAAAGACAGTTTTGTCCTCATGGCATTTTATAAGCTCCCCAAGGATTGGGATAGAAACCTCAATTCCCGATCCGAGACAATTGAAATTGGGATCCCATGGAGTCTCACAATTTCTTGTATGTACAGCTCTGCGTACTTCTACATGGAATAGGTTTAATTGATTGGCAAGAAATGGGCTGATTTAGTCAATCTGTCGACGATTACCCAAATTGCATCATGACCCTTTTCGGTTTTTTTTTAATAACCCGACGATGAAGTCCATAGTGATATGGTCCCAGTTCCACTCGAGAGTCGTCAAAGTTTGCAACATTTCCGCAGGCCTTTGATGTTCTGCCTTAATTTGTTGGCATGTGAAGCACCGTTGTACAAAGGCAACTATATCTTTCTTCATTCTTGGCCACCATTAGTTCATTCGTAAATCTCGATACGTTTTTGTTGTTCTGGGATGTATCGAGTAGTTTGTCGTATGCGCCTCCGTCATTACAGTTCGACGAATCTCTTCATTGGGTGGCACATATAAACGACCCTGGGATTGTATGTTTTCGTCGTCTCGAAATTCGAACTCCGACGGAACATTCCCGCCTTGTTTCGCCTGGATTTTCTTTTAGGTATAGTTTATCTTTCTTTTGTGCTTCAACGATTTGTTCTAACAGCGTTGGTTTCAAAGTCAATGCTGCCAGCTTCGTTTTGATCTCCCGAAGTTGATTATTTTCACTCCGAGTTGACACATGTCTGTATTTACTGATTTACGGCTAAAAGCATCTACAACTACGTTCGCTTTGCCTGAGTGATTATTTATCACACAGTCGTAGTGTTTTACTAACTCGAGCCCTCGCCTTGGCCTCATTTGAACTTCTTCTGCATGAAGAAGTAGTTTAGGCTTTTGTGATCCGTAAAGAATTTCACATCGTTCCTCATACAGATAGTGTCGCCAGCTTTGTTTTTATTATTTTTTTTTAGGGCAAACACCACGGCTGCGAGTTCCAGATCATGCGTGGGATAATTCTTCTCGTACGGTTTGAGTTGTCGGAAGGTTTATGCATTCACCTTTCCATTCTGTATCGACACGCATCTCCAAGCCATTCTTTTAGAGGTGTCACTGTATACCGAGAATCCTTCGGTACCAGAGGGGATTGCAAGAACAGGAGCTGTTGTCAGCCATTTCTTCAACTCCTGGAAACTCTCTTCACAAGCTTCCGTCCACTTAATTGGAACGTTCTTCGTAAGTTAAGTCTAGCTTTCTTCACCGTTATTGTCATGATGAGTAGCTGTCGTTGGATCTAAGAGGGCGCGCGATCAAATGGCCATGATTTGAAAACTAAAGATTTAATTATGTTCGTAGGATATCGCGCGAAGAGGTCAACGGCTGAAATGCTTAGGAAGTGAATGAAGAGGTTAGTGAATTATGAGCGTCGGATCAAAGATCGGATGGATGATAGTGAAGGTGCTATTTCACTTATAGAGTCGCTTGCGATTCTTGCTCTAACACGCGGAAATATAAGACCACGTGGCGACTTGTGGAGTGTTCGATCGGATAAAATGCACGGTGAAGATAGATCGCGGACTCTCACTTAAAACATGATTTCTGGTTTATCAATTCTCGAGCATGTAACTCCTTTTAGAGCGAAAATCACCGTGAGGTGAAAACACAAGAGTTGTAGAAGGGATAGAGATCTGTAACTTCCGTGTTGTGATCAATAAGAAAGGAAGCTCGGTTGATGCGTGGACATAGGTTGAAGTTCGGCAGTGTTTGTTCTTTAGCTCGCCGTATTTTTTTTTATTGATGCAACAGCGTAGTCTAAGCTGTGCATGTAATTACAGCATTGATTTAGACGTGAGCACAATTTCTTTGTCATAATGGACATCAACATCTTTCCTCGAGATTTTGGATTGGATTTTTGTGATAATAGTCAATGTGATTTTCTTCCTGCGCGTGATCTCTCGAGATTACGACGTTCGAAGAAATATTTGATCTCGAAATTTATGAAGTTTATCTTATAGAGCGTTCGAAGAAAACTCGAAATTAATGCTGCTTATCCTTCGCTTCACTCACGCCTATAAATAGGTACTCGATGCGCATTATTTGCACCACAACACAATTCTCTCCAACCACATCATTAAATCTTCGCAATGTATAATCTTGGAGGAAATGCGGATCATGAGGATGTTACCCAGGAACCTTTTTGGAGGGAAAATCTCGAAAAGCTTAAATTTGAGTTATTCCTTCTTTTGGGATTGCTCTTCGCTGCAATCGCCATTTTTGTGATGTGGGTTGCCACCCACTGCACTTGCGTTTAATTTGTGAAAGGTTAAGTCATGGGAAGCCGCATCTTGTTCAGCATATTGGAAGAAGACGCCGGCAAAACTTCCCAAACGTCGTCGATGTTTTATCTTATATGTTTTTTTTATTCGAGCTGTAATATGATTTTCAGTTATGTAATCGTTATATGCATCGACTCTATCATGTTTTCTCTACGTCCTCGTCTCTCTTCCTAAATTTCTACAAATAACCCACGCTTCTCTACGTCCTCGTCTCATTTTCAAAATTGTATACAAGCCCTGTATTTTAAAAATTTTATATCGTTCGACTCTCTTTCATTTCGCCGTTTATTTATTTTAACTTCCCGAATTTCAGCTTGGTCCAATTCGGTCAAGCCCAAATTGACAAAGCCCAGATTTTGAAAAAGGCCCAAAATTTAAATTTCCCCGAATTTTCAAATTGACCCGAATTTTACCCGAATTTCAAAGCAACCCCAAATTCGATCGAAGGTCCAAATTTTTATTTTTATTTTTAAATTTTTTTTTTTTATTTTTATTTTTTTCATTCTCTACCTACCTTAGTTTAACCGAGATTCGCCTACCAATCTAAGTGCAAAAGTACGAAATTTCTAACTTTCGAACACATCAAGGAGTACATAAAATCACCCAAATATTCACGTAAAGCATATACCACAGAATCATAAATCACATAATTACGTATTAAACTTACAGGCGTAGGCTGATTCTCCAGGCTTTTGAGCGACAGTACATGGACAGTCTACAGAACCTAAAACCTAGCGCTCTGATACCACCTGTAACGACCCTACTTCTTAAATACGTATTTTGGCGGGTTTTACGCAGCGTATGCAGCGGAAAGCCCATTTAATAAAAACTTTTTATTACATAATAATATTCAAGTACTGGGCCGAAGCCCAACAGTCTAAACCCGTAAATAAAAAATGTTTTACAACACAAACATTATTGTATTAGACCGAAGCCCGAAACATGACTGAAAATACTCACAGGTCTCGTTCCATGTACTGCCCCGCACTCAAAAGACCGTGGAGTCACCGCCATCAGCCGCCTCACCTACATACGTAAACCCTGAGCTTTTGCCCAGTAGATGAAAACATGCAATGCAAACGCTCTCACACCCCAATCCCGACATAACTCACAAAATACACGCTCGACTCTTTTCTCATATCTCATTTCATCACATCACTTCAGGGCCCGAGGCTTAGGTACTAAAGGCAACACGCGCGCGCAGGGGTCCGTAGCTCGGGAGGCCCCACTCCCCACAAGGGGTCAGTAGCTCGGGAGGCCCCACTCCCTCCATATAAAGTGCGCCTTAGTCCTAACCTCACTCATACAACTCATCAACATTTCTCATTCATAAACCATCTCACTCACTCCTCCGTACAATACTCTCATGACTCCGCACTCCCCTCGTAACACGTGTATGCAAATGCCGTGCAAATAAAAATGCAACATATAACATATCCTTTCCTCATTCTATATTACATATCGGCCCGAGGTATCAGCTCGGCCCGATTCCAAGAATCAACACTCAACAAATAATTCGGGCCAAAAGCCCGCGTTCCGATTTTTAATCGGCCCGAAACCGTAACCACCGAACTCCCTCTCGATCTTATACTAAAAGTTCTAAGTTTAATTCTTTCTACCTCACGACTCTGATTTCACCCCAACGCCAGCTTTAGTTTAAGTTCCAAAATATCAACTTTCCCAAATTTAAAATTATTTTCAGCACTATATCAAATTTTCAGAAATTACAATTTTTGCTCCGAAACCTTTGAAAATCCCCAGCCGAATATTTTTAATAATTATTTAGACCCAAGACTTTTGAAAATTCTCCTTTTAACCCTAGCCGAGATACTTAATATTTATTTGGTACTTGGAAATTTTTCCGAAATTTTATAATTAAACCCCGACCGAAATATTTAATATTCATTTAATACCTCAGAATTACCGAAGAATTGCGCCAAGGCCCCAATTGACTTTAATAATAATATTTATCTAGTTTCGTCGGGAATTCTGCAATCATATAGATCCCTAACCAAAATTTTATTATTTATTTAATTTCATAAACTTTCGATCTTTATACAATTCACCCCAACCAAATTTTTATAATATTTATTTTTAGTCCGCGAGTTTCAAAAACTCAATTTTTAACCCCAACCAAATTTTGTAGATTATTTATGTAAGCCCCAAAAATTTCTAAATATTTAATTTTGACCCCAACCAAATTTAATGATTATTTATTTAAGCCCCAAAAATTTCTAAATATTTAATTAATAACCCCAACAAAATTTTTAATCCCCTATTCGAAATTTTACAACACAGACTCCCTGGATTTTGTAGAATTTCGATTAAGTCCCAAAATTTTAAAAATAACTATTTTATACGGCTGTTTTGCGACAGTTTCGGATTTCTCAATGATCACAAAGTAAACGATGTCCGATGGACCTGACATTTTAACCACACATAAAGGACTTGAAAATCTTAATTCTTTCAAAAGGAATTTTTAATCCGAGGTCTAGATTGTCAGATATGAATTTTTGAACCTCTTGGTCGAAATGGATAAAGAAAACCCTAAAAACCCTAATTCTCCCCTAGTTTTGCTCTATCCTCTTAATCTAAAGTCCTCTATCCCTATTTCCAAATATTCATAGATCTAAAATTTCTCAATCTCATGCTCCCTAAGCTAACCAACGAAAAATTCATGTAAGCAAATTATTATTATCACATAAACACGAAGAATTCGATGAATAACATGCAATACACGTAAAATTCACAAATCCTAATATTGTTTACGTATGTAGGTGATCTTCACCTACCTTACGTCCGTAGAGACTACGTTACGGTTATTTTTTTGCTTGCTCCCGACCCACGAACTTCAATCCCGAGCTCCTCCACGTGTTCGCGGTTTTTTTTTTTTTTCTCCTCCCTTTTTTTTTTTCCTTCCCTTCTTTCTCCCTTTTTCTTTCTTTCCCTCTCTCCCTCTCTCTCTCAGCCTCTCCCTCTCTTTTCCTCTCTCCTCCTAACTCTTCCTCTCTTCCTCTATTTATAGATGTCCTCATGGAGTATTAGGTGATTAGGTTTTGATTTTAGATATTTAGTTGGTTTTTTTATTTTACATTAGGTGATTAGGTTTTGTTTTTAGAGGATTAGGTTTTGGTGTGTTGTTTAGGTGATGATGAGGCCATTTTAATTATATATTATTATTATTTCAAATTATTTATTTATTTGGGCTTTCGCTTCTTGTTTTTGGCCCAATTAATTTTATTAAAGGACCCAACTCCAAACCTTTTATTTTGGGCGATTATTTTCTTCATTTGGCCCATAAATAAATTTTTGGTCCATTTAAATTTTCGGGCCCAATTGTAAATTTTGGGCTCGTTTCGAAAAGAAATCGTTTCTTGTTAGAAATTCGATTCCGTACATTTCGAATATTATTGAAGTAATCCCGTATAAATTTTACGGGTATTACATGTTATTAGTTACACATTACATGTTATTCGTCGTGCATCAAGTGGTAATTCATTCACACGTTTCAGTCATCACGAAACCTAATGTATTTTAATTTTATCAGATCAAATTCAGTAATATAATTGTTTACTTCTAAGATGCACGATCAAATTGAGTTTATTTACACCACGGTTCAACATTAACATCGTGATTTTACTCGATTGGGCCAAATACATGAATCGTTATTACGATGTAAGATGTGGTATTAAAAATACATTAATAGTTACTTGAGATGAGTGAGGTGGTTTTAGGGATAAATAAATCGTTATTTCTAATGAAAGATGTGGTATTTATACGATTTTACTCATGGTTGGTTTTAACAATAGCGGTTTTTATGCGATTTTACTCACGGTCCCTTGCTTGTGTACATGTTGTGCTATTAACAATATATTACCGTTATTTCTAGTGGAAGATGTGGTATTTTACTGTGAAGATTTGTTACTTACTGAAAGAGATGTGTCATATGGGTTGTAGAATGTGTTACCCAGGAATCGTGTAAATTAGCAATACAGTATTGGCTTGTGTCAAAATTCTTAATTTTCCATGATTAACATCGATAACTCACATCTGTTATTAAGATCTGTGATGAAATTGAGTCAATTACATCATTCGACCATTAAAAACAAAATTTCGTCGTTATTCAAAGCGATTATATATTGTGTTTGAAGCATTATTTTTCTATAATCTTTAATAATTATTCTTAATTACTACGACACATGAGAAATTGAGATCGACTTAATTGTCGTCTACTCACTAAGGTCGAGATTTTAGGCGGAACTCGAGCTTGAAGATTAGCTCGGTCATGAACTTTGATATTTTCGGCTACAATCTCAACGATTTTTGTGATTTATGTTTATCAGTATTTTTCTGTAATTAGCACCCAAAGATGCCTGCGTTTATAAGTCATCAGCGTTAACAATTTCTGCAACATTTGACATCGATTCCTCCTTAATCGATCTTCAACACAATATTTTACCCAAATGAGATCTGCGTTTCGATCGACTGTTGACGACGATTGTATTTTCAGCATAATTGTGGCAAAATTAGGAGGGTGGATATGTCATTTCTCGTCTAAATGATTTCTTTCTCTATCAATGTCAAACAGTTGGTCCTTATCACCAAACCAAACATAAATAGGGCCTGGACCCAAGTTAAAAAAGTATAAACAGGGATTGGTGAATGAATTCCTTTGTTCGGCATTTTGTTTGTATCGCTTTACAAGTGCATCCCACACAGCAACACGGAGGTCTTTATTCATCTCTTCCCATAATCCCTTTGGATTGGTGAAGTAGTCTGCTACGGAAGATTGATTTTGTCTCAGGTAGGTCAAATCTTTCTTGATTTGAAAAATTCTCGAACCATTTGATTCTGGAAAACGCTGCCTCAAATCATCCCAAATGTCGCTCGCTGAATCTGAATACAGAGTATCCGTAGAGATGATGATGTCATTGTTTCTCTTACAAGCTTTGTACCTCCGATCCTCTGTTGTAGGTTTAGTAATTGACCCATCGATGAAGCCCATCTTGCTTTTGATGGATAATGTGATGGCCAGTGATCTTGCCCATGACGCATAATTGTCTCCTATAAAAGCTTGATGCACTAGCACCATGCCTGTGTTATCAGAGTGATGAAGGTAATAGGGATTCAGCTGTTCTTCTTGGAAGAAATCCACAGTCTTTTTGGTCACTATTTTCTGGTGATGAAGCCATCGAATAAGATTGAACAGTTCTCCAGATTAATGGAAGAATTCTGTGAGATAGAATCAAGGGTGATGTATCAAGAATGTGTTTCTTGATCCTTGATCTTTATTGATTAAAGAAGAATTAAGTTACAAATGAATCGAAGCAGAATGTAAATAAATTCTTTATTGATTAAAGAAGAATTAAGTTACAAATGAATCAGAAAAACTCTGCTATTTATTTATACAAGTGAAAAACCCACTAAAAATACATAACAAATATCAACTGCTATCTACTTCTTAAGCTATTTTGATCGTTGATCTAATATAAGAAGATAAGTAATACATATATGAAAAGATACGTAAAAATGATACTTTCAACCAAATAATATCTATGTGTAAACACTTTATCTACTAGGTATATAAAATGTACGGGAGACTAAACAAGATAATATTCTATACGTTGTTATAAGTGTTGATAGACCAGTTGCAAATTATATATGCATGACAAAGTTTGCCGCCGGTTATAACTTATATTTTGCAAATAAAAAACAACGAAAAACGTGAGAGAAAAAACAATAAATGACTTAAATTAACGTTGTGGAATAATGAGGTGTAAAGCAGAGCATTTAGACAAGTAAATTAGAGAGATGCTTGGGGAGGTTGTTTCATATCATACTTTAATTACGTAACGGGTTCATCATCATGACATGCATTAGACTTTACAAAGAACGTTATACTTAAACCTAAACTCATATTTACTGATAAATAAAATATATATTTACGGTTAAGGGGTTATTTCATGTTTGTCACATCAATTAGTTGAAATTAAATTGAAATTTTCTCTATGCCAAGATTCGTGCCAACGACATTATCAATTGATCCATAGAAAAATGCTTTTACTAAGCTAAGCGTATTTGAATTTATTTAAGTCAACAGGAAAGATGATGAGGTCTTGAATTGATATAGAATCACGATTTCCCTGCGTCAAGATAGTAACACATCCACTTCTAATGATCTCATTTAATTGCTACCCACATAAAAATTGAAAAATAAAATTAATTTCTGAAAATGGTCGGAAAAAAATAGATAGTTGATGTAATGTAAGAAGTTGTCACTTTCACAAGTTCATGGAACGAACAAAACATGCTTGTCGAGAAGACATTCTAACAACTGTCCTCGACAGTGAAAACATACCTACAAAGCAAAGACCTTTTTTTCTCTTATTCAAATAGAAAAATCAATGTTGGGCGTCAACCTAACTTCCATTGGAACTAATATTACATAGGAAGTCTACTGGCCAAATTCACACAAAAATACGAATTAAAACCTATTTAAAAAAAAGGTGAACGCAGCCACTTGAAGATAACTATGCTTTTTTTTAAAAAAATCTTTGATATGCAATGAGATTAATATTATACTGAGACTTCGTCATTTTGTTGTATTTAACACCAAAATATATAATCACTCATCTATTGCTTTTCAGTAATGTACCATTATTGGTCAAGTCTTTACTAGAAGATGCCCTGACATGTCATTTCGGATTTTCTAACCTTCCCAAAAGAAATTATTGTATTTCTTATCTTGCCTATAAATAACTCTATCTCCCAGTCTTCATATCATCATCAACAATACACCGTATCTATTCGTATTATTCAAGTAATCATATATTTCGGTGGTGAGATACAACAAAATGGTGATGAAGTCTCATAATAGTATTAATCCATCGCATATGGAAGATTGAAACAATACATACCTATCTTTAAGTGGCGTATGTACCAATTTTTAAAATAGGTTTTAATTGGGCGTTAATTCTGAATTCTGATGTTCTAATTAAAAAAAAATTAAATTGAAAAAACAAAAGCCAAAAATAAAGCCAGTGAATCGACCCACCTTGGCTAGATGGAAAATAATAATGGCAAAGCAAAAATTTAAAGTAAATTTAAAATCAGCAAAAGCTATGATCAAAAGGATTATGGGAGACAACACATCTCCTAAAGTTAAGGATAAGGTAACGTTAAGTTACAGGTCGAGTTGGGTCACACTCAGATTCAACTCGTTTAATAAATGGGTAGAAAACTTCCTTTATTTTATTTATATTAAAGATATTTTAATAGATTATATTATTCGTGTTAAATAGGTTGATAAACGAATTGATTTCGGTTTGAAAGTCGAACCCTAACCTGACCCATTTATCGATGTGGTTCAGATTTACCTATTTACTTATTAAGATCGAAAATGCTAACCCAAAGCCATAATAAATGAAAGATAATTAATACAAATAAAAAAGAAAAAACAATAACTGAAAAAAAAAAAGAAAAAGAAAAACAAGAAACAATACAAAGCCCCATAAAATCCCGTCTTAATAATTACATCACCAAACTACATATGACATGATATTTCTATGTAGAAGAGAAGACTACATAACATAAGCATACTTTCCATTAAAACATAGGCTCTTGCCTTCCATGTCCATTGTTATGAACCCCATCGTAAGGTTTCGAAGAGTTCTTCCGTTTAAGGTAAACAATCCAAGTCAGCCCTTCTAACAACAACGAGAAACCTCCGATGCACGCAATAACGATGACATACGCAGTTTTCCACGTCTGTTTAGGGTTCAAAATATCGAACCCTTTGAAGACATTGATGATTCCCAAGACAAGGATCGAATAGCCCAAACCATGGTGGTAAACGTTCCAATAAAATCTGTACTTGTGGTCCTTTCGAGGTCGTAATAACAAGGCAAATATCTTCATGGGAAGGAAACAAAAGACGATTTTTTAGCAAGTAGAAGACAATGTTGAGTTAGTGTCAAGCTCATGACCACAATATGTATGCATGTATGTATACATCCAAGAATCATCACTATCAAGAATGTAGTATAACAAAACAAATCTGTATTTTTTTTTTGGGGTCATCTTTTATTACCTGGACTGTGGCGAGGGCAAAGAGTGAAATCCCGATATTACGGTGAGTCGAATAGGTAATGCCCTTCGATTGGCTCCCAAGCCTAAGGCCCGTCCCCCAGCCTGCGACTCCTATGGCGTAAGCTGAGACTTGGCAAACGACGTGAAGGTAAAACCAAATGGGATCTGCGTTTGGGAAAGATCGAAGGTATCTTGCGATAACGATGCCTGTTGGGAACATAATGCCCCAGCTCACAACGTTAAGAATCCCATGAATCTGCGCAAAAGAAGAAGACAATAGTCCGAGGATTGTAATGAAAAATTGCTTTACTTCCATGGAAGTTAGAAGAAAATCACAGAGACCCAAGAATGAGAACACAACTCACAACGTTAAGCACCAAATGAATCAAAAGAAAAAGAAGAAAACATCAGTCCGAGGATTGAAAAGGGATGTTGCTTTTTGCCGTGTGAGTTAAGCAAGAAAACGACGAGGAACACACGAGAAATTGAAAATGTCCAAAAGATAGGATAATGAATCTCATCCAAGATCCAACCAAGTGTAGAACAGATCCATGACATCATCAATGTGTTCACACTTGAAATGGAATAGATAAAGCAACCAACCACAGAAATTGATAAAATGATTTTAAAAAATACCAAAGGAAAAGGGAAGAGAAGACAAACGAACTCACGTTCCTCTTCTTCAGCCTATCCCCACCGCCGCCACCTCCGCCCTCGCCGCTCAGCAAATCCAAACTACCCTTGGCATTCAGATTCGCCGGCTGAAAGTCGTGCTTATCGGGGACGCCGTCCGTCACGCTGCCGCCCACCTGCCAAACCTGGTTCACCTGTGGGCCCACGCCACGTGGCAGCGCCAGCACCGCGTACAGCCTCATCGCGCCGTCGACGTACTCCGCCGAGGCCTCTTTCAGATCGAACCACGTCACGGCGCTGTCTCTCGAAAGTGGACCGTACGACGTGGCGTTATAGGTCTTGACGGTCATTTTTCCGGCGGAGTCCTTAAAGGCGACTAGAGCTTGCGAGCCCACCATGCCCGGCGCGGTTGGGTTGATGGCCCATGAGATCCAACCGTCGGGTTTGGCGGGTCGGGCCGAGAAGGCTACGGAGAGGGTGGTTCGGGTCAGATCGTAGGACCAGTGAAGGTAAGAGTTTAAGGAGGGTAGATCGACGCATCTTGGGTAGACTGTGTTTGAGTTGAGGGTTTGGGAGGTACACGTGCCGGACTGGGAGTGGTGGGGGAGGAGGAGGAGGAGGAGTTGCAGAAGTGTTAGAGAGAGGAGAGAGGTGCGGTTGAATGACGCCATTGATGTGGAGTTACAGTGTAAGGGAGATGCTCAGATTTATTAGTGAAGAGAGAAGAGAGACCTTGTGCGTAGCGCTTTTTTCTTTTATATATATTTCTTTATTTAGGGTGTGTTTGGATGGAAGGGAATTTTGAAAGAGGGTTGATTACGTTGTGAGTTGACCTCCAAAGGCATGTAAGTGGGACGGGTCTAAAGCTGGTATTGCAGGACCCGAGATCCACCCCGTTTAATTTATTCTGGACCTAAGACCCGCTCCGCCCTGTCCCACCTAAGGTTTGGACCTGCATGCCCCTACATGCCCCAAACATGGTCTGACCCGCCGGAGACTCAGTACATTTTATAAAAATAAAAGAGAAAAATACTATATATAGGCGAGACACTTACGTTGGAAATAGAGAAAAATTATGTGGGTCCCAATAATGCACATGCTAAAATTATTTTTTATTTTTTATTTTTGATCAATTTCTCTTTAAGGATGATACGAAAAGTTTTAATTTCCTTAGTTTATCTTTATTATATTAATACAAATCGTGTACATTATTTTTATTTTAATTATAAGGGGTCTTCACACATAAATATCCCTATGCAAAAAAACTTGTAATTTAGTACCCTCTCAGCATTTTTTTATATGTAGGTAACAACAGAATAAATTTTTGCACATAGGTTACTCGATCCCCCCGCAGGTACGCCGTATTAGCACATTTACGTTCCCTATAGCAACGTATTGTGGTATGTAATACGTTTAGAAAATGGTACGCCGTATTAGCACATTTAGGTATCATATAGAAACTGCATAGGGTACCATATAAAGGCCTAACATGGTACGCTATGGACACATAGCAAGGTACGGTTTTTACACATAAGCTGGTACAAACAGTAAGTCGGGTACCTATCTGTAAAAATTTCTGACATAGGTACTGATTTGTAAGTTTTTAATCAAGTAGGTATTTATGTGCAGATTACACATTTAATTATACTCCATCAACTTGACAGTATTTTGATCTAAAACGTCACATTATCAAATGAATAGAAAATTTTAAGGAAATATAAACATAGACGAAATAATTAAATTGGCTGGTAGTGAATTAACATCAAATCATACGACTATAAAAACAAGTAATTGAAAGATAAAATAGATGCGTAAGTTATAGGCTCTAAAATAAAATTCAACTATATTGCGTTTGATAATTAAACTTCATCCGTTCGTGTTACATTCTCCATCGCGAACATCTGAAATTGCTTCATTCATCAATATTGTGCTGCATTTGTGCCAGGACGAAGTCATATCAAAACTGCATATTTTGTTATGATTTTTGAATGCTTAAAGACATGTACATTTTAATGTTTTACCTGTAACATGTTTCTTATACTTTAATTGTGTTGTTAGTGTATTGAATGATGCAGATACTGATAATTTTGCTGATAAATAGCTGAATTAGAAACTACATTAGTAAAAATATGGTCAAATAAAATTTAATAAATGAATTCACTATTTTGATGATATGCCGTAAGATGAAATTTCTATATACAGTGATATTTATGTTGGCCCCACCAATTTTCTCTCTCCTAATTTTAAAGCCTTTGAAACAATCACCCACATATTAATATTTCTCCTTTTTATTTTAACGAAAATAGAATTATTGCACGTAAGCAAAATATTAATCGATACATATATTGAGACACATAGTGGGACAGAGTATACCATCGGGAGTTTGAAACCCATGACCTATAACATTTTTATCTAGAACTTATCCACTTAGACCACAAAGCTTTTTATTAATAACTCCAACACTTTCCTATATATATATATATAAATTAATTTATATATATATATATATATATATATATATCCGGGTGGTTGGGTTGAGGCTTTTGGGACCCGTAACCTGTCGCGTTACCTAAATAGTAGAAAACTCGTTTCATTAGGGGCTTGTCTAGCGTGTCCAGGTCTAGACCCGCCTTATTGCCATCCCTAGTCCTATGTTGTCTCCTTAATTTTTCAGGAAAAGTTTACATTTAAGTAACCAACAGTTTTAAAAAAACAAATCAGTCATTTGCTAGAATTTTATTACACATAGGTACCCGTTTGGCTGAAGCTAGATCACATTCGAAATTTAGGTACTGTCTGGAAACATATTTTGGTACATAATATACTAAAAAGGTACGTCATACGCGCACAATATATTTGGGAATTAGGGAACAAAGCATGTGATATGATACTTAATGTATATATAAGAAGATACGTAAACAATGGTAAAAATATTCAACCAAACAGGTAGCTATCTGTAAAAATTTTATTCTATTAAGTACTACTTATATATCAAATTTTTCTGATAGTGTGCCAATTGGATAATTTTTTATTCTTTTGGGTATTTAAGTGTCGATACACCATTTTCAAATTTGGAAATTAAATATAAAACTATTGTATATTAAAAAATCTTCAATTTTTACTAGTAGACATATGACATGTTGGGATTAAAATTAGATATAACAAATGTGAAATATGTGAACATGATATTTCATATTTATAGTTTATGGTGTTAGTTAATTTGTTTTTATCTGTAATATCGGCAATAGTTACCTAAATTTCCATGTATCTTTTTCCTTTTATAAAAAAATAAATCTATGAGAATTTTTGGGATGGGATGGGAGGTGCAAATCTGGTAAGTTTGAGTTGATTTACATAGATTACTTTTTTGTATCTCCCCTCAAGCTCAAACTTGAGTTCATAATTGTAAATACATTTTGAAAACTAGAAAAATTAAAAATAATGGACCTAGAGCGTAGCTTAAGGCTCAAAGGACCACAACGAATCAAACAAGTTGATATTGATTTTATTACGAATTGTTTCATACACGAATTATTATTATGATTACTATAATTTAATGACGGAAACTTATTACGAGTTCGGCTTTGCGTTTCGAAAACGGGCTATTTCTCATGGAACGTGCTAGTAATGCGAATTCAAATATTCGGATTAATAGTTTTGGTGTTGACTTAACTAACTAAAGATATGAAACCGGAGATCTAATGCATCGGTCCACACTGAGAAACAAATGCTGCACTTAAGTGACCGGTCTGAACTAAGTACGAAGATTCTATCGCATACCGACTGTTAATGTTGATCTTTCAACAGTAGCAATGTGGGGATAACATTCTAGTCAACATTTGTTGGCCGAGAATGTTCCCTATCTCAGTTTTATCATTCATACCCAAAACTTATGTTATTGATGACGTGGCATTTTTCTAGTGTTGTGCAAGATATGGATAAGTGCTGGAATGGATCAAACTGTGTGTAAAGAGTGTGGATAAGCTGGAGCGAAAATTGGAAAGGAGCATACAATAGGAGGCTTGGAGCTCAAGTGAAGACCGAGCATTTGGAGCTGACCAAGTCGACTCCCAACGGTCACTAACGGACCAAATACACTTAGTGGACGTTAGTGGACGTTGAGGGCGGTTACCAAGTCGTTTGAGAAGTTGCCCCAAAGTCGAAGACATATAAAAGGGGACTTCACGTAAATGACGAACGGACAACGAGCGAGAAAGAGATTTTAAGAGCGAGTTCGAGCAAATATCATTTTGTTAAGAGAGTTTTCTTTTTTAGTCTAGCTTTTCAAAGGTCGAAAGATCTTGTAGTTTGCAGAATCGTTTGGTTCGTAGGTTTTGCTAGGCTTAGTTTTGACTATCCTTTTTGATAGTTTGTAATTCATCTTTATAGTGGAGTTTTGCGCCTTGAGGCACGTAACAAGTCATTTGACATGCTGCACAAAATCACTTCTCGTGTTCATTTCGTTTCGTCACTAAGTACTATCATTTCCGCTGTGCTTTAAAAGGGAGATTGAGTGTTAGCCCGACATTTTGTCCAACATCAGTTTATCACTTTAGCATTTTTACATCCATTTCGTACGAGACCCACTTCAAAGTGGTGTCAAAGCCTACGTTTGACACTACTAAGCGCTAAAGATCTTCTAAAATGGATGTTATGAGTTCAAAGAATGTCGGCAAAGTCCCTGTGTTAGACGGCACCAATTACGCGTATTGGAAGGTTCGAGTTCGTCAGTGTATCAAGTCTATTGATGTGCGAGCGTGGGAAGCAGTACTCAATGGATATACCCCAGATAGGACAGCCCCTGATGCTGATGGAGAAGTCTATGACAAGCCGATCGAAGAATGGACGGTGCCTGAACGAACCGCTGCAGAATTTAACGACAAGACACTCAACGCCGTTTTCTCAACGGTGGATATCTTCATGTTCAAGATCATCCAGAATTGTACAACGGCTAAGAACGCGTGGGACTTACTCCAGAGCTACTGCGAAGGCAACACAAGTGTCAGAGAAACCAAACTACGCCTCCTTCTCAATCAGTTTGAGAATATACGGATGAAGGAAGATGAAGACATCACAACGTACTTTGGAAAGCTCTTGACAATTTTTAGCGAGTGCGCCAGCCTAGGAGATCCAATCACCAATAAGGCATTAAATTCTAAAGCTATTCGTACACTAACTGAAAAATATAATGTGAAGGTAGCGGCGATCGAGGAAGCATACAACTTGGCCACAATGGAGTTCAATACTTTGACGAATGTTCTGAAGAACTACGAGACCAATCTCGAGGTTCAGAAAAAGGCTTCACGTGGCAAAAGCCTCCCTGGTTAGTCAGCCAACTGTGGATCCAACTACGGTGGACCCCAACAATGAGGAGGATATGGACATGCTCGTGAAGAAATTTGCTAAGTTCTTCAAGAAGAAAAATGTTGTGCAGAATGTTGGCCCAACATTCAGAAAAGGCCAGAACGTCAAAGTTGAACCTTCTTCTGCTCATCCGTTCTTTAAGTGCAAGCCATATGGGAAGACAGACGGAAAGAAGAAGAACGTCAACTATGATTCGGTCAGATGCTATGAATGTCAAGGTTGGGACACTATGCCAACGAATGTGCGAACACTCTTCACAAACGTGGAAAATCGCTTTGGGTGGACCTATCTGACGATGAAGATGAAGAGTCTGACCAAAGCAATCATCAGTGACAATCCAGTCCTTCTCAGACTATGAAGACGAAGAAGATCGTCAAATTGGCTTCACTGCGGTAACTGATGTTGAGCCAACATCTGACTCAACATCTGAAAAACATATCATTTTTTATTATGATGATTCAAATTGCTTTGATGTTTTTTTGAGTTCGGATGATGCAGAAGCAGATTGTAGCGATGAAGTCAGATGAACGAAGCCTTCAAGCTACTGTCCTCTCAATATGAAATTGAGAAAGTGAAAAACGAGCAACTCAAGGCCGCTTTGAAAGTACTGACCGAGGAGAATGAGAAGAATGAAAAGCTGATTGAAAACTTGGTGGATGGTATGAACAACATGGAAGCCGTACTGACCCGAAAGGACAAGGAGATCGACAAGCTACAAAAACAAGTCGACGAAGCCGATAAGACCTTTACAATGTTGAACAAGGGTAAATCTACCCTCGATGAGGTATTGGTCCCTAGGTATCTTTGATAAACAAGGTCTAGGATATAATTCTCAGCCTACTTGTGATGTCCCAAAACCCGTGACCCATCATCAACCTAAGATAGTGTTTGTTAAAGCTCAAGCCGCGAGTGATGAGAGTGTAACTATGAATCCTAAGAATAGTTCCGAGCATGCACCCATTATGAGTAAGGATAGCTCGCATATTTGCCATCATTGTAAGCAAACTGGTCATTTAAAGCCATTTTGCTGGAAGTTGAAGAGAGAGAATTCTGCAAAGAAATCGATGTCGACTGAAATGTTATCCAACATCCCGATCAACCTTGAGAAATCTGTGTTGAAAGGAATGTCTGGAGAAACTTCAGCTGGCTCATCTTCAAGTTCTAGTAAACATGTTGCTGCTTTGTCGTCTAAGAAAGTTTGGGTTGAGAAATCCGTTCATAAATGTCATGTTGTGTATACCTCTTTGCGAGCTAACGTGCAGGTTCATGGTACTTCGATACCGGGTGTTCCCGACACATGACGGGTACCAAGGAATATCTCAGTGATTACAAGCCCTTAAACAACGGGTCTGTTACGTTCGTAGGTGGTGCAAAGGGACGGATTCTCGGCCCAAGCAGATTGAACGTGCCCGACTTTCCCAAGCTAAGCAACGTGCTTCATGTTGACGGGCTCGTAGCAAATCTGATCAGTATAAGCCAACTCTATGACGACGACCTTGAGGTAAGATTTAATAAGGAGTGTTGTGAAGTTTTCAACAATAATTCTTTGCGAGTGATGGCAGGTAAAAGATCGAGCGACAACTGCTACCTAGTCGACGAAAAATCCAGTGTGAAGGACGTGTCAACTTTATAAGGCCGAAGATGATGTAATCCTATGGCACTACAAGCTAGGCCACGTCAACTACAGAACCTTGGAGCAGCTTATCAAGCACGATGCAATCAGAGGCATTTCGAAGCTTAAGGAGTTTGGTAAGGTTGTTTGTGAGTCGTGCTTGAAGGGTAAGCAAGTGCATGTCAGCCATAATGTTGATCAACATGCTGCCCAACATTTTAAAACTGCTAACTGTTTTCAGTTGATTCACATGGATTTAATGGGTCCAATGGAAGTAGATAGCATATGTGGTAGGAAATATGCTTATGTGCTCATGGATGATTTCTCTAGGTATGCATGGATATTTTTTCTTCGGAAAAATCAGAATCTTTCGGTTTTTTCAAGAATTTTGTGCGATGATTAGGAACAATTTCAGTGCATCTATCTTTCGTATTAGGTCTGATCATGGTAGAGAGTTTGAGAATCAGTATTTTGATGAGTTTTGTGATAAAAAGGGCATCATACATGAGTATTCATCTCTTAAGACACCTCAACAAAATGGGGTGGCCGAAAGGAAGAATAGGACATTACAAGAGATGGCTCGTGTTATGTTACTTTCTAAGAATGTTTCTAAGCGTTTTTGGAATGAAGCTTTACATACTGCTTGTCACATATCGAATCGTGTTTTCTTTAGGCATGGTACTAAAAAGACCGCGTATGAACTGTTGAATGGGAAGAAGCCTACGGTTAAATATTTTCATGTCTTTGGATGCTTTTGTTACATGTTGAATGATCGTGAGTATTTAACCAAGTTCGACTCGAAAAGTGATAAGTGTATTTTCCTAGGATACTTGTCTAATAGTCGTGTTTATCGAGTATATAACTTGCATATGAAGTCCGTTCAGGAGTCAGTGAATATTGTGTTTGATGATGCTACTGATCTTAGCAAAGTGTCTCCTCAAGTTGATATTTCAGATGTTATACGACCGGTCAATGAAATAGAGGAAACTGGGGATGACAATGTTGAGCCAACATCCGACTCAACATCTGTGCCAGAACAGAACACTGAGGCTAGTCCCAGTGAAGTGCGACGAGATCCGCCAGCTAAGATTCAGAAAGATCATCCCAGTGACCTTATTATTGGAGATGTGAACGAAGGAAGGAAGACCAGAGACAAACCACACAAAGATTACAAGTCTGTGGTAAGAAACGTTTGCATGAACACAGTATACGCTGAGGTACGGTTTAATTGCTTTGTTTCTGAGGTAGAACCTAAGAATGTCCTTGAAGCTCTCAAGGATAATTTTTGAATAAATGCGATGCAGGAACTCATGCAGTTTGAAAAAAACCAAGTTTGGACATTAGTACCACGCCCGAAAGACATTAATGTCATAGGCACTAAGTGGATTTTTAAGAACAAATCAGACGAACTTGGTAGAGATGTTAGGAACAAAGCACGTTTAGTAGCTCAGGGTTATACTCAAGTTGAGGGCATAGATTTTGATTAGACGTTTGCTCCCGTTGCTAGGTTAGAATCGATTAGGCTTTTGTTAGCAATAGCATGTTGGCTTAACATCACGTTACATCAAATGGATGTCAAGGGTGCTTTTTTGAATGGGTTTTGACAAGGAAATTTATGTCGAACAACCTAAGGGGTTCGAAGATCCTCATTATCCTAACCATGTTTTTAAGTTACAGAAAGCTTTATATGGATTGAAGCAAGCGCCTCGAGCTTGGTATGCAAGGTTAGCAATATTTTTACTTGAGTTTGGTTTCACACGAGGTGAGGCAAACCGTACCCTTTTTGTGAAAAGAGTCGGTTCGATATATTAATTGCTCAAGTATACGTTGATGACATTATTTTGGCTCGAGCTCACAATCTTTATTAGATCAGTTTGTGCAGGCGATGAACACTACGTTCGAGATGAGTATGATAGGCGAATTAACCTATTTTTTAGGATTGCAGATTTAGCAAAGCAGCGATGGGATCTTTGTGTCCCAAGAGAAGTACGCAAAAAATACTGTCAAGAAGTGCGGGCTGGACACTGCAAAGGTAATGAAAACGCCCATGTGTTATGCCAAAAGGTAAGTAAGGACGATGTTGGGCAGAATGTGGACCCAACGTTGTACCGATCTATGATTGGCAGTTTATTGTACTTGTATGCGAGTAGACCTGATATAATGTATAGTGCATGTGTATGTGCTAGATATCAGTCTAAACCTAAAGTGACTCATCTTAATGCAGTTAAGCGAATTCTTCGTTATGTGAGTGGATCGTGTAGCTTAGGATTATGGTTCTCCAAGGATACTAACTCGGGTCTTGTAAGCTATATCGATGCTGATTGGGCAAGTGACGAGGATGATCGCAAGAGTACAAGTGGCGGCTGTTTCTTCCTAGGTAATAACTTAGTTGCATGGTATAGTAAGAAGCAAAATTGTGTGTCTTTATCTACTGCTGAGTCTGAATATGTTGCGGCGGGTAGTTGCTGTACGCAATTATTGTGGTTGAACAGCATGTTATGTGACTATGGATTAGAGTGCGAATATGTGCTTATGTATTGTGATAACCTTAGTGCCATAAATACCTCTAGGAATCCCATCCAACATTCACGTACGAAGCATATAGATATTAGGCATCATTTTCTGAGAGATATGGTTGAAAAAGAGTTAGTCCGCATTGATCATATAGACACTAAGCATCAGTTAGCAGACATTTTCACGAAAGCTTTGGATTCTGAAAGGTTCTCGGACCTGAAGAAATCTATAGGTTTGCACATGTCAGTCTGAATGTTGGTCCAACATTTGGATCAACATAGCATATGTCAAATTCGATGGTTACTGCTTTAATGTTTGGTTTGATATTCTGTTTTGTTTTCCTGTGAAATGACTTGATTCTTCTTGACTGGTCCCTGAATGAACCCAATCCCTTTTTATAGGCTCTTGGTAATACGTCCCTAGGGACACGGCATTCGCTGTGACGATGTACTCTTTGCGACTAAAAGCCAATCCTTAGTGCGTATAAGCATGCTTGTAAACTCTCGGCTAGATATAGGTCTTTGGTAATAAGATTCCTTAGGTATACGACATTCGTGGTGGCGATGTATACTATGCGACAAAAAGCCGAACCTTGAGGCTGAGGGTATAAGGGCATTGCGTAAGTTCGGTTGGTTAGGTGAGGTGAAAGGTTAGAAATAAAGGGAACTGATTTTGAGAAGGATTGAGCAGAAAAGTCTAGGATTACGGAATGAGGATGTTGAGTCAAATGTTAGGGCAACATGTGTGACTGTCAGTTTGATATTGCTACATTTGTGCTTTCGTTTTATTTGTGTCTGCGTTTAGGACTGCATTTGTTAGTCTTGTGTGTGTATTTTAGAAATCTCTCAGAATTGCATTAGATATCTCGAAGAACAGCTTGATACATTTGTCTCAAGTGGTCATCAACGCCGCTCAAACGGTTAGTATTGCTTGATTCTACCTTGACTTTGGACTTAGTGTTCTTTTTGGTTGAATCGTGATCTGAACTGCTCCTATTTACTCTCATGACTGAGTCTCCAATTTGCTCGTATTTGCTCTCTTAATGAATTAGTCCACATACTATTTTTAGCTTCATGTCTTTGAAAAATCGTGGCCTAGGGTGAACTTCTCTATACTATGCGGTTTTCAGTTTACTTCCAACAGTTATTTTTTGGTTCCACTTACTCCTTGATATGATTATTAAGTGGGCGGTTTAATTATTTATTACCGTTGGAACTGTTCTGATTTTTAAGTGGTGGCTTAAGTGATCATGTGTAACTATTCATCTCTTCCCACTTGCATCATTTCGACCTTTCTCTCTCTGAAGCATCTCTCTTCCTAGTGTGTTCAATAAGGTTTTCACTTTTGCACAAGTTTTCGACTGTGATTCTCTGTTCTAAATTGATACTATGTCGAATTCTCCACCTCAACCGAATGTTGATGCAACATTCGATGCTAACATCGATTTTCCAGTGCCTTTACAAGTGATTCCAGGCCCAAGGGAAATCGTTGTCTACACCGGACAGTTCCAGCCACTCCGTCCAGCCAGACCATCGCCTCAGGCCGCCGGAGGAGAAGCACTGCCATCACAGACCACTGAAACTCCACAGCCCGCGCCTACAGCACCCTCTATGGTGAACGCTGGCCAAGAACCCACAGCAATGATGCCCAGTCAAGAAGACGATGATGATGTGCCACTGGGAACCTGTCTCCAATCGCTCCAGAAACGGCAAAGAAACCAGACCATGACGCACCGCCGACCTCTTCTAGCGCAAACCCAGAGTCGGCAGACCCAATTTCAGCCGAGGAGCACCATGAGCCGAACCCTAAGATGGAGGAAACCCCTGTTTCCGCAAACCCACCATCATCCAAACCAATTTCGGCCACAGAAGCCCCCAGAGTACCGTCGGAATCTCAGCCGGAAACCTCGAAGAAGCGGCCAAAGTCCTCCAAGAAGCGTAAAAGCAAATCGCGTCCTGAAGTTCAAGCCCCTGCACCTAAACATCAATGAAGCGGCCATATTAGACGCGCTCTCAACCCGACCTCAAACGCTGATGACCTGATTGCCTTATCCAGTGTCTCTATCGACACTATCGTCGACTCCACCAGATATGACAGCCTCGATAATGAGAGCTCAGACGAGGACTACATCATTCCAGGAGGAGAGACACCATCCAATGTTTGGAGTCTCTCACTGCCTCAGACGGGTCCAAGACTGAAGGCGAGGATGTTGCTGACCTGGCAGAAATCCTGGAGTCCGTAAGGAGTTGAATAAAGAAGCGCACTAGGAAGAGACCTATGGAGAGTGCGGACAGACCTTCAAAGAGGGCGAGGACTGAAGAACCACCTCAAGCAGACACCAGCCACCGTGCCATTTTCTCAGTACCTGGCGATAATGAACATGTTGAGCCGGATGCCGACCCAACATTGGAGGATTCAGACTGGGAGAGTCCACTACCCAACCGCAAGTTCTACCGCCCAACCAACGAGGAGCTGTGCGATCCCCTGAGTCAGAGTCTCTTGAGGATTGAGCGAGTCGTGGACGTGGCGAGCTTCAGGAAGTACGGCGTGATGCAATTCCTGGAGTCTCGACATCTCGGGCACATGTTGACAACCTTAGGGACGTACTGTGATTCAGGCGTCCGCGAGGTATATGCTAACCTCTTCTTTAATGTTGCTGAGGTTAACTGTAGGAAGTACGGGAAGGTGTTTTTAAGGGGGAGGCTGCATGACATATCTGCTAGTGCGATTAATAGATTTCTTCATACTCCATATGTTGATATGGGGTATGAATATGATAATGATGCTGTGGTTAGGTTTATCACTGGGGGTAGAGTTACTAAGTGGGAAGGGAACTGTGCGGGGAGCTCTTTAACGTCATTATATTCAGTTCTGTTTAAACTCGGTGTGTGTCGTTGGTTGCCTACGTTAAATGAGACTAGGGTGATTGAGGGCATGGCTCATTTGCTACTTGGCCAAATCTGCCGATGAATTGGGGGAAGTTGATCCTCGATCATATGTCGAACCAAGTGGGGAAGGTAGGGAAGGGAATTCTCCTTTATCCTTCAATCATCTACGGCATTCTTTTACAAGGAGGATTCCTGCCGACCCTGAGAGACTCAGTGACCACTCAAAGGAGCCCCTACGCTGTGCAGCCGAATCATTTGGCGGGCTCAGACAGGCTTGTGGACCTCCCCTGGCGCACGCCAGACCAGCTCGAGCATGATGTTGATTAGGATGTTGCGTCAACATCGGTGGCAGCTCTGGAACAAGCAGTTAGATGCCTCGAAGAGTCCATTGCAGCTTTGGTGGCTCAACGAGATGCCTTGAGGAGCTTGATTTCTTCCCAAAAAGAGGGAGATAGGGCAGAAGGAGCGAGAGCTTAAGGAGCGAGAGCTGAAGATCAAGTAGGGTAGAGTGGTGCGAAGACAGGAGAAGGGCAGAGTGCTGAAGCAGAACAGACAGGGGGAGAACGAGGTCGAGAGGAAGAACAAGTTCAGGAAGCTGAAGATCGAAGGAGAGAGGAAGCTAGAGCTGGAGATGAAGAAACAGAGGACTCGATCGAGAGTCTAAACATTTAGACTTCGATTTTTTGAGCATGCACATTTTGCTTGTGTTTTGCATGCCTGCCTCACTTTTTATTTTTGTGCGTATTTCTTTTTATGGACCATGTCTATGTTTTTGTTTTGCAGATGTTTTCTTTTCAGGACCTCTAAGGCATGGACTATTTCATTTAGTACTTTGAATAGTTTTTAATGCTATTCTGTTTTCGTCTAACTCTAACCATGTTTAGTGTTTTGTGGTTAAGTAGATATGGCCTTCAGGGGGAGTTTCACGATGACTGACTTCTGCTGTGGTTTTGGGAAGAAAGATAAAAAGGGGGAGATTGCTAATGTTGAGCTTTCAACAGTAGCAATGTTGGGGTAACATTCTTGTCAACATTTGTTGGCGGAGAATGTTCCCTACCTCAGTTTTACCTTTCATACCCAAAACGTATTTTATTGATGACGTGACATTTTTCTAGTGTTGTGCAGGATATGGATAAGTGCTGGAATGGATCAAACCGTGTGGATAAGCTGGAGCGAAAATTGGAAAGGAGCATACTAAAAATAGGAGGCTTGGAGCTCAAGTGAAGACCGAGCATTTGGAGCTGACCAAGTCGACTCCCAACGGTCACTACGGACCAAATACAATTAGTGGACGTTAGGACGTTGAGGGCAGTTACCAAGTCGTTTGAGAAGTTGCCCCAAAGTCGAAGACATATAAAAGAGGACTTCACGTAAACGACGGACGGACAACGAGCGAGAAAGAGATTTTAAGAGCGAGTTCGAGCGGATATCATCTTAAGAGAGTTTTCTTTTTTAGTCTAGCTTTTCAATGGTCGAAAGATCTTGTAGTTTGAAGAATCGTTTGGTTCGTAGGTTTTGCTAGGCTTAGTTTTGATAGTTTGTAATCCATCTTTATAGTGGAGTTTTGCGCCATGAGGCACGCAGCAAGTCATTTGACTTGCTGCACAAAATCACTTCTCGTGTTCATTTCGATTCGCCACTAAGTACTATCATTTCCGCTGTGCGTTAAAAGTGAGATTGAGTGTTAGCCCGGCATTTCGTCCAACATCAACTTATCACTTAGCATTTTTACATCCATTTCGTACGGGACCCACTTCACCGACTATGGATACCGGTCACGAACAAGACTTCAAACAAAACACTGATGTATTCTGGACTGGACTAGATACAGGTTGGACACTCGAGACAAGAGCGTACTAAGACAAAAAGGAAATTTCATACATTCAATGCAGAGCTGCGAGCCTAGAGTGAAGCAGAGGTCAACTAACGCAAATGAGGAATAAAGCAAAGTGACAGGATAAACTGCAGCACAAACCAGACAGACCCATTCTGGGAAAGTCAATTAATGCACTGTTCAGAGTGAAGAGTTTACCTCACAACGGTTTCAAATTCAAACCTCCGCTATAAAAGGAGGAATACAAGTTGAAGACATGTACTTCACAATCTCACGTATTCTAAGCGATTATCAACAATCTACAAACACTGTGAAAGAGCGAAAATCAAGAGTGAAGTCTAAAGACATAACTGTTCTTAGTCTATGTTTTTTATTTCCAACGGACTGTCAAAAGCTGTTGAAGTAGGTGGATTGTTGTAAACGACTGCCTAGGTGATTCACTAGATTAAGGATGTGTTCAGCTGGGTAGGTTGTACTGTGATTTGTATAACTGAAGATCTAGTGAACCTTCCTTGCAAGGAAGAAGGGGAGACGTAGGAGATTTTAACTCCGAACTTTCAGAAAACAACTCGGTCTCCCACACACACACGTATTTCATTTTACATCGGTCTCAATCGTTCAATATCTTCTTCCGCACTAATACTGACCGATCACTGATTGAATACCAGTCACCGTACTAAAAGGCTAAAGAAACCGAAAAAAAGTCAAGTGTTTATTCACCCCCTCTAAACGCGTAAACCGATCCTAACAAGTGGTATCAGAGCGGGTTTATTCAATCATCAACCGATAAAAATGAATACATCAAGCAAGTTGCCGATGTTCTCCCGAGAAAAGTTCATGGAATGGAAAGTTCATATGATGACTCATCTAGCGGCCCAGAACGAGGATATGTGGGACGTCATCACGGATGGACCTCCAGAGTTCACGAAGGTCAACCCACTACACACTCAAGATAGGACACTGCCACAAACAATTCCAAAAGTGAATGGACAGGGGGCGAAAAGAAACTGATGAATCTGGACAACGTGGCCAAAGACATTATGTTCAAAACACCGAATACCGGAACATTCAGACAAGTCATGCTGTGTATAACCGCAAAGGAGGTCTGGACGAAACTCTGCCAAATCTGTGAAGGGAATGAATCTACAAGGGAAAACAAACTGATAGTTGCTATTCAAAAGTATGATGCACAAAGATGAAACCAGGAGAATCAATGATCGATTTTGAGAGCCGGTTCATGAACATTATCAACGATCTCACTGCTCTTGGAAGACGTTGGAAAACCGAGATGTGGCCATCAAAATAATGAAAGCACTTCCTCGTGAGTGGGATGTAAAGACCATGGCCATGGGAGAATCAAAGGATCTCAGCAAGATACAGGTTCACGATCTATTTGCTGATCTCAAGGCCTATGAGTTTGAGCAACAAACGAGGATATAAGAAGCAGTTACAGAACAATCGGTCAAGGCACTCGTAGCCCCAGAAGCCTCAACTTCAAAAAGATATGTGGAATTGACCGATGAAGTCATGGCGCTCTTTGTAAAGAGATTCGGAAAGTTCATGAAGAAAAACCAAAGCAATACTTCGGAAGGTAAGAACTCTTCGAAAAGCAAAACTGAAAGAACTGATGTTTCCTCTTTTAAATGTGGCAGGAAAGGACATTACGCTATTGACTGCCGAGTCTCTAAGAAAGAAAAGGAGAAAGCCAGTACGAAGTCAAGTATCAAAAGGCACTGGTAGCCAAAAATGGAAGAACCTGGGATGACTCTGACACTAAAGAATCAGACAGTGATGAGTCAGACACCAGCAGCGACCAAGAAATCCATGAGTGTCTTATGGCTAACATGACCGACTATGAGGTATGTGAATCCGCCTCTAATGACTATACAAAGGAAGATACTTCAGGCTCTTCAAGAGACGGCTGATGAATATCAGAAGCTGTCTTCTAGAATTAAGCAGAAGGGCACAATCACACCGGTTGAACAAACTAATAGTGACTTCAGTCAAACAGGGGTTCTGACTGAGGAGGTTAGAAAACTTAGAATAGAGATAGTACAGCTAAAATCCAAAAACTCTAGGTTAAACACCATTATACAGCCCTGGAATCCGTCCAAGAAGAAAGCAGTAAGCGTTAAGAGCAACCTGAAGATAACAATGACAAGACCGGGCTAGGGTTTAAGGACACCGGACCAGGTAATCCCCATCATACGCGAAGAATACTGGATGGATCAAATATGTCTCAGCTAGCTCCTCACAAGCAAATGATACCGGCAACACACCAAAGCCCCCAGTCAGGATAGTGAAAGAATATCAATCAAAAGAGAGACTGCCAAGAACTGTTCCTTCACGAACTAGACCAATATTTAGTAGGCATGAACATAAGGGGAATCATGGGTATAATTATGAGTATAAAAACAGGAGTAGGCAATACCGGGCACCAAGACTAGGAATGACTAGGTTTAGAAATATTAAATATCTTATAGACCCAAGTATTGGACATACTTTCAAAGTCATTCAGATCTGGGTACCTAAGAACCTAATCTATTCTGGACCCAAGTAAAACAGGATACCAATATACATATATGTATGTATATATATATTTCTTTTTCAGGAGTACATTGGGGAGCTAAACCATTCGGTATGGTACCTAGACAGTGGATGTTGTCAATATATGACGGGACACGAAAGGCCGCTGAAGAAGCTTAAACCACATACCGGACCGATCATCACCTTTGGAGACAAGTAATAAGGTAATACAATAGGAAGGGAGTGATTACTCACAGAAACCTTACCCTAAAGGATGTACATTTAGTGCAAAACTGATCGAGCGAATCGAGTAATAAAAATAAAACGAATATCAACAAACTAACCACGCTCAACAGGCAAGTGTACCTATCGATAATAGTATAGAATGACGAGTATTCAAGTATCGAATCCCAAGGGAACTAAATAATTAGAAAAACTTGAATTTAAATATCCTAGTGAAAATGCTTTGATTGTTGTAAAACTGAAAATATAAATGAACAAAACTAATAAAAATGATGAGAATGAACGACGATAAGAAAGCGAAACGTATTTGAGACTTCGACTCCCCTAGCTCGATCGATCTGCTGAAAACATATATCAAAGTTTTAGCTAAACGTTAGACCGTGAGGATTACCAACACATGCGTATGAGTTCATATGACTGACGAAACTGCGCCTTATCACACGAGGCTCGTAAGCAACTAATCTACGTCTTAAATAGCCGGGCAAGCTTCCCTAACTACTTAATCGAAGATTGCATTAAATCATTATTAATCCCTCTATTAGATTTGACTCTAATCCAGCGGAGTAGCTCAACCTATCTCTAGTGATGAGTTTATTCCGCTCGTTTACGAGTGTTCTAATCGGTCACCCCTCTCTCGAGCGCAGCGTACGATTTCCCAATTAATCTATCTTACACACATAGACATGAATAAGATAAATAAGAATTTCAATCACATAGACATAATCGAAATCATATAAATTCGTAAAAGAGTCTTAACAATAGCATAACATTAAATATACTTAAAACATACGATCGATCTTGCCAGGGTTCATCTCATCTCAAATACACAAGAAATTAGCTACTCATTTTCTCAACTAAGAACATAATAAATATCAAAGAAAATATAGATCTTCACTGTTTATGGCTTCGTACCCTTGTTCTTCGTTGAGCCGTTTATCGAATACCTAGCATACAAGCTAAGTGAATGAGCTAACTTTCTCTCTAGCCTTTCTTTCTCTTCTCTAAGTGTATGTGTGTGTTCTCTCCCAATGATTCCTTCCTCTATTTATAGCAAGGGGAGCTCAAACTCATGTACATGCAAGTCTTCTTTGCTTTAACTTGTTCACATTGAAGAAAGCTAACTTTGTCCCCCAATTTCTTCAACTTTAGCCTCCTTTATTGAGTTCAAATGGAATGGGGTGTTTCAATGTCGAAAGTTAGGTCTAAAGCATGCCTCTTTCCTTGAATAATGGTTGAACTTTCGACCAAGAAGAGACAAGTTAGGTAGGAGTCATTTTTAGTGTGTTTTGACCTCCAACACCACCTCTCTCACGGCAGTAACTTCCGAAATTAATATCTCTCAATCTAGAGCTCCAAATCAAAATCCCTCCGGTAAGAATCAAGATCAACAAGTCTTCTATCTTTGGTTAAAATTTCAGCTTCATTGGACAACTTTTACCCCCTCATCTGTTAAGAATCCGAAACTGTCGAAAAACTTGGAAATCATGCATACAAAGCTTGACTTTGATTCACTAAAAAAAATTGCACTAAGTTCAAAAATTAATATCTCACGATGTAGACATTCAAATGCAAATCCCTTTTTCGAGAATTAAGATCATTAAGTATTCTAGCTCCCCTCCATTTTTCAGATCTATCGGTCAACTTTAACCCCTTATTTTACGAGACATGCTAAACTGCCGCAAAGCTGTCCGAAATGATGTAAACTCATAATTAATTACCAAATTTGACATGAAGACTCCTTTTTAACCTGCAAATACTTCAATTATAATACCTATAAACGTAAGAAAATACGTTTATCAAAAACCTTCATTATAACTTAATAAGTGTCAGTCAACTATGTAGAAATAACTTTTTAATAACCTTCGAAAAGGATAAATGCTTTGTTAAGGATAAAACGGAACGCATACTTATAACCGGTTATAGAGTTGGTGGCACATATAGAGTCCAGTGGGAAGATCAGTCGTACACACACAAATGTGTCTGATAGCTCATAACTCCAAAAGTTGGTTATGGCATAAACGCCTCAACCATCTAAATTTTAAGACATTTCAGCCCTTAAGAAGAACAATCTAGTTAGAGGTCTATCTAATCTAAAGTTTTCAAAAGATAAACATTGTACTGCGTGTCAATTAGGTAAACAAATTAGGACGACTTTCAGAAATAAAGGGAATATAGAATCAAACCGGTGTCTAAACTTACTTCACATGGATCTCTTTGGACCCATACCGGTGATCAGTCTTGGTGGTGCTAGATACACTCTCGTAGTTGTTGATGACTTTTCTAGGTTTACTTGGGTGGTATTTTTAAAGTCTAAAGACCAAACCCCAGTCGGCCTAATGAAACTCTTCAAAAGGATGCAGAATGAACAGATGGGAACATAAACCGAATTCGTAGTGGCCGAGGTACTGAATTTGTGAATTTTGTGCTAATCGAATTTCTTGAGAACCATGGTATATGCCATGAGTTATCTGCTGCCAGGACACCACAGCAGAATGGAGTTGCTGAAAGAAGAAACAGAACTCTCAAGGAAGCAGCCAGAACAATGTTAGCAGATGCAGATATCTCTCATACGAAGTATGGATCGGAAATGTCCTTTCAGTAGGCTATTTCAAAACTTTTGGGAGCAAGTGTTTCATGACAACAATGGGAAAAATCAACTCTCAGCCTACGATACAAGGGCAAAAAAGGGATCTTTCTTGGTTACTCCTCACTTAGCAAAGCCTACCGAGTCTTCAACACTAAAACTCTATCTATCGAAGAATCGGCACACGTAGTGTTTGAAGAATCAGAGACCGATGATCAAACTCCCGGCAATATTAGTCGTTTAAGCAGCCAACTGGAGAAGTCTCATCTTGAAGACGAGAGTGATGAAGAACGGGATCAACATGTCTTAGAACTTACTGAAATACCCATCGTGGAGGAAACCGGTATTCAGGCTGATAATATTGAAATAGCGGTGGAACCGACCAACTCATGTAATGCTGATCAAGAAATTGTCCCAGAAAACGGACCCAATAATGTTGATCAAGACATACCGGAGGAACCAACTGAGGGGGAACGCATCAAATGGAATCGTACAAAGCTGAATCATCCTCATCAATTGATCATAGGCGATCCTACCGCACCTATGAAAACAAGAAGGCAACAAATCCAAACCTATTCAGTCACGCCTTCATATCTCAGATTCAGCCAACAAAAATCGATGAAGCTCTCAAGGATGACAACTGGATAGAAGCTATGCAATAAGAACTGAACCAGTTCGAGCGAAACCAAGTTTGGACTCTTGTTCCCAGGCCAACCCAAACTGTAATTGGTACAAAATGGGTATTCAAGAACAAGCTCAATGAGGATGGACTTGTCACTAGGAATAAGGCAAGGCTGGTTGCTCAAGGTTATCGGCAAGAAGAAGGAATTGACTATGATGAGACCTTCGCACTAGTTGCAAGACTTGAGGCCATTCGCATATTCTTAGCATACGCAGCTCACAAGGATTTTAAAGTATCCAAATGGATGTTAAGAGTGCATTTCTGAACGGTACCATCTATGAAGAAGTTTATGTTGCTCAACCACCCGGTTTCGAAAGCCATGAGCACCCTGATCACGTCTACCGATTGAAAAAGGCTCTCTATGGGTTGAAGCAAGCACCAAGAGCTTGGTACGAAACGCTGTCAAAATTCTTGACTGATCACAACTTCATCATTGGGAGCTTGACAAAACACTATTCCAATTCACAATGGGAGATCATCTACTGATTGTTCAAATCTATGTCGATGACATCATTTTCGGTTCAACTGACGCCAAGCTATGCAAGCGGTTTTCAAAAATGATGCAAGATCTGTTTGAGATGGGCATGATGGGTGAAATTACTTTCTTTCTGGGACTTCAAGTAAGGCAGTTGGAGCAAGACATATTCATCAATCAAGCCAAATACACGAAGGAGTTGCTCAAAAGATTCGTTATGGAAAACTGTTCTCAAGCAACCACACCCATGAGTTCCTCAATCAAACTAGAAAATGATGAAAATGGAACTTCAGTTGAAGTTACCAAATACCGGGGATTAACCGGATCATTTCTCTATCTCACTGCCAGCAGACCGGACATCATGTATAGCGTCTGTCTGTGCGCCCGGTTCCAGTCCGATCCAAAGGAAAGTCACTTCACAGCTGCAAAACGGATCTTGAAATATCTCAAATGGACCATCAATGTAGGACTGTGGTATCCTAAAGACTCAAGTATGTCATTGCATGACTATACCGATGCTAATTATGCCGGTTGCAAGATAGACCGACGAAGCACCAGTGGGACATGTCAGTTCCTTGGTGACCGGGTAATCTCTTGGTTCAGCAAGAAACAAACCTCCATAGCCACATCTACAGCTGAAGCAGAATACTTGGCGGCTGGAAGTTGTTGCTCACAGATTCTATGGATCCAGCATCAACTGGAAGACTATGGGATCAAGGAAACCGAAACCCCCATCTTTTGTGACAATACGAGCGCAATCGCCATCACATAGAATCCGGTTTTTCACTCAAGAACGAAGCACATTGAGATAAGACATCACTGCATACGAGATCATGTGCTGAAGAAGAATGTATGCTTGGAACACATCTCAACTGATCTGCAAGTCGCTGACATACTGACCAAGCCGCTACCAGAAGCTATGTTCATTTTCTTTCGAAATGCTTTAGGTTTATTAGACTTATCCTAAGTAACCTAAGCATGGAGTCAGGGGGAACATTGTTATATCAAATTGATTGATATAACTGGTTGCCTAGACACTACAACAAACCGTGCAAATTGATGATCGTAGTAAGCTTTCCTTCTTAAACAGCCATTTTCTTCATATTGGTCAAACTACATAACTCCTGTCAGTTTCGTCTAAAACTGACCCTCGTCACAAATACGTCCCTAAAAGTTTCTAAATTTTTGTTTCTCTCTGAAATCAGTTAGTTTCTTTTATCACGAAACCGGTAATTTTTTCCTAAAGAGCGGTATAGATACCGAAATATTTCCTCTCTCTCTTAACTAATGATTGACCAAAATCAATTGCACACATTCCGTCATAGTACTTTTTCAGAAAAACTGACAAACAGGCTCTGTACTACCCAGCAGTTACGATGTGAGGGGAAGGCTAAGCGACAAGACGTCTTACGCATTTAATGCGAAAACACGCTTATCCCGCTCAAAAGACTTGGATTCGTGATCGATTGGAGAAATTTCATCATTATCATCAACTCACCAACAGAATCATATTTCTCTCTCTCAAATTTCTCCGAATCCCTCGTCAAAACCCTACCACACTTTCAGAAAAATGGCCCATGTTCACAACGATCTCACAAGAACTGCGCTCCAGATTTTCTTCGACAACTGCAAGGAGACCGAGTATGACGGTTTCTGCCAGATTCTCGAAGTCCTAATTGAACCGGCCTTCAGACGTTTCTTCACTGCTCTTATGAGTACTACCCAGACGCTCTGCACCAGTTCTTCAACACAGTGCTTATTGTGGGAGACCGTCTTCAATGTCTCGTCAACGGTCAGCAGTTCGACATCACGGAAGAGTACTTCGCCGACCTCTTCAATCTGCCAACTGCAGGAGCGACCGTTATCAGTGTTCCAGATGATGTGAAGGAACAACTGAAGCCCACGATGTCACTAACAGGGACTTCGTTTAAGGACTCCGAGAAGCGAGTGGTAGGGGTGAGCGCGGTGTGGTTTGGGCGGTTTTTATCGAAAATATAACCCGACCCAATAAATTGCGGTTTTTTAAAATATACCCAAACCCGATCATAAAAATCTTAACCCGATACATTGCGGTTTGCTTATGTGCGGTTGGGTTGGGGGTTTTTGCGGTTTTAATATTTATTTTTATCATAACGAAAATTAAGGTAATATTCTAAAGTATAGATAGAGCAAAAAGGTATATCATGAACCTATTTACAAATATAAAAGTTTATATACTGAAATGTTATTATCATAGTAATAATAGTAACAGTTAATAAAAGTCCGATAAGAAGCTCATATTCCTCGTTCACAGTCGGCTTTCGGTAAAGCAACTAAAGCAGTGGCTCATTTGATTTAAAATTTTCCTTACAAGAAATAAATTTTTGATTTTAGAATTTTAACTTGCCTTCTGTGAGCATCAAATGTTATAGTTCTTGATCTCAAGTCCGAATAAAGGAGGATAGCATTGGAATGACACGTAATTTTTTACTACATAATATTTCATTTCTTTTTAAAAAATCATCATTTAGAACTTCGCTTTACGCAATGTATTATGATTAGGTCATGTTCTTGTATCCAATTCCCCTTTCGAAGAAGAAAATTATTTATTTCAAATTTTAACTCGCCTTCTATAAACTTCAAGTGTATAGTTGTTAAGTCCGAATAAAGGAGGAGAGATGCATTGGATAAACATATAAAGAAAAATTCACTATTTAATATCTATTTTTTAATGAAAAACTCATTTAGAGCTTAGCTTTACGCAACGTGCTATGATAAGTCGATGTTCTTGTATTAATAGTAATTAATATTTTTTTGGCATCGCTACTATTATGAGTTATATTTATTATATTATGAAATATTGAATAACATATAGTACAATTTTTAGTATATTTTTAAATGCGGTTGGGTGCGGTTTTATGCGGTTTTAAAAATACAAAACCAAACCCGATTGCAAAATATGTGGTTTTACTTTTTAAAACTCAAACCAACCCATCAAACCGTTAACCCGACATTTGAGGTCTGGGTTGGGTTGGGTCGATTGGGTGGGGCGGTCCGCCGGTTAAATGCTCACCCCTAGCGAGTGGTGCTGAAGCCAGAGTACATACTAGTCCATGATATTGTGGCCAAATCAGTTTTGGGCAAGGCTGGTTCTTTTTATATGCTCATGAGGTGATAAGGTTCAGGCCATGCTGGCCATCTTGACCGGAATAAAGATTAACTGGTCTTCTGTGATCTTCTCGGTGCTGAAAGGAATACTGCCAGTTCGTGAAAGGCAGTTCAAGAACTTCGCCCCTCAACTTTCTTTTCTTCTCAAGCGCAAGGTTGCTGATATTGGATCGGTTGAGTTGATAGGTTTTCCACACATCATATCGAACGATATTATCCATCAAATGGTAGCAGTGGCTTCACCTACCAAGAAACCGACCAAACAGAAGGCTTCTGACGATCTCGCAGTCTCCCAGTCGACCAAGAAGTCCACCGCTGATCGCAGCTAAACTGGTGGCTGCTGTCTCAACGAAGAAGAACCTTAATGGCAGACCTGAAGCTGATCCACAATCGGTTTCAGCTCCCCCCACAAAGAAGAAAGTCAATGCTCCCAAACCGCTCTCCTCAAGACCAGACAAGAAGAAACTGGTTCTGGCGACTTCCTCGTCCTCTAAAGACACTCAGCCCCTTCAGAAGGTCCTTACAAAACCAAGGAGCCAGGCACTCAAAAAGAAAGTGACGACCGGCCGTCTAAGCCCACACGCAGACCAGCAAGTCCGGCTGCTCTACCCTCATCAACTCAGGAACTGCATCGCTCTATTTCTCTGATTGCCCCAACCATCACTGTCCCTCCAGCTTCAGGGACAACTGGTTCGGTGGCTCGGACAGCCCCACCACAAGGCGAGGTGGTGATACGAGAAGTGGTCCGAGCATCTCCGTCTGACAAAGGGAAGGGTAAAGCCATCGCTGTCCCAGAAGGCCCTGAGTCAGTTGACGAAACTGCCTGGAAACTCATCAGTGAGGAAATTAATGAGAACATTGCGGCTGATCTTCAGGCATATGATGACTGGCTAGACCGCCGATACACTTCGCTCAATCGAACGGTCTGGAGCTCCAAAGTCTCTTCTGATCGCCTCAAGAGCGCAAGAAAAACTGAGGCCAAATTCATCAAGCTACTGGACATCCATTCGGTCAAGACTGTGATGAATGCTCAGGAGTTATACCGCCTTCGTCTCACGATGAATCGGCTGCAACACTACATTGAGCAGCGAAGGCAAAACTTCCAACCGAAAGGTCTTGATGCAATTACTGAACTTCAGATTCTGTCAAGACTGGAAGCCGAGATGCAGAGCATGCAGGCCTATTATGCTACTGTTCTCAACAGGCTTCAATCGGATGTCTCCTCCTCCTCTACTGCTTCCACTACACCGACTGCATCTATCTCTACTACCTTCAGAACACCAGCCGCATCCACCATGACCGCAGCCTTGGTTCTCACACCAATGCCCTCCTCATCAGCTCCAACAGATGCTGCTTCTCTTCAACTGGTATCCAGGCCAGTTCTCATCTCCACGACTGAATCGGGTTCTTCAATACCGGATTCATCATCCTCCTCTGGATGATCACTGCTTTTTCACCAACCGATCCCGAGTTTTTCCATGCCATCTTTGGCAAATTTGCAGATATCGATACAAATTCCATCTCTCTACTCAGTGCCTCCGATACCTATTCAGATTCCGGCCCTCAATCCACCGCCCTTAGCTCTCACCTTTGATGGTATCTCTGCGACGGACCCCTCTCCTCCAACCGATGCTGAAGATGGACAAGATATCTCAGTCCCTACCGCCGATCCCCAACCAGTAGAAGTTCTGTTGGAGCATGGAACCGATACTGTCTATGAGACTGTCACCTCGCATACTGCTGATGCAGCAGCTGAACCAGGCACCTCAGTTACGACTATCACAACTGAGTCGGTTATTGTCTTCATCGATCCTCAACCGGTGCAAGTTCAGACTCCAGCCCATCAGCAGACAGCTTCCCAATCTTCTCACCTATCGGGTGATCCTCCAAAACTGCCTCTGTGCCGATTGAGATCATGGGTGGAACGAAGGAAATCTCCTTGGTCAAACAGACTTACAGAACGATGTCTCTTCTCAGCAAGAAAATCGACGGTGACCGGCAGCACACTAATGAAAGGCTCCGTGCCCTCACGGACGATTTAACCAGTCTTCGTACTGATGTTTGTGCAGACTTGGAGGTTATCAAAGCTCAGCTGACTGTGCTGACCAGACTAGTGACTCCGGTTCTTGCCAAAAAAGGGGAAAGTGACGTCAGCAGAAAACATCAACACTCTAGATCTAGCTCAACCGAGCCTCAGAAGTTCATTTCGCAGCTATCTCTTAAGGTCAGTGATCCAAAAAGAGCTGCGATCGAAGCCGCACTAATACCAGACGAAGCACTAAGGGAACATCCTTCTGCTATTCCAGTTAGCGAAGCTGGTCCGGTTGAAGTACAGTATGACAACAGCAGTTTAAGGCACTTGGCCTGCACCCTTACGAAAGATCAAATGGCTGACCTTGCTAGACTGCATGACATGAAGGAACACGCATACAAGGACGACCCCAAGCTGAAAGAAGTGGAGCGGATATTCAAGAGCAAGGGTTATGAGTTGTTGTAGTTTGTATCAAATTCTTTTTTATATAAATGAAAACTGATTTTCTGCTGCTAAGTTTTGTCAATCACCAAAAAGGGGGAAATTGCTAGTAATACGAATTCAAACATTCAGATTAATAGTTTTGGTGTTGACATAACTAACTAAAGATATGAAACCGGAGATCTAACGCATCGGTCCACACTGAGAAACAAATGCTGCACTTAAGTGACCAGTCTAAACTAAGTACGAAGAATTCTATCGCATACCAACTATGGATACCGATCACCAACAAGACTTCAAACAGAACACTGAAGTATGCTGGACCGGACTAGATACAGGTTGGACACTCGAGACGAGAGCGTGCTAAGACAAAAAGGAAATTTCAGACATTCAATGCAGAGCTGCAAGCCTAGATTGAACCAGAGGTCAACTAACGCAAATGGGGAATAAAGCAAAGTGACAGGATAAACTACAGCACAAATCGGAGAGACCCATTCTGGGAAAGTCAATTAATGCACTGTTCAGAGTGAAGAGTTTACCTCACAACGGTTTCAAATTCAAACCTCAGCTATAAAAGGAGGAATACAAGTTGAAGACATGTACTTCACAATCTCACGTATTCTAAGCGATTAACAACAATCTTCAAACACTGGAAAGAGTGAAAATCAAGAGTGAAGTCTAAAGACATAACTGTTCTTAGTCTATGTTATTTATTTCCAACGGACTGTAAAAAGCTGCTGAAGTAGGTGGATTGTTGTAATGACTGCCTAGGTGATTCACTAGATTAAGGCTGTGTTCAGCTGGGTAGGTTGTACTGTGATTTGTATAACTGAAGATCTAGTGAACCTTCCTTGCGAGGAAGAAGGGGAGATGTAGGAGATTTTAACTCCGAACTTCTAGAAACAACTCGGTCACACACACACACACACACGTATTTCATTTTACATCGGTCTCAATCGTTCAGTATCTTCTTCCGCACTAATACTGACCGATCACTGATTGAATACCAGTTACCGTACTAAAAGGCTAAAGAAACCGAAAAGACTCAAGCGTTTATTCACCCCCCTCTAAACGCGTAAACCGATCCTAACAGAACGAATCCACCAAAAATGAACGATTGAATTAACATCTGATTTGGACGAAATCGAAATCGCCGCAAGTTTTCCAATAGATAATTACTTTATTTAAGATTTAATTAATTATAGTTTTATCGTATTCAATTCCATGCTTAGTTTCCAATTTTATTTGTTAGATCACTAAATTGATAATATAAAATATTCATAATATGAAATAAGTTCTATATTTGCATCTACATGGAATGTGCTGAATATACTAGTTGTAATAAATCGAGCAAGTTTAACAAAGTTGGCAAATCAAGTAGGGGTGGCAATGGGCTGGTTTGGGGCTGATAATGGGCATACCGTCCCTTTTCTAAATTCCGTTCTTTATACCGTCTCAACTAATTCACCGTTTAGGATGAACTGGTTTGGAGACGGGTAATCATCTTTCGGGGATCAGGTTCCCCGTGGGGGATTCGGGTTCCCCATATACATGAATATCCAATAAATTGTTCTTTTTGCAACAACATAAAATAAGAAATATAACAAATTAATATGTAAAATATGATATTGGAGTATAAAAAATTGATAATATGATATGCGTGTATATTGAGAGTTGGATTTTTTTCTTCTAATTATGATCTTGAATATGAAAGGATGATCTATGAAAATCTTGATTCAAATTAGTTTTAAATAAATATATTCGGGGATGGTGAATCACCATTTGACATAGGGGTGGGCATAGTTCGATTTACCGAACCGATTACCGAAAAACCGAAATTTCGGTACAAACCGAACCGAACTGAAAATTTTCGGTTCGGTATTCGGTACACAATTTTTAAAAGTTCGGTATTTCGTTTCGGTACAAGATTTTTGGTTCGGTTATTTCGGTATACCGAATTACCGATTTTAAAGTTAAATATATACACAGCCCAATCAAATATATACATAGCCCAATCAAATATTACACAGCCCAATAAAGTAGATACACAACACAATAAATACAAGCCCACTACGAGGCAATTTAGTCAATTTAGGGATCTTATCTTCTTCCTGTAATTTTCTTCCTTACAGACCAGATCACAAATCTTCTCAAAACTGAAACATAAAAAGTAAAAATCAATGTCGTCGCCACCAACCAGCCGTGTAGCCCCGCCGCCGGTGGAACGATCGACCCCCTGGTCCCACTCTGGTTCCGTCGATGGTTCGTCATATGAGTTTAGCAGCGAATTCGAGCAAGAGAGAGCGAGACAGGATATGAGTTTAGGCAATTTCCTTTTTTTTTCTTTTTCCTTCTAACTTTGGTATTTCGGTAAATAACCGAAAAAAAACCGAAAAGAAATTCGATTTAACCGAACCGAACCAATTGAATTCTGTTCTTCAAATCATCGAACCACCGAAATTTCGGTTCGGTCCGGTACGGTTTGTACCGATGCCCAGCCCTAATTTGACACGGGGCCGAATTCGGGGACGGGGATGGGTGGAAAACATGATTACCCATCCCCGTCCCATCCCTACTATTTCACGGGCGGAGACCGTCAACTCTCCATTCCCGTTTTGACCGGTGATTCCCCGTCCCTATAGCCTCAGGTCCGATGAGGATGGTTCACCGTGGAATTTTGGGGAAAACAAAAGCTTGTTATTTGGGGACAATGATTAATGCGTGCAAAAAAAATAACGATGCCGATTGTTGCTCTTTTTCTAAAATAAAAGGGTATGGAAAGGGAGACACATAACGTATTATCTATTACGAGAGCTCCGCATGTGTTATGATTCAGTTGTGTGCATATATAAATTATAAACACATGTATATATATTACCATTTTCGAATATGCTTTTCATTATTATGTTTGTACTGAATTCAAAGATCGACCATTATTGAACCTGCAAAATCATCAAATATCGATTTGATCATATATACATTTAAAATTTATACCATATTACTATTGAGTTCTTTGTAACTTAAGATGTTTGATAGATGAAATTAAAATTTAAACTTAACTGTCCATTTTTTAAGTAAATAAAAAACAAAGATTGAAATGTGAGGATATACTATATCAAATAAGAATTAAATGCTCAAATTATGGTGACCAGTATTTTTAGCACATCCGTCTATGTGCAATATATTTTACATGTTTTAATACATATTTAAAATAAAAATTAAAAGTAAGGATATGGTAAACAAGTAAAATACGCACTAATCGACAATTTTTAGACCTCCTAAGATACTTGTATAAGAGTATAAATTCTAAATGTGTTAGCGGTTAGCCACACAGTGTGCTACTGGACTTTTCCCAAGAGTATAAATCACCCTATGAGGCCCATTGACAAATGTCTAGTATTGGGCTGGCCCTGACCTTCACATAACTTGCAAAAACAAAAATTAGTTGTTAAGACTTGAAAAACGAATAAACCTGGATTATTTTCTAGGTTCGAACTCGATTTCAAAATTAATATTATTTAGTTTGAGCTCCAAGTTGGCGAATAATTATTTTACATTTTCAGTTTAAGCTAGGGCTGTTCATTCGGTTAAAACCGAACCGAACCGACCGAATTTTCGGTTCAAGAATTTTATAACCGAAAACCGAACCGAACTTAATCGGTTCGGTTCGGTAAAAACCGAATCTTTTTTCGGTTTTTTCGGTTACCGACCGAAAAAACCGGAAAAAAAAAAATAATAATAATTTTGGGGAAAAAATAATATTTCGGAATTAATTTATATTATATTAATTAATTTACTAAGTATATATTCAATAATTTATTAAAATACATATATTAATTAATTATTAAATACATATATATTAATTATTAAATATATCAATATATATTAATTAATTTATTAATATATATATTAATTAATTTATTAAATTTCGGTTTTTCGGTTTTTATTCGGTTAACCGAATAACCGAACCGAAAAAACCGAAATTTTCGGTTTTCTATTTTTAAGAACCGAAAACCGAACCGAACCCATTCGGTTCGGTTCGGTTCATACCGAATTTTCGGTTTTTCGGTTCGGTTATTCGGTTATCCCGATTTTTGAACACCCCTAGTTTAAGCTAATCCATACTGATGCCGTCGAAAATGGATCTACCGTGAAAATGGACTGACGAGCCTTTCCCCGTCGTATCCCGCCGTGCGTCGTGGCTGAGAATCGCTGAAACAGGGTAGATTTTGGGGGTCGTTCGCCCTCTTGCCTTAGTCAAGTGGGTAGTTCCTTTTTAAGGTGGTATAAGCAGAAATAATGTGGTTAAAAATCGGCAGAGTAACGATATATGATCGGGGAAAACATACCTCGTTATGGGACTTTCTAAGGGTATTTATAGCGGTGGAGGGGGCACGCCCCATCCTTGACGGTTGTTCCCCATGTTCAGCGCCCCTTAGCAAATCTCCGCATTTGGCGCATCGGGGTTTGACCAGAAGCGGTTTCCCCACGTTTGAGCGATTGCGTTCGTGTTAGCGGCGTGTGGACATGGTTTGGAATATCGCGGGAACTACCTTCGGGCATTTTCCTTGTGCGGCTGCCTAGTGGAGCTTCGGGCGTCTTGAGGCTTTTGGCGCCTTGGCTTGTGATTGCCTCCTAGGGCTTCGGGCGTTTTGGACTGCGGTTGCTTCTTGGGGCTTCGGACGTTTTGGCTTGCGCCTGCTTCCCGGGGCTTCGGGCGTTTTGGACTGCGGCTGCTTCCTGAGGCTTCGGGACCTCTCCGTTCGAGCCGCCCTCCTGTCCCTCTCCCCGTGTATATCTTAGTACGCATCATGAGGCTTCGCCACACTTCAGGTCGGGACCGATCTCAGTACGCATCATGAGGCTTTGTCTCGCTTCAGGTCGGGACCGACCTCAGTACGCATCGTGAGGCTTTGCCTTGCTTCAGGTCGGGACCGGTAGATGCTATTCCCGAGTGGGGTTTGGTTTGCACGTCCCGAGGGGCAATGACTCGGTCAGGGGCGGGGTGCCTTTCTTGCCGGGGTGCCTTGGCAGCTCGGGTGAAGATGTCAAGTTGGTTATGGATTATTGGGTATTTTGCCGCGTTAAGGGTGAAATCCCGGGGGTAACATATACTATCTATTCTAATATATTAATCTCGAGGAATGACTGACTATAAGTAGTTACTGTCATTTAAAAAATAAATAAATAGTAAAATTGGAAAAAACTACTACTTTTAATTACTAATTTAGTTACCTTTAATTTTATGTTGATATATATAACTAAATTTCTTTAAAAAATTTTAAATTAAAACAAATGTCATGTATTTATATATTATAACACACATTTTAGAGTGCAAAAACACTAATATTATATTAAACCTCACGCCATAAATTGGTCCAACATGTTTTCTTAAAAATAAAGTAAAATAAAAAAACACCCACTCTTTAGTTATTTACTATTTTACCCTTCTACTATTTTAGTTAATATTAACATGCTGTGTTTATATATAACAGCGATGAAGAATTGGGTTCAAGCTCGTGTATTCGACGATCTGAAGTAGACACCTGCTCTCAATGGGGCGGGCATTCCCCGTCCCCGCGGGATCCGCCCTGAACAGAGTGGGGATCCCCGCTATTCTACCCCGCGGGGCGGGGCGGGGGAAATTTTTCCCCGCGGATATCCCCGCCCCGCCCTGATTATTAAAATATATATTATATTTAATTAATATTATTATAAGATAAATAATATGAAAATATACTTTGGATATAATATAAATATGATTAAAATATTGTTTAAATAATATGAATAATATCAAAATATAATTTAAATAATATCAATTGATTTTTTTAAAAAAACTTAGGACGGGACGGGGATGATTTTGTCCCCGTTTGCCTCACGGGGACGGGGACGGGGATTAGATGCCAGCCCCGAACCCGCCCCGTTGACAACCATACTCATACTTTTATTTTTGCATCAATGCTTTGTAACTAAATATGTACCGAGGTTTTATTCTAGGGGGATTTTTTTTATATATCAGGCCCTCATAAAGTTTTAACTTATTGTTCAGGCCTTGTCACAAAAAAAATAAGTTCAAAGGATCTACTTTCTGTAAAAATTCAAGTAAAGGACCTGAAAATATGATTTGACGAAAATACCCTTACTAAAATGCTCGTTTTTTCCCAGCGAAATCTCTGTGTTGTTCGTGGTTTTATATGAAGAGACCCTTTTACTTCACTTTATGTTACCCAGTTACAATATATTGTTACTTTAGAAAACAGACACGTTATTTTTCAATGATATTGTGTTACTTTGATATTGCAAAATGTTATAACAGAAGATCTTTTTTATTTAGTGATCGAACTCATTTCTCTAACACTGGATCGAGCACAAAAAAATTCGACTGCCCCATCCAATCGATTTCGACACGTCATGTTGGGATTATGATATTGACGACGCACGATGTAGAATTTGCTTGTCTAATTTGGGTGCTAAATCGAGAACATAATAGTAAATCGAATCTAGATTTCGACATAAATTGCAAGTAATCTGTATAAATTCGAGGTACTCATGGTTTGGACGTTTACCAGTTGCTACTAAACGTCGATATTTGAACGATTTTAAGCATTTTGGTTGTCATTTATGCAGTTTTCATATGCTTTTTAGTTTCGTTTGTGATTTTCGTTCAATTCCTCCCGATCCATTGCATGTCTTCATAATGTGTTATTGACGACAAACAAAGCGTTATTTCCTTTCAGTGATTTGTTAATCCATGACCAATATATGTTATTGTTTGTGAATGTAATGTTACCATTACGGACTAAGTGGTAATAACTTCTTATGAGAGGTTATTATCGGCTAAACATATGTTTTTAGTTACACATTACATGTTATTGCTCGCGCATCACGTGGTATCTCAAACGTTTAATTATAACGAAACCTAATTTATGTAATTTTACCAAATCAAATTCAGTAATATAATTGTTTAATACTACGATGGACGATCAAATTGAGTTTATTTACACCATGGTTCAACATTAACATCGTGATTTACTCGATTGGGCCAATAACACCGAGATTTATGCGGTTTTTAGCGTATTGTGAATCGTTAGTAATAATACATGAATCCTTATTTGCGATGAAAGACGTGGTACTGAAAGTACATTAATAGTTATTTGCATCAGTGATGCGGTATTAGAAATAAATGAATCGTTATTTCTAATGAATGATGTGGTATTATACGATTTTACTTGCGATTTTATACGATTTACTCACGGTTGGTATTAACAACAGCGGCGCGATTTTACTCATGGTCCCTTGTTTGTGTACATATGTTATTAACAATATATTAATCGTTATTTCTAATGGAGATGTGGTATGTTAATGTGAAGATGTGTTACTTAGTGAAAGAGATGTGTCATATGCGTTGTAGAATGCGTTACCAAGGAACCATGTAAATTAGCAATACAATATTGGCTTGGTCATGAACTTTGATATTTTCGGCTACAACCCATGAGAATTTGAGATCGATTTAATTGTCGTCTGCTAACTAAGGTCGAGATTTTAGGCGAAAATCGAGCTTCAAGATTACGGTCATGAACTTTGATATTTTTTGCTACAACCTCAACGATTTTTGTGATTTATGTTTTATCAATTTTTTCTGTAATTATCAGCGTTAACGAGCTCTGCAACATTAAATTGACATCGATTCCTCCTTAGATCTGCAACACAATGTTTTACCCAAGTTTTAGTGAGATCTGCGTTGTTGAAGACCATGGTATTTTCAGCGTAATTGTGGCAATTATCTGAGTTCATTAATACAGTTAGATAGAACAAAAAAAGGGATCCGTGTATTAAGACACACTAAATAACCAGATACACGCAAGCACAAAAGAGATCATGATAAAAACTGAGGTCGCGTTCTTTTGGTAAAATAAAGACGCCTTGCCTAAGATTGTACTATTTTCCTGCAATAATCATGCATCTTCCATCATTTATTTACAGTACATGATCATCGCAATCAGCCACAGGCAGTTGATGCAATGGAAACTAGAGCATATATGCCAGGCAAGCAATGTTTAGCAGTAACCACACCAACATTGGTAAGAGAAGTAACTAGAACTTTGCAGCACACATACACATATGCAGCTGCTATATGTTGATGAGAAAATAGAACTGTTCTATTCAGTTAAGGGATGTCGTTCATACCCGAGCAATCTTTGCCATAATAATGGATGATGTTCCAATGGACATGAGCATCAGGAAAGAAAGCGAAGGGGTTTCTTTATGATGATGATGACGATGATGATGTCTTAATCTTAACAGCATGGTACGAAGAAGATGCAAGTTGAGCTAGAGCTGGAACAGAACCGCCTGCATCAAAATAGTTTCTAAGAAATACGAGGGTTATGTATATCAAAGGAAAGCTAGGAACCCAAGGGATGTATTTTTTCACCACGTGAAAATTGCACACGGTTCGATTTAATTTGCAGTAACTACAAGTTACACAACACCCTCTTCAGAACTGCTCACAGCAAATAAGCAAAAAAGGGATATGAAGAGAAGACACGTGTTTTGCAAGCCACAATTCGTAGCATATATGCATTATATATATGTTTATATATGTGTGTGTGCGTGTGTGTGTATATAACGATAATATCAGGAACGAACAAATCTAGGGACCGTGATTTTACCTGCTAATCCAGCACATCCTGATGAGAAAACAAGAACAGGTGGTGTCTGCATCCATAAATTAAATTCATCAAACTCCAATAAAAAAGGAAACACCGAGAATTTCATAGTTATGAGGGTGTCGCTAACAATAAAAGAGAAACTCCTATATCCTATTGTTATGGTATGGTAAGAGGGTAGAATCTGAAAACAACACAGTTTACATACTTGAATTGTCTGGATAGATAGAAGAGGCACACAGATACACGAGTTATTAAAATAAACCTTAAAGATAAACTTTCTGTCAAAAACGACAACTTACTCCAACTAAGAAATGCAACCACATAGGTCCCTTTATCCACCTACTAACAAGCGGCATGGCTGAAAAGAATGGGCGGAGTACAAAGTGAGCATAAATGCAAGAAAAATGGCGATGTACATTGCGAAGCTTGCGTAACATATGACCATGTTTTCTATCTATTTTATATATCATATAATCATACTTCAAAAGTTCTTCTCTGATTAAAAGTTTCAATTGACTCATTTAATTACATCAAGGAACGCCGAATAAGAAAAAGGAAAAAGCCTCCTCAACTGATTAGCTAAATTGCCGGCCATACTCAATAATAACCAAAACATGTTAACAGAGATAAGCAAAAATCTTCTAAAGCAATAAGCAGATCAAATATAGCTGTGAATCAACAATCGTAAATAAAAATACATCCACATCAAGATCATATCGAACAAATTCAACAATCTTTATATGTGAATCGTCAACAGATTAGAACCCAGAAAGCAAAAAGGATAACAACCTTTCGGAAACTCATTAACTGAGGGAAAATGCAATAAACTAATTAAACTGGAGACACAATTAAGCATAACCCTAACAATCACAACGCACTAGAAAGAAGCAAGGAAACAGTAATTCAAAAGATCCAATCATACCATAGTTAAAACCATAAAAAGCGCCAGCAGTGCCACCAACAGCGGATCCTATCTAAATAAAAAATTAAAAAAAAAAATGAACATACAACTCAAAAACAAGTTTCTGCTTTCTTATAAATTAAAAAAAAAAAAAAAAGAAAGCATCTGCTGAAAAATAGTATAGTTGTTTAACAGCACCATGGAAAAAGTGTCTCTTATAAATGGCGGAACAGTCCACTCGCTAGTCTCCTGCAATCATGTTCCGAATAAATTTAGAAAAAAAAGGAAAACTAAAAATCCTCGTAAGCAAAAAAAAGCAATAACTTAAAGCACTGTTTCGCTCGCAAGCACAGGAAAAAAAACTGTGAGCCTAGGCTGTACTTACCATCTCCTTGGTGAGCGGTCCAGCGCAATGAGGACACGTAACACTTGGGACATGGTTTTTTTTCAAGGATAGCTTGCATTGTGGGCTGCCAAGAGGTCTCACCGAAAATCAGAACAAAGGCTCACATAGGAGCACCAAACAATCCCACAAAGGGACAAACGCACATGGGGAGAAAAGGGTAAGGGACAAAAAAAACCGACAGAAAAAAGCCTTTTTCTGGCAGATCTAAAGAACCTATTACAGAGCTATTAAGCTAATCTACGATACTCTTCACTTTCTTCGGTTGTTGACTTCTGGGTTTTGTCTTCATCGGAATGGCTCCACAAGGGATAAAGAGTTTCCGACCCGAAGTCGGAAACGAAGGCGAATGGTGGTTGGTCCCGGCAGAGGAGGTGGAGGTGGCGCGGCATGGTCTGTAAAGGTAATTGCCCAGCAGCGGCACAAGGCAGGTGGTAGACTGCGGTGACAGGGAGGCGGCGGTAGGTGTAGGCTGTCGACGGCTGGAAGTTTTTTTTTTTTTTAAAAAGAGAAACAAAAGAGGAAAAGAAGCCTCGTCAATTCCCGTGTGAAGGAGATGGAACCAAGGAGATGGCGGCAGCAGACGGAGGAACTCGCGGCAGGCGGAGGAGCGCCAGGTGGAGAAGGCACATGGCAACGAAAACAGAGGAAAAGGAATTGGGATCTCCCCACCTCCATCCCACCGGAGGTGGAGGAGGTGAGGGGAGAAAAAATGGTGTGGCGGCTAGGAAAGAGGATAGAGAGAAACCTTTTGGGTATTCAAGGACGAAAGGACAGTAGAAAAGCAGGAAGAGAGTCATAGGGACGCGTGTCAACTCATTATGGGAAGGTACTAGTGACCACGTCACTGTAGCAGCCGCCAGAGTCATTCCATCAAGCAGCCTGCTACTTTTCCTAGTACGTAGGCAGTACGTCCCCCGAAAATCCTAGAACATAGCACTGCAGACTGTACAAAGCTGTCCTGACTGAGGGCCTACCTATATTGCATTGTCCCAGAAGGTCCCATCCCCAGGAATCCAGGGACGTACCTTCAGGCAATATCCAAAGAGCCGCCTATATAAAGGGGCCTTCACCATTTCCACCATTCATTCACGTTTTAATATATTACAACACTTAGAAAACACTCTCTCTACACTAAATCAACATCTTGAACGTCCCCTTAGCTAATTTCTTATGTGTTCTTGAGAGAAAAGTGAGGAAGAAGTAGCTTGAGTGTGTAAATCTTCAAGTATAGTGAAAGAGGTTTCAGAGTGCCCGTGGACGTAGGATCTGCAAAGATCCGAACCACGTACATCTTGTGTTCTTTCTGTTTTACGTCCCGCTTTTATGTCCTTTGCAAACAAGCACGTCCCAATACGTCCCCAAGTACGTTCTACGTCCCCAAACAGATCCCCCAATGTCCAAAACACTCCTCAACATGTCCCCGACGTACCAAATACGCCACCAATAGGTCCCCATCATGTCCCAACAGGTCCCCAACGCCCCAAACAGATCCCCCGATGTCCTACATACATCCCAAACACGTCCCCTTCAGTCTCTCTTTCAATAAGCACCTTACGCACGTAACTTTATCGATTCACCGGCTATATAAATTCCTTTCCCCACACATACAAATCTTGTTGATTGGGTTAGCCCCATATCAAAAAATATATATATATATATATTCTGTTATATTAAGTCTCAAGGTCATCTATAAACTGCTAATTTTGGCCTGTCAAAATTGATTTATTTAAAATCATTAAGGGGGTGTTTGTTTCATAAGATTCAACATTACGGTGATACGCATATCATGGTGATGTGAGTATCACCATAATGTGGATCAAGGTGATATATCATCAGTGTGTTTGTTTTAAGGTGATATTTCGTTTTGCAGATCAACGTGATATGGAAGTATTCTGTTTGTTTAATCACTGTGGTGTGTAGGGTGGCGTTGTATAAATGTCATATTTGACCCTATACATATGATTTAATAATGTATTTAATTTTTTTAAGGTGATATTTATGTGATAATCATTAATATATTAAAATTTACATATTTTAAGCATTATTTATATTTATACTTTTTTTGAAAAATAAGTTTAAATTTTTAAATAACTGAAATATTTTTAGGATTTAATTATGTTAATCATGTAATTAAAATATATATAATGGCATATAAAGTACTATGGTTATTAAAAAGTTAGATAGATCACCACATCACCGTGATGTTGGATCACTTTGGTTTTATGGGGTGATCTGAAATATGTAATATCACCATATTTTCATCACCTAGGTGAGCCCACATTCCGTTGATGACTTATCACCTAGTTAAACAAACGCAGTGATAAGTGGTAAACGATAGGATCACGGTGATGTTTTTGAAGATCACCCCAAAACAAACACCCCCTAAAAGATAAAGTTATTACAAAAAATACAACCACCTACTACGCAAAACTACGGCATGACAATATTAATAGCACGGGTATCAAGTGTGCAAGACAACTAGCATACTTGTAATTGAGCGACGTGCACAAGCGACTGCAATCGTCCGTTCCACAATCCTTGTCCCATTTCCTATCATATTTTGTAGAGTTTTATTATATAATATGAAATAACGATAATTTCTGATTTAATTTTGTCGAACATAGAATCAAAATAATTTAAAAAATAAAAAAGAAAATTTGGGACCATTGAACTTAAAATTCAACGGCTCGGATTGTTTGAAATGTAAATGGAGACAAATATTGTGGTACATATGATTTCACACCGTGCACTAGGGGCGGCATAGATGTAACGACCCGTCCCATACCAGGTATCACTGTAGCATGTCCCTATCGGGACATGTGGGGTTGGGCCCACCACACTCCGACTGATAGTCTGACCCCGTTGTATCACTACTTAACCTTCCAGCGTACGTCGTCCTCACTCACACGCACCCTGGGCAAACTTTCCAGGGGGTCACCCATCCCTAGATTGCCCCAAGTCAAGCACGCTTAACTTCGGAGTTTCTATAGATGGACTCCCGGAAAGGTAGGTTTGATAAACGTATTTCAATGCGTTTATCATAGTATTTATTTGTGGTATAATAGAGCTCTAACAATCATTTTATACATTTATTAGCCATATTTACACTTATTCTTATGTTGAAGGAGCTTAGGACGAGTTTCGGGCGAAACGGAGCAAAAACGAGGCAAAACGGTGCAAAAATGAAGAACGCTGCCATGTGTCACGGCCGTGACATACCATTGAACTTAAAATTCGCGGCCGTGTGTCACGGCCGAGTCAACACGCATATCTTTCGGCCTGAGAAGTCGACTTAAGATGGTCACGGCCGTGACCTCTGATGCACTTGGCCGTGACCTGTGGCAGAAAGATATGCGTGTTGACTCGGTGATGGTCACGGCCGTGACGGCCCATGTCCCAGGCCGTGACCGTTACGAAAATTTCTATAAAAGGCCCAAATTCGATCTAGAAAGGGCACAACTTACCAGGGATCAATTCCCAACCATCCAGAGACGAAAATAGGGCGAAAAGAACAGGAAATCCCGTCCCCGAGCGCAAGAGACGGATCAACAAAGAATTCACGCCGAATTAACGAAGAACGAAGATCTTGCCACGAGATCACCTCAGACTCATCAGTAGGAAAGATCATGAGTTCTTCATCTTTATCTTCTAATTCTCTAGTTGTTTCTCCTTCAATTATGAGTAGCTAAATCCCTTTTGTGTTTGGGATTAGATGAACGCTAGGATATTTTGTAGTTAAGACGTATATTATCGTGACTGTGTTTTTGACTATTTATCGTTCTATGAATATGATTCGTCGCTTTAATATGTCTATGTGTTGAAGTGATCGTGTGGAAAAACGTTTAGGGCGACAGCTAAGAAACGTTCAGGCCGTTCATAGAAGATAGGATTCGAGTATAGGGCGAAAGCAAATACTCGATCCTCGCCGTTAGTAATTATTGAATTTTAGATCCCCGCGAGCGTTTAGGGCGACAGCAAATCCGCGAGCGGGTAGGAAATTACTGCGATCTAGTCCTAATCACTTAGGAACGATTTCATTGTCTTAGCCGATAATTCCTAGCGGGATTCGAATCCCGAGCACGTCTTTACCATCTGAAAATTCTCGTATCAGTTAGTCGCGTTCTTTGAATTTCTGGTTGATTTAGGAGCGGTCTGTTAGGTTAAGTCGTCAAACAATTTGCGTATTTTATTTAGGTTAAATATCGAGTCGATAGGTCATTACTAGTACTTGATTTATTCCTCGTGTTCGATACTCGCTTACTCACTTTACTGCACTACAAACGATAGGTCCACTGCCTATCGCACGCCGGTGATAGTAATTAGGTATTCGTTTTAATTATTACTTGTCGCACTTTTCATTCACACACCACGTGTCGATCATAGGTCGACCTTGATGATATGAGTAGTACTATCAATTTTCTTATACGATTCTTAGCCTGACACGCCCATACGTTGCCAGTCTCAGGATTCCCTCTCATTCGGGTGTCGGATCGGTTCGTTCATATACCCCTTCGCCAAGAAGCCTGCCAGGAGCCGCTCCTTGTCCGTGCACTACTCTGGCACCGGCGATCACTCCCCATCCGCATCGGCCCCAGGCGTCACAATAGATGCTCATATTCTCTTTTTTAAGGCTCTTTTTTAAGAACTCTCCGATGTGTTGCTTTACCTTATTAGGCTCTCCGATGTGTGTGGGATCGATCTTGATAAAGCTGATCTAAGAAAAATTCAACTCAATGCACTCAAATATCCTGTTAATAATGTGGACGTTTGTGTTGTTGATTGATATTTGATGATGAAGAAGAACATAAACTTGATTATCTATGTTATGGAAAGAATGAGAAGATTTTACGTTGATAAGTTTGAGACTTTGTGATGTTTGTTTCGAGTTTTGTGACTTGGATTCTTTATTTGGCAGATGGAGTCGCATGTAAAGCAAACTTTACCATAGTGTTGTGACATTTATTAATACTATACATCAATAATACGATAGACTTGCAAATTAATTTCACTTCAATTATCTCTCTATCTATACACTTATATAAAATGCCTAGTATGAAATTATTCTGTCAATTTGATATGGTTAATCACAATTTTAATCTTTATCTTTTTTTTTATTGAAATTTCATCCTTAAATTAAAATATAATCGCTTAAATTAATAATATAAAATGTTTAAATAAAAAAATAATTTTATATATTTGCACACACACATGTGTTTGCTAAACATATTAGTATCTATCTATTTTATTAACTGTCAGACCCTCGTAGTAACTACCTCTTAATTGACTTGATGTGTCAACTACAATTTACTCATGATATTACTAATATATTATAATTAAATCTCCAAATCAATTTTTTATATAATAAAAGTAATAAAATTATTTTAATTTTAAAAATAAGTAAAATATAAAACAATATCTATATTTATATATTGCACATGCATAGAATGTTGTCACGGACTTGTGACTCGCTTACAATGCTCCGCGCGGCCTTAGCTCCTCTAGTTCGCCCTCGTGCAACTTTAGCTAAGTCAGCCTCTTCGAAATTGCCTGAGTTGGAGAGATAACAAGTATGCAAAAGTGTCGTAGAGTGAGAAAGGAGTGAGAGAAATAGCTTTGTATTTCACTTGATGATTTACAAATGAGCCAAGCACCCTATATATACAAATATCCTTTGGGAATGGACGGATGAGATCGTTTTAAACTAACGGTTACTGAAAGTGCTCTAGAGAATTCTAAGCATATCCAAGGAATATTCTTTCTCTAGAGAATCCTATATAATTCAAGGTTATTCCTTGAATTCTCAAGTGAGATCTAGAAACTTCAAGGGCTTCCAGATCGAACAGGAACCTCATGGGCCGCGTTCATCTCGTGCATGTTTCGAACTCGTCGTGCAGCCCGCGACATTCTCCCCCACCGAATGCGGTGACGTCCTCGTCGCGTCGAAGTTGCGAAGTTGCTCTTGGAATTGTCACAATTCTTCCTTTGGCCCCCATGTGGCTTCGGATGTGGGTAATCCTTTCAAAATTACCAAGTATTGAAGGCTTGGCGGGACACCACGACGCCTCACCGTCCTCGAATCGATAATTGCCTCAATCTCTTTTCCGAATGATTTGGTGACAACGGGTGGTGCACGTGATGATTCTCCTCGGCCTGGGTCTTCCATGTCTCGATGAAACGGCTTGAGCATGCTCATATTTCAATGAGCTAGGAAGGTCAAGGCGATATGAAACCTTACCTACCTTAGCGATAATTGGAAACGGGCCCTCATAGCGCCTAATCAAGCCCTTGTGCATGCTTCGAAATGCCTTGAATTGTTGCGGTAAGAGATTGACTAGTACTTGGTCACCAAGGTTGAACTCCATCGGCCGTCTCCTAGTGTCGGCCCATTTCTTCATCCGTTTACGGGCCTTCTCTAGGCACGAACGCGCCAAATCAACTTGCTCGTCCAACGACTTGGCTAGTTTAGCCGCCACGACGCTCTTCCCTCGTTTAGAGCTGGCATCAAGGTGTGCGGAGTCAGAGGTTGTTGCCCTGTCGCGAGCTCGAACGGACTCCGCCCCGCAGACTCGCTCTTTTGTATGTTGTACGAGAATTGGGCTACATCAAGCAACCACGCCCATCACGTTGGTTGGCTCCCACAAAGTGCCGTAAGTGGCACTCCAACAATGCATTCTCCGTCTCCGTTTGACCGTCTGTTTGGGGATGGAAGTTGGTAGAAAAACAAAGTTGCGAACCAAAGAATTTAAACAATTTCGTCCACAACTTACCCGTAAAACGAGGGTCTCGGTCGCTTATGATACTCTTTGGTAAGCCCCATTATTTCACGACGTTGTTAAAGAACAGTCGTGCGGCCTCCTCCGCGGTGCAATCTCGGGGGCACGGGATGAATGTTCCGTACTTGGAGAATCGATCCACCACCACCATGATTGGCACAAATCCCTCTGATTTGGGCAAGGCGCTGATAAAATCAAGGCTTATCGACTCCCATGGTCGTTCGGCAATGGGCAGCGGTTCCAATAAGCCAGCGGGTTGTCGATTCTCCACCTTGTCTTGTTGGCACACAAGACAAGTCCGTACGTAAAGCTCCGCTGCTTCGTTCATTCGCAGCCAAACGTATGCCGCCTCGAGTAGGGCCATGGTCCTCCTTTGTCCTGGATGTCCTGCCAACCTAATATCGTGGGATTCTTTGATCAGATCCCGGCTGAGGCTATCCCACTTTGGCACATAAAGTCGCCTTCCTTTGGTGTAGAGTAGGCCGTTCTCTACCCAAAATTGTCGTGTCTTCCCATCGCGAGCTAAGTCCATGAGTGTCTTAGCTTCGGGATCGAGATCCAACCCCTTCTTGATTTTGCCCACTAGATCGTTAGTATGGTCGCAAGTTCCGCTTTTTGGCTTAAAGCATCAGCGACAACGTTGGGCTTTGATCGACACGTGGTGTGTGAATGAAAAGTGCGACAAGTGATAATTAAAACGAATACCTAATTACTATCACCGACGTGCGATAGGCAGTGAACCTATCGTTGGTAGTGCAGTAAAGTGAGTAGACGAGTATCGAACACGAGGAATAAATCAAGTACTAGTAATTACCTATCGACTCGATATTTAGCCTAAATAAAATACGCAGATTTTTGATGACTTAACCTAACACTTACCCCTAAATCGACTAGAAATTCAAAGAACACGTTAAACTGATACGAAGCTTTCAGATAAGAAAAAGTGCTCGGGATTCGAATCCCGCTAGGTATTATTGGCTAAGACAATAAACTATCGCTCCTACGTGATTTTGACTAGATCGCAGTAATTTTCCTGCCCGCTCGCGAGTTTGCTGTCGCCCTAAACGCTAGCGGGGATCTAAAATTCATTAATTACTAACGGCGAGGATCGAGTATTTGCTTTCGCCCTATACTCGAATCCTATCTTCTACGAATGGCCTAATCGTTATTTAGCTGTCGCCCTAAACGATTTTCCGAACAATTACTTTAACACATAGACATATTAAAGCAACGAAATAATTTCATAGAACGATAAATAGTCAAAACACATAGTCATGATAATTAAAGTCTTAACTACGAAATATCCTAGCGTTCATCTAATCCCAAACACAAAGGGAATTAGCTACGCATAATAGAAGGAAAAACAACTAAGGAAATAGAAATTAAGAGAAAAGAACTCATAATCGTTGAAAGCTCGGGTAGATCTTTGTTCTTCGTTCACGTTTGCATAGAACTCCGTCTCTTGCGCTCCGGGGCGTGATTCTGCGTTCTTTCGTGCTATTTTTCGTCTCTAGAGGGTTTAGGATTTGTATCTGGTCGAAGTTCCCTCTTTCTGAGTCGAATTTGGGCTTTTATAAGAAATTTCGCATAGGTCACGGCCTGGGACATGGGCCGTCACGGCCGTGACCACCACCGACTCTATGCGAGAAAATCGAAACCATGCGTCACGGCTAAGTGCACAAGGTGTCACGGCCGTGACCATCATCAGTCATGCTTTCTGCCCCAGGTCACGGCCAAGTGCCTCGGCCGTCACGGTCGTGACCATCGTCTGGCTAGCTCTCTGTCCTTGGTCACGGCCACGTGCATAGCACGTCACGGCCGTGACCATCATATGCGTCACTCTCCTCCGCGCGCTGTCCCTCGTCACGGCCGTGACGCTTAATGCGTCTGGCCGTGACCGAGGGCAGTGTTGCCCCTTTTCGCGCCGTTTTGCCTCGTTTTCGCTCCTTTTCGCCCGAGACTCGTCCTAAGCTCCTTCAACAATAAAACAAGTGTAAATATATCGAATAAATGCATAATTTAATTTCTAAAGCTCTATTATACCCCGAATAAATACTACGATAAACGCACTAAAATGCGTTTATCAAACCTCCCCACACTTAAGCATTTGCTTGTCCTCAAGTAAATTAGGAATTAGATAAGGCATAAATCAGGATAACGGCACGATCGTTCGCAATTTATCATCAAAGCTAGAAGGCACGAAAGGAATCAAGCAAACAATCATGGACGTTACACTAATGACTTGCACTTGTCGACCTAAACTTCCTTCGCACTGCTAATCGAGACTCATACTCTCACAAGGATTCACTCAAGTTGCTCAGTGTATAGGCTAAATTTATGGTGAATCACTCAAATTCGTGCGCTAGTCCAACCCCTACCATAGGCTTGCAGGCTAATCGCATATCTACTACTTAAAGTGGCAAGCATAAATCTGAGGGTCTTTTTGGGAGAACATGGATCAAATAGTCATGAAATGGTACGCATATATAATGAGCATGTAATCTTTAAACCAGGGATACGTAAGCGAAAAATTTCGAAGAACATAGCATGGTCGAACAGAAAATCACACGTCTCAGCACAGGATTCAACATTCTCGCCCCGAAATCCTAGACTTTTCTGCCCGACCCCTGTCAACTCAGTTCCCTTTCATTTTCTGCCCTTTCCCGCTCTAGTGCACTACCCTTATTCCCTCAAAACATCAAGGTTCGGCTTTTGTCGCAAAGAATACATCGTCACAGCGAATGCCGTGTACCTAGGGATACTTATTACCGAAACCTATATCTTGCCAAAAGGTTATGGGCATGCTTATGAAAAAGGGATCAGGTCATTTCAGAAAACGGTCAAATCAGGGGCGAGTCATTTCACGAATAACAGAGAGGAAAATCGAACCATACACTGAAACAGTAACTCTCAAGTCCGACTTCTGCTCTATTCTAACGAATTCGGGTTCATATAATTTCTGGAGGCTTATATGAGTCAGGGGCATTTCATATCATATGAGGTACGCAACGAATAAGCTTAGGCTCAAAGGGGCTAACTATTGGGCTAGTCATGGTGGGAAGTTTTGGCTCTGGACTTAGTTTCTAATGCCCTCATCATTTCTAAAATAACACACCAAAAACAGTTTCAACACGCATTATACAGCCAAGTTCTAGAGAGATATAGACTAGGCACGTCACACAGAAAAAAAATGAGCATAAGCTCGTCAGGCTCAAACTCTCACAATGAAATGGGGATATGTGTACGAAACTCTCAAAACGGTGCTATATCTATTCAGGCAGACATGATTCAGTCAGTCATGCATATCCTAATTGCTCACAAAGATTCATAATAATGCAGACTAACTTGAAATAAACGCAAAAACTACTGCCAGCGTTCAAGAATTCATGCCTTTCTAACAAAAATTTTAGCTCAGAGATACGTCATAAAAATTTAAAACTCGTAGACACGTCATAAAAAAAATTTAAAAATTAAAATTTTGACGTAGAATCCCCTCCCCACACTTAAACCTGACGTTGTCCTCAACGTTAAAAATAAAAGGAGGAGAAAAAGAGTTTAAAAAAAAAAGCGTGACTCCCCTGACGAATAAAGAACGTGCTCGTGAGGTACTCGTTTTCGTGCGTGACGGTCGTGTTGTTATCCGTTAGGCGTTTGTAAGCCGTTATGCGTTTCCATGCGCTGGCTAGAGAGATCAATAGACATAAAATAGAGTAGTCATAGATAAACATAGTTATAAGCGTTAAGAGGTAGAAATAACGTAAAGCACACGCGACTACTTGACCAAATGAAATGTCCAAAGAAAGTTAAAAGAAAAATCCCTAAGGTGCTGGTGGTGGCGGCGGCGGTGAGCGTTGCCTCGGACGAAGGAGGTCTATCGATCGCCTGGACAGCTCGAGCGCCTGGTCCATGGCTCGCAGGGCCTCGTTGTAGCGGTCCAGCTCCTCCCTGTACTGGCGGTGCGCTTCCTCGTTCCTTCGCTCGTACTCGTCCTGTCGGCGCCGAGTTTCTAGCACGTCCTGGCGCAGCGCTTCGAGATCCGCTGCCGACGCGTAAGTAGCTACGCCGGATGACTCGCCGTGGTGGTAGCCCGAGGAGTAGGAGGGCCCTGTAGCTGTCGTGTCCGTCTCCATTGGGTGTGGGCCCTGGAAGTAGAGCTGGTCGTCGGGGACGGGTACGTGGTCCGTCTGGCCATGGTACATCCCGTGCCAGATGTACACTTTGTTGGCGCGAGTCCAGGTAGGCGCCTTCACCAGCATCTTCATCTTGACGAGCGTCTCCTCGTTCACGGGGTGGCGACCTCCGACTATCTCCATCTCGGGCGCATTTGCTGGCCAGTAGCGTAAGCCCTTGATCACCTTGGTGATGAGTGGCCTACGGCGATCTTGCCGTGGCGTCGTGCTTCCGCCTGAGCACTGAAGGCGTGGCACACCGCCATCCCTAAATTGATCCGTTCGCCTCGGTGCAGATGGGTCAGGATATACAGATCGCGGAGGGTGACTGCTCCGTGTGAGTCACCCCTTGGTGTAAGCGAGGTCGTCAGGAGGCGGTGGATATAGCGCAGGCCGGGGCTCTTCAACGCGGATGCCTTCGATGTCTTCGCGCTGTATTCCGGCTCGCCGGGTCGAGAGATGTCAGCCCAGCACCCCCGTTGTCCGCCCGGTGTGTCGAAGAAGGTCACGAAGGTCCGGTGTGGGGGCTCTGGGACTCCAAGTGCATGGCACACAGTGTCGGCCCGTACTATGTGTTCTTCGTTGAACGCTCGGAAACGGATTGTGTGGTCGCCGTATTCGTCGAAGGAGAACGTGGCAAGGAACTCTAGGGTGAGTTCCTTGTACGACGGTTCGTCGATCGCCAGGAAAGTGTTCCAACCACTGGTTGAGAGATACTGGGCGACCTGCTGATCGATGTGATGCTTCGCCAGCGTCTCGTGGTCGATCTGGTCCATGGCGATGAATTCCATTGCTTTTAGCTTGTTGTAGCGGGCTGTCTGAGCTTCGTCGGTGAACTGACCCATGGCTTCGAGCATAGTCGGCGGGGGCCCGCGGCGACTTGAGCGAGAGGGCGGGGCCGAGGCGGACGCATGCGAGCCTGAGGCACGGCTTTTTCCCATAGTACCTACAATGAACGATGTGAGCTAAAAAAATAATGGTACGAAGACAGCTCGACTCGACCAAAAGCAGCAATACAAATATGTGCTAATTCAAAGATTCTTAAAAAAAGACTCAAAGACGCATTTTTTCGAACACGTAATGGGTAAGGTGGATTAAACATATCAAACCCAGGATTCATGCACCAAATCAACACATTATGCATACCCAACGTTTCATTAGCATGTAATTATCATAACGAGCAAGATGAACACCCAATTAAGATAAAATTCGAGACCCCCAAATTGAACTAAATTAGGGTTCTTCGTAAGAATTTCGCAATTTAACATCGAATTCGCGTAATTAAGCATACCCAAGGCAGTCCTAACATGTATTTACCGATAACGGGGCAAGAGAAGCAACAATTAAGACTCAATTTCGAAAATCCGCAATTTAGAAAATTAGGGTTCGTCAACGATTCGAAAATTCGCAACCAATCTCAACGAATTAAACGCACCCAGTCGTAAGCACATCATGTAATGAATGATCAAGAGCTATTTCAAGTCCAAAATTTAATAAATTTGACGGGATTCCAACAATTTGGATCAAAATAGGACAAAAAAGAAAAATCATACCTTGAAGTTTTAATGAGATTAAAGGGGGATGGTGTTTGTTTGGGTGTCGCCGGAGTTGGAGGGCGGGGCGGCGGTCGTGCGGCGGCGTTGGTGGGCGGAGGTGGTGGGTGGTGTGGGTAAGGGGGCGAGAGAGAGAGAAGAGAGGGAGAGAGATGGAGAAGAAAAGGAAAAAAACTGATTTTTATAACTTAAAATCGATGGGGTCACGGCCGTGACCTATATAGGTCTTGGCCGTGACCCTCGGCAGTGTTGGGTTCTGCGGCCCGTCACGGCCGTGACGACTATGTCGTTGGCCGTGACGGCATCGGGCCGAATATTTTTTATTATTATTATTATTATTATTATTATTATTATTATTTTTTTTTTTTTATTTTTTTTTTATTTTTTTTTTAAACCCCCAGACGTCACGGCCGTGACTGCTTAAGCAGTTGGCCGTGACGAGAGGCAGTGGATGCCTCTGCTGGGTGTCACGGCCGTGACTGCTTAAGCAGCAGGCCGTGACATGAGGCAGTGCGGGCCTCTGGTGGTTGTCACGGCCGTGACTGCTTAAGCAGTTGGCCGTGACACACTTTTTTTTTTTTAGACATAAATGAAAATACCTGGGTTGCCTCCCAAGAAGCGCTTACTTTACCGTCTTTAGCCGGACGTCTCGTTGATCGCTCAATTTTGGAAGTCCAAGTATAGCACTTCCTTCTCGGTCCCGTCTTCCTCACCTGCGAGATAGTGCTTTAACCTATGGCCGTTCACCTTAAAAGTACCCTGCTCCATACCTGCGCGCTGACACTGATCACAAGTGTCAACGTACCTTTGGGCGTCCTTGAAGATCGGGGGCCAGTAGAACCCGCTCTCCAACACCTTCTGAGCGGTCCTGTTTGCTGCGTAGTGCCCTCCGGTCGGTCCATTGTGGCAATGTCTAAGGATCTGCATAGATTCTGGGGCAGCCACGCATCGCCGTATTACCTGGTCTGCACATCGCCTGAAAAGATACGGGTCTTCCCAAAAGTAGTACCTCAAATCAGAAAAGAATTTCTTCTTTTGCTGACTCGTGTATTCCTTTGGTAGGACCCTCGCAACAAGGTAGTTAGCGTAATCTGCAAACCAAGGCGTGTCGTCGCTTACCACATGTATCGCGTAGAGGTGCTCGTCTGGGAACCGATCTTGTATCGCTCTTTCGTCCTTGTGATATATTTCGGACTCCTCTAGTCGGGAGAGGTGGTCCGCCGCTAGGTTCTCCGCACCCTTCTTGTCGCGGATCTCTATATCGAACTCTTGCAGTAGCAGGATCCACCGAATTAGCCGTGGCTTGGCGTCGGGCTTTGCTAACAAGTACTTAAGAGCAGAGTGGTCAGTAAAAACAATAACTTTAGAAAGGATCAGATATGACCTGAACTTGTCGAAAGCAAACACGACGGCCAACAGCTCCTTCTCGGTGGTCGTGTAATTGGCCTGGGCTGCGTCTAACGTCTTACTCGCGTAATAGATTGGCCTGAAGTGGTTGTCCTTACGCTGCCCTAGCACGGCCCCAACTGCATAGTCACTAGCATCGCACATTAGTTCAAAGGGCAGCCCCCAGTCGGGGGCAACCATAATAGGTGCTGCGATAAGTCTTTCCTTAAGTAGATTGAAAGCATGTAGGCATTCGTCATTAAAATCGAACGGGGCATCTTTCTCTAACAATCTAGACATAGGACGTGCAATTTTAGAAAAATCTTTGATAAATCTACGATAAAATCCCGCATGTCCTAGAAAACTTCTAATTGACTTCACGTTCGAGGGGACAGGCATCCTTTTCTAACATTTGATCAATAAATGGTAAAGGAAAATGATCCTTTCGCGTGGCATCGTTCAATTTCCTATAGTCGATGCAGACGCGCCATCCGGTCACGGTCCTCGTCGGGATCAGTTCGTTCTTGTCGTTGGTGACGACCGTCATGCCTCCTTTCTTTGGGACCACCTGGACCGGGCTGACCCATGCGCTGTCTGAGATGGGATAGATCATCCCCGCGTCTAGCAGCTTGATTACCTCCTTCTTGACAACGTTCTTCATGTTGGGATTGAGGCGCCTTTGACGCTGAGCGACCGGCTTGAAATCGTCTTCCATGAGGATCTTGTGCGTGCAATAGCTCGGGTTGATACCCCTTATGTCGGATATCTTCCACGCCAACGCCTTCTTGTGCTCCTTCAACACGTCTAAGAGCTGACTCTTCTGTCTGTTGTCGAGGTTTGACGAGATGATGACCGGCAGCCCTCCATTATTGTTCAGAAATGCATACTCGAGGTGGTCGGCGGCTTCAATTCTAGGACCGGCGGTTCCTCAACCGAGCTCTTCTCCTTGTCCTCTTCGCTGCTCTCATCGATGGCTACAATAGGCTCGTCGACTTCCTCCCCACACTCGTCGATTGCCATAAGCGTGTGTATGTCGTGATCGCCGACCTGTGACAAACCTTGCACGGAAAAGAGAAAGTCGTGTTCAAATACGTCTAAGAAATAATACTTATCGTCCTGCTCGCTACTCTTTTTCATTGAGTCGGCCATATCAAAGGTAACCTTCTCCCCATCTACCGTCAAGGTTAACGTCCCATTCCTAACGTCTATCATGGTTTCCCCCGTGGCTAAGAAAGGTCTACCTAAAATCAAGGGGACATTTTCATCTTCTTCCATATCTAAGATAACGAAATCTGCGGGAATCACGAACTTATCGACCTTAACTAGGACATCCTCGATAACACCTCGAGGGTACTTTAACGATCTATCAGCTAATTGGAGGCTCATCCTGGTGGGTCGTGGTTCACCTAGACCTAAACGCTTAAACATAGAATACGGCATGAGATTATTACTAGCGCCTAAGTCAGCTAACGCACGCTCGATTACTAAATCTCCTATAAGACAGGGAATAGTAAAACTCCCTGGATCCTTTAACTTCTTAGGAATCTTGCTCTGGAGAATCGCCGAGCATTCCCCTCGCAGGCAGACGGTAGATACGTGTTCGAGCTTCCTTCTGTTCGTCAGCAAATCCTTCAAGAACTTGGCGAAGCTGGGCATCTGCGTAATGGCTTCAACAAAAGGTAAGTTAATATGCAATTCCTTACACATGCCCATAAGTTAATATGCAATTCCTTACACTCGCCTCGTTCTTGTCCTTTTTCAGTCGAGCCGGATACGGGATCTTCGGCTGGTATGGCTTCACCGGTGGTCGCTGGATCTCCGTTACCTTTTCCTTTTCGGGCCCGACCTTTTCCTTCTCAGTTTCGGCCTTCTCGACATTGTCGCCTTCGATTACCTCCACATCGGGTTCGTCGTGGCTCTCAAAGCTGGCATTCTCCTTCGCCTTCTTCTTGGCGGGCACTTCTTGCAATTCCCGTCCATTCCTCAACGTCACCGCCTTGCAGTACTCCTTTGGATTTGGCTCGGTGTAGCTTGGGAGCGATCCCTGAGTGCGCCCCGCCAACTGCTTCGCCATCTGGCCCATCTGTTGCTCCAGCTTTTTGAGCGAGGCGTCCGTGTTCTGAGCACGCAAGTCGTTCGCCTCCATGTACTCCTCCATCTTCGTCATTCGACTTTCGTGGGCTGCAGTGGTGCTACTGAAATTTGTGAGAAGCGTCTTCATCATGTCCTTCATCTCCCTCATGTCGTCAGATACTCCCGCGGGCGCATTCTGGTACTGTCGTGGTGGCCCGTTTTGGAATCCGGATGGTCTGGGCTGAAATCCTGGCGGTCCTTGGCCCTGATGATTCTGATTCCCGTACGCCAAGTTAGGATGAGCCCGAGGTTGGAAACTTCGCTGGCCGCCTTGGTAATTTCCCATGTAATCTACGTGTTCCAGCGGCTGCCCAAGTTGGCAATCTGAGGTCTCGTGGGCTGCGCCGCAAATTCCACACAAGGGCACGTAAGACGTATGCTGCGTCGGCGCGGTGGTCGTTACGGCATTCACGGGCTGAGTCTGCCTGGACTTGGGGAGCAATGCACCAATCACCGTCTGCAGCTGAGAGTTCGTCGAGGCGAGTTGTTGCTGGAGCGCCTCGATCTTAGCGTTAGTGGCCGTCTCCTCGCTCACCCCAAAGACGCCTGTCGTCTTCATCCTGGTATTGCCCCTCATGAAACTGTTCCTCGAGTAGTCCTCAATCAAATTCCACGCGTCGGTGGCGTTGAGCTTCACGAGCCCTCCTCCTGCGGCTCCGTCTAACATATGGACCGTCTGATCATTGAGCCCCTCGTGGAATCGGTTGATCTGGGCTGCCTTCGACATCCCATGCTGTGGGCATCTCTTCAATAACGCCTTGTAACGCTCCCACACCTCGTAGAGATTTTCAGACTCCTTCTGATGGAATAAAGAGATTTCTGTCTTCAATCGTAGCACCTTCGAAAGTGGGAAGTAATGGCCGATAAACGCGGCTCGCAGCTCCTCCCAGGTGGTGATCGAGCGAGGTGGCAACATCTCAAGCCAATCCTTGGCTCTGAACTTCAAAGAGAACGGGAACAACATGAGCTTAATCGCGTCGCCCGGAACACCATTGATTTTGATGGTGTCGGTGACCGTCAGAAACGCCTTCAGATGGGAGTAAGGATCGTCATCGGGGTTGCCCTCGAACTGGGCCGTCTGGAAAATCATCTGAAGCCAAGAGTGCTTCAGTTCAAAGTTGTTGTTCTCGATCGGTGGAATGACTATCGCCGACTCCGTACCGCCTAGCGCGGCATTCTTGAGGAGGTCCTGAAGTGATGGTTCCTCCTCGGGAATGTTATGGACGGGCACTCGGTGGTCCGCCATGTCTACTTCTGTGTAGGGACTATCTACGGCTGCCTCTACACGTGAATTTTGAATGGATTCCTGCGAACTATCCTCTGAATAGCTAACTAAGTGGTCCTGAGAGCTAGTGGATGCTCCTTCGGTATCGTACTTAAGCTTCCTTCGCAACTTTCGTTCGAAATCCGGGTCGGCTTCAACGATGGGGCCCGATGGATGGCTTCGGGTCATTCACCGCTGAATCGTACCTACAATGAGTGAGAAATAAAGATTAGCGAAAAGTAAACAAATACGATGAATAAAAATACGAAATCAATAACGACGCAGGAAAACAACTAATGCAACTAACACAAATAACGCAAACAGTAAAAGCAAAGAAAACGTCGAAATCACAGTGGCTAAAGTACCGAACTACGGTGTTCCTAATATCAATTTATTCCCCGGCAACGGCGCCAAAAACTTGATCGACACGTGGTGTGTGAATGAAAAGTGCGACAAGTGATAATTAAAACGAATACCTAATTACTATCACCGACGTGCGATAGGCAGTGAACCTATCGTTGGTAGTGCAGTAAAGTGAGTAGACGAGTATCGAACACGAGGAATAAATCAAGTACTAGTAATTACCTATCGACTCGATATTTAGCCTAAATAAAATACGCAGATTTTTGATGACTTAACCTAACACTTACCCCTAAATCGACTAGAAATTCAAAGAACACGTTAAACTGATACGAAGCTTTCAGATAAGAAAAAGTGCTCGGGATTCGAATCCCGCTAGGTATTATTGGCTAAGACAATAAACTATCGCTCCTACGTGATTTTGACTAGATCGCAGTAATTTTCCTGCCCGCTCGCGAGTTTGCTGTCGCCCTAAACGCTCGCGGGGATCTAAAATTCATTAATTACTAACGGCGAGGATCGAGTATTTGCTTTCGCCCTATACTCGAATCCTATCTTCTACGAATGGCCTAATCGTTATTTAGCTGTCGCCCTAAACGATTTTCCAAACAATTACTTTAACACATAGACATATTAAAGCAACGAAATAATTTCATAGAACGATAGATAGTCAAACACATAGTCATGATAATTAAAAGTCTTAACTACGAAATATCCTAGCGTTCATCTAATCCCAAACACAAAGGGAATTAGCTACGCATAATAGAAGGAAAAACAACTAAGGAAATAGAAATTAAGAGAAAAGAACTCATAATCGTTGAAAGCTCGGGTAGATCTTTGTTCTTCGTTCACGTTTGCGAGAACTCCATCTCTTGCGCTCCGGGGCGTGATTCTGCGTTCTTTCGTGCTATTTTTCGTCTCTAGAGGGTTTAGGATTTGTATCTGGTCGAAGTTCCCTCTTTCTGAGTCGAATTTGGGCTTTTATAAGAAATTTCGCATAGGTCACGGCCTGGGACATGGGCCGTCACGGCCGTGACCACCACCGACTCTATGCGAGAAAATCGAAACCATGCGTCACGGCCAAGTGCATAAGGTGTCACGGCCGTGACCATCATCAGTCATGCTTTCTGCCCCAGGTCACGACCAAGTGCCTCGGCCGTCACGGTCGTGACCATCGTCTGGCTAGCTCTCTGTCCTTGGTCACGGCCACGTGCATAGCACGTCACGGCCGTGACCATCATATGCGTCACTCTCCTCCGCGCGCTGTCCCTCGTCACGGCCGTGACGCTTAATGCGTCTGGCCGTGACCGAGGGCAGTGTTGCCCCTTTTCGCGCCGTTTTGCCTCGTTTTCGCTCCTTTTTTCGCCCGAGACTCGTCCTAAGCTCCTTCAACAATAAAACAAGTGTAAATATATCGAATAAATGCATAATTTAATTTCTAAAGCTCTATTATACCCCGAATAAATACTACGATAAACGCACTAAAATGCGTTTATCAGGCTTCCCCGGCTTGTACTCGAGCTCATAGTCAAACTCCGCGAGGAAATCTTGCCATCGAGCTTGCTTCGGTGAGAGCTTCTTTTGAGTTTGGAAGTAGCTAGTCGCAACGTTGTCGTCTTCACCACAAACTTGGGCCGAGCAAGTAGTGTCGCCATACGCGTAAACAGTGCACTATTGCCGTCATCTCTTTTTCTTGCACGGTGTAGCGCCGCTCGGTCTCGTTTAACTTGCGAATTTCGTAGGCAATGGGGTGCCTTTCCTGCATCAGGACTCCCCCGATGGCAAAATCAGGGGCATCAGTATGTACCTCGAATGGCTTGTTGAAATCAGGCAAGGCTAGTACAGGTTCCTTGCTCACCGCCGACTTCAACTTCTCGAAAGCTTCTTGGCAATGATCGGACCATACCCACGGCTTATTCTTCTTGAGAAGGTCCGTTAAAGGTGCGGCGCTACGAGAGTAGCCACAAAGGAAACGGCGGTAATAGTTAACTAGACCAAGGAACGAGCGTAATTCGAGTACCTTGGTCGGGGCCTCCCACTCGGTGATCGCCTTGATTTTGGCTTCATTCATCTTTAGCCTCCCATGGACAATTATGTGTCCGAGGAACTGTATCTCCTCTTCGGCCAATGAGCATTTCTCCCTCTTCACAAATAGCTCATTTTCCCGTAACACTTGGAACACGATGTGCAGATGGTCAGCGTGGTCCTCCAAATTGTCGGAATACACCACGATGTCCTCAAGGTAGACCACCATGAACCGATCCAAATATGGATGAAAGATCTTGTTCATTAACGTGCAAAATGTGGCTGGTGCATTAGTGAGGCCGAAGGGCATCACTAACTATGTCGATTTGCATCTGTCCAGGCATCCCGCAGATGTTCATTGACACTTTTCCAAGAAATCGCTCCCCCAGCCAGCATAAAAACGTAACCAGATGTCGATTTGCGGCTGTCCAAGCATCCCGCAAAATCAGAGTCACAATACCCAATGATCTCCAAATACTCTGACTTCCTGTATGTGAGCATAAAATCCTTCGTCTTTTGAAGATATGGAAAGACCCTTTTGGCTGCTACCCAATGTTCTCTACCCGGATTGCTTTGGTATCGACCAAGCATTCCTACGATGAACGCCAAATCAGGTCTGGTTCAAACCTGTGCGTACATTAAACTTCCCACTGCCGACGCATATGGTATATCCTTCATGTGCTTGGATTCCAAAATGTTATCCGGACACTGTTTGAGGCTGAAATTATCCCTTTTGAGACTGGAGTGTCATGTGGACGACAATTTACCATGCTAAACCTTTGCAGTACCTTTTCGATGTAAACTCAAGAGTTCCCCGTGACGATCACGGTGAATTTGGATCCCTATTACAAAAGAAGCTTCCCTAAGATCTTTCATGTCAAAATGACCCGACAGAAATCTCTTAGTGACCCGAAGTAAATTAACATCGCTGCTAGCCAGTAAAATGTCATCTACGTACAAGACCAAAAAGATAAACATGCTCCCACTGAATTTGTGATACACACAGTCCTCAACAGAGTTAGCCTCAAAACCGAAAGAGGTGATAGTCTGGTGAAACCTTTGGTACCACTGACGAGAAGCCTGCTTGAGTGCGTAGATGGATTTCTTTAGTTTACAGACCAGTGGGCTAGAGTTGTCCGAAGCTAAACCCTCTGGCTGCAATATATACATAGTTTCCTCGAGATCTCCATTGAGGAAAGCTGTCTTTACGTCCATTTGATAGAACTCAAGGTCAAAATGTGCCACAAGCGCCATGATAATCCTGAACGAGTCTTTCGATGAAACTGGAGAGAAAGTCTCTTTATAATCTATGCCTTCCCTCTGAGTAAATTCTTTCGCGACAAGACGAGCTTGATATCTCTCAATGTTACCCAGCGAATCCCGTTTGCTTTTAAATACCCATTTGCAACCAATAGGTTTCATGCCTTCAGGTAACGAGACGAGATCCCACACGTCGTTGTCCTTCATGGATTGGATTTCTTCCTTTATGGCATTGCTCCATTCGCGAGCCTTAGAGCTTTCCATTGCCTCTTGATAAGTAAAGGGATCATCTCCCACTAAATCAATGGTATCCTCATGCTCGTGAAGAAATACAACGTAATCATCCGGAATTGCATTTCTCATTTCGCGCGTTGACCTCCGTAGAGGCACTGGTTCGATCTGTGGTTCATGAGTTTGTACTTGATGATCAGCTTCAGCTTCACCTTCATAAGGCTGATAATGATGAACAGCTACAGGTGAAGTATGCTGATGCATTGAAGGAACGATTTCATCTTCATCCATATCTCGAGGTCGGATAACCATAGGGACAAAAATTTCGTCCTGACCGACCTGAGCTGTATGAAGAGGATTTTGTGAACCCTCTTCTTCGAATAGAAAATCGTTTCGATTATCCTTATCCTCCCCAAACTCAAGATCCTCAAAGAACCTGGCATTTCCTGTCTCGAAAAATGTCCTTAAAGTGGGATAATAAAATTTATAGCCTCGCGATTTTTCCGGATAACCTACGAAGTAGCTACTAACAGTCCTTGAGTGCAATTTCTTCTCGCCCGGCCTGTAAGGCCGTGCCTCAGTAGGACATCCCCAAACTCGTAAATGCCTAAGGACAGGACTTTCCGTCCGTAACTCGTAAGGGGAACTGTTCGTAGATTTAGTAGGGACTCTGTTAAGAATGTAGGCTGCGGTTCTTAATGCCTCGCCCCAGAGTGAGTGAGGTAAAGTCGTACGAGCAATCATACTTCTCACCATATCCTGAAGGGTTCTATTTCGTCTCTCAGCAACACCGTTCATATTTGGACTTCCTGGCACGGAGTACTGAGGGACGATCCCACACTCCTCTTGAAACTTAGCAAACGGTCCTGGACGTTGTTCACCTGATCTGTCATACCTCCCGTAGTATTCTCCACCACAGTCGAGCCTTAATCGTTTTGCCGTGTCGATTTTTGACTTCGGCTTTAAACGCCTTAAAAACGTCAAGTGCTTCAGACTTCTCATGAATTAGGTACAAATAACCGTAACGAGAGTAATCATCAATGGACGTGATAAAATAGCGTTGTCCATTCCAAGAAGCCGCAGGGAATGGACCAGACACATCCGTATAAATCATTTCTAAGACTTCCTTAGCTCTCTCAGCATTTAATTTTCTTTTATTTGTTGTTTTACCCTTTATACACTCAATACATAAATTATCTCCGGATTTATCAAGTGTTTCCAGAATTCCATCAGATACAAGTTTATCAATTCTCCTTTCCGATATATGACCCAAACGCTTATGCCATAAACCAAATGAATTCTCGGATGGTCACTTACGCTTAATTCCTCTAGTTTCTACATTATGGGACTCTTCGTAATTTACTGTATCAAGTAGATACAGATTTTCATGTTCAGATAGGTTACAGGTTCCAATAGCCGAAGATTTAGAATAAACAACACACTTCTGTTACCAAATGAACAAATATAACCTTCTTTGTCCAAAACAGAAACTGAAATCAAATTCCGTCTAAATGACGGCACAACGAAAGTGTTATTCAAATCCAAAAAGAAACCAGAACGTAATAATAATCTAAAAGTCCCCACGCCTTGAACTTCAACTGCTTCTCCAGCCCCCATATAGATGAATCTTTCAGCATCACTGGGCTTTCGGCAGCTCAGGCAACCCTGCATAGACATACTTATGTGAGTTGTAGCACCGGAATCAACCCACCACGTATATGCAGGTACAGAAACCAAATTAATTTCAGCGCTTACAAAAGCCAAATTTGTACCTTTCTTTAGTCGCCAAGCATGATACTTGGCACAGTCATTCTTCAAGTGAGAAGCTTTCTTACAGAAGAAGCATTCAATTGGTTTTTCTTACGCTCTTTTTCCGAGCCCTTAGGCTTCTTCTGATTGACCGCTGATAAACGCATTTCAATGCGTTTATCGTAGTATTTATTCGGGGTATAATAGAGCTTTAGCAATTAAATTATGCATTTATTCGATATATTTACACTTGTGTTATTGTTGAAGGAGCTTAGGACGAGTTTCGGGCGAAAAGGAGCGAAAACGAGGCAAAACGGCGCGAAAAGGGCAACACTGCCCTCGGTCACGGCCAGACGCATTACGCGTCACGGCCGTGACGAGGGACAGCGCGCGGAGGAGAGGGACGCTGATGATGGTCACGGCCGTGACGCTTAATGCGTCTGGCCGTGACGCGAGGCAGAGAACCCCACCGATGATGGTCACGGCCGTGACCGATGATGCACTTGGCCGTGACCTTGGGCAGAAAAGGCGAGACGCGGGCAATGTTGGTCACGGCCGTGACGGCCCATTACCAGGCCGTGACCGACACGGGGATCAGTATAAAAAGCCCAAATTCGACGCCGAAAAAGACACAACTTACCAGAGATCAAATCCAAACCATCTAGGGACGAATTTAGGGCGAAAAGAACACGGAATTACATCCCGGAGCGCAAGAGACGAAGCAACGACGCAATCACGCCCAATTGATCAGAGAACGAAGATTTATCAAGCAAGCATCAATAATTCGCCAGTATTCAAGATCATGAGTTCTTCTTCTCTGTTCTCTACAATCCTCGTTGTTATCTCGTCTATTATGCGTAGCTAAATCCCGTTTGTGTTTGGGATTAGATGAACGCTAGGATTAGTCGTACTTAAGACGTGTATTATCGTGACTTTGTGTTTGACTATTTATCGTTCTATGAATATGTTTCGTCGCTTTAATATGTCTATGTGTTAAAGTGATCGTGTGGAAAAACGTTTAGGGCGACAGCTAAACAACGTTTAGGCCGTTCATAGAAGATAGGATTCGAGTAGAGGGCGAAAGCAAATACTCGATCCTCGCCGTTAGTAATTATTGAATTTTAGATCCCCGCGAGCGTTTAGGGCGACAGCAAATTCGCGAGCGGGTAGGAAATTACTGCGATTTAGTCAAGATCACGTAGGAACGATTTTATTGTCTTAGTCGATAACACCTAGCGGGATTCGAATCCCGAGCACATCTTTATTATCTGAAGCTTCGTATCAGTTTTAAGCGTGTTATTTGAATCTTTAGTTGATTTAGGAGCGATCTGTTAGGTTAAGTCGTCAAACAATTTGCGTATTTTATTTAGGCTAAATATCGAGTCGATAGGTCATTACTAGTACTTGATTTATTCCTTGTGTTCGATACTCGTTTACTCACGTTGCTGCACTACAAACGATAGGTTCACTGCCTATCGCACGTTGGTGATAGTAATTAGGTAATCGTTTTAATTATTACTTGTTGCACTTTTCATTCACACACCACGTGTCGATCAAGTTTTTGGCGCCGTTGCCGGGGAATAAATTGATATTAGTAACACCGTAGTTCGGTACTTTAGCCACTGTGATTTCGATGTTTCCTTTGCTTTTACTGTTTGCGTTATTTGTGTTATTTGCATTAGTTGTTTTCCTGCGTCGTTATTGATTTTGTATTTTTATTCGTCGTATTTGTTTACTTTTCCGCTAATCTTTATTCTCACTCATTGAAGGTACGATTCAGCGGTGAATGACCCGAAGCCATCCATCGGGCCCCATCTTTGAATCCGACCCGGATTTCGAACAAAAGTTGCGAAGGAAGCTTAAGTACGATACCGAAGGAGCATCCACTAGCTCTCAGGACCACTTAGTTAGCTATTCAGAGGATAGTTCGCAGGAATCCATCCAAAATTCACGTGTAGAGGCAGCCGTAGATAGTCCCTACACAGAAGTAGACATGGCGGACCACCGAGTGCCCGTCCATAACATTCCCGAGGAGGAACCATCACTTCAGGACCTCCTCAAGAATGCCGCGCTAGGCGGTACGGAATCGGCAATAGTCATCCCGCCGATCGAGAACAACAACTTTGAACTGAAGCACTCTTGGCTTCAGATGATCTTTCAGACGGCCCAGTTTGAGGGCAACCCAGATGACGACCCTTACTCCCATCTGAAGGCGTTTCTAACGGTGACCGACACTATCAAGATCAATGGTGTCCCAGGCGATGCAATCAAATTGATGCTGTTTCCGTTCTCGCTCAAGTTCAGAGCAAGATATCTGGTTGGATATTGGATATGTTGCCGCCCAGATCGATCACTACCTGGGAGGAGATGCGAGCCGCCTTCATCAACCACTACTTCCCACTCACAAAGGTGTTAAGATTGAAGACGGAGATTTCTCTGTTCCACCAGAAGGACTCCGAAAACTTGTATGAGCTGTGGGAGCGTTACAAGGCGCTACTGAAGAGGTGCCCACAGCACGGGATGTCCAAGACAGCCCAGATCAACCGATTCCATGAGGGTCTCAATGATCAGACGGTCCATATGTTAGACGGAGCCACAGGAGGAGGGCTCGTGAAGCTCAACGCCACCGACGCGTGGAATTTGATTGAGGACTACTCGAGGAACAGTTTCATGAGGGGCAATACCAGGATGAAGACGACAGGCGTATTTGGAGTGAGCGAGGAGACGGCCACTAACGCTAAGATTGAGGCGCTCCAGCAACAACTCGCCTCGACGAACTCTCAGTTGCAGACGGTGATTGGTGCAATGCTTCCCAAGTCCGGGCAGACTCAGCCCGTGAACGCTGTGACCACCACCACACCGACACAGCACACGCCTTACGTACCATTATGCGGAATTTGCGGCGCAGCCAACGAGACCTCAGATTGCCAACTTGGGCAGCCGCTGGAACACGTAGATTATATGGGAAATTACCAAGGCGGCCAGCGAAGTTTCCAACCTCGGGCACATCCAAACCTGGCGTACGGGAATCAGAACCATCAGAGCCAAGGACCACTAGGATTTCAGCCCAGACCTTCCGGATTCCAAAACGGGCCACCACGACAGTACCAGAACGCGCCCGCGGGAGGATCCGACGACATGAGGGAGATGAAGGACATGATGAAGACACTCCTCACGAATTTCAGTAGCACCACCACGGCCCACGAGAGCCGTAGGATGAAGATGGAGGAGTATATGGAGGCGAACGACTTGCGTGCTCAGAACACAGATGCCTCGCTCAAAAAGCTGGAGCAGCAAATGGGTCAGATGGCGAAGCAGTTGGCTGGGCGTACCCACCGAGCCGAATCCTAAGGAGTATGCAAGGCAGTGACGCTAAGGAATGGGCGAGAATTGCAACAAGTGCCCGCCAAAAAGAAGGCCAAGGAGAATGCCAACTTTGAGAGCCACGACGAGCCCGAAGTTGAGGAGATCAGGGGCGACGATGTCGAGAAGGCCGACGCTGAGAAGGAAAAGGTCGAGCCCGAGAAGGAAAAGGTGACGGAGATCCAGCGGCCACCAGTGAACCCATACCAGCCGAAGATCCCATACCCGGCTCGACTGAAGAAGGACAAGAACGAGGCTCAGTTTGGTAATTGGGTATGTGTAAAGAGTTGCATATTAACTTACCTTTTGTTGAAGCTATTACGCAGATGCCCAGCTTCGCCAAGTTCTTGAAGGATCTGCTGACGAACAGAAGGAAGCTCGAACACGTCCCGTTTGCCTAAGAGGAGAATGCTCGGCGATTCTCCAAAGCAAGATCCTTAAGAAGCTCAAGGTCCAGGGAGTTTTACTATTCCCTGTCTTATAGGAGATTTAGTGATTGAGCGTGCGTTAGCAGACCTAGGCGCTAGTATTAACATTATGCCGTATTCTATGTTCAAGCGTTTAGGATTAGGTGAGCCACGACCCACTACAATGAGCCTCCAACTAGCTGATAGATCGTTGAAGTATCCTCGAGGTGTTACCGAGGATGTCCTAGTCAAAGTCGATAAGTTTGTGATTCCCGCAGATTTCGTTATGGTAGATATGGGGGAAGATGAGAATGTTTCCTTGATTTTAGGTAGACCGTTCCTAGCGACGGGGGAGACCATGATAGACGTTAGGAATGGGACTTTGACCCTGACAGTAGACGGCGAGAAAGTTACCTTTAATATGGCCGACTCGATGAAAAAGAGCGGCGAGCAGGATGATAAATGTTACTTTTTGGACGTATTTGACCACGACTTTCTCTTTTCCGTGCAAGGTCTGTCACAGGTCGACGATCACAACATGCATACACGTATGGCGATCGATGAGTGTGGGGAAGAGGTCGACGAGCCGATCATAGCTATCGACGAGAGCAGCGAAGAGGACAAGGAAAAGAGCTCGGTAGAGGAGCCACCGGTCCTGGAATTGAAGCCGCTACCCGACCACCTCGAGTACGCGTTTCTGAGCAACAATGGAGGGCTGTCGGTCATCATCTCATCGAACCTCGACGACGGACAGAAGGGCCAGCTCTTAGATGTGTTGAAGGCGCACAAGAAGGCGTTGGCGTGGAAGATATCCGACATAAGGGGTATCAACCCGAGCTACTGCACGCACAAGATCCTCATGGAGGACGATTTCAAGCCAGTCGCTCAACGCCAAAGACGGCTCAACCCCAACATGAAGGACGTGGTAAAGAAGGAGGTGATCAAATTGCTAGACGCGGGGATGATCTATCCCATTTCAGACAGCGCATGGGTCAGCCCGGTCCAAGTAGTACCAAAGAAAGGAGGCATGACGGTCGTCACCAACGACAAGAACGAACTGATCCCGATGAGGACCGTGACCGGATGGCGCGTCTGCATCGACTACAGGAAGTTGAACGATGCCACGCGAAAGGATCATTTTCCCTTACCATTTATTGATCAAATGCTAGAAAAATTAGCGGGTCACTCATTTTACTGTTTCCTTGATGGCTTGTCAGGTTATTTACAGATCCCCATAGCACCCGAGGACCAAGAAAAGACGACGTTCACTTGCCCGTTCGGGACGTTTGCGTACCGAAGGATGCCATTCGGCTTATGCAATGCCCTAGCCACCTTCCAGCGATGCATGATGGCCATATTCGACGAATTGGTAGGTGAGGTAATGGAGGTATTTATGGATGATTTTTCTGTTTTCGGGTCGTCGTTTGAAGCATGCTTGTCAAATCTGAAACTCGTACTCGCACGATGCGAGGAAACGAACTTGGCACTTAATTGGGAAAAGTGCCACTTCATGGTTCGAGAGGGTATAATCCTCGGTCACAAGATCTCCTCTAAAGGAATCGAAGTTGACCGAGCCAAGTTAGAAACTATTGAGAAATTGCCTGTTCCCTCGAATGTGAAGTCGATTAGAAGCTTCCTAGGACATGCGGGATTTTATCGTAGGTTTATCAAAGATTTTTCTAAGATTGCACGTCCCATGTCTAGACTGTTAGAGAAAGATGCCCCGTTCGATTTCAATGACGAGTGTCTGCATGCTTTTAATTTGCTTAAGGAGCGATTAGTCACAGCACCTATTATGGTAGCCCCTGATTGGGGGCTGCCCTTTGAACTAATGTGCGATGCTAGTGATTATGCAGTTGGGGCCGTGCTAGGGCAGCGTAAAGACAACCACTTCAGACCAATCTACTACGCGAGTAAGACGCTAGACGCAGCCCAGGCCAATTACACGACCACCCAAAAGGAGCTGTTGGCCGTCGTGTTCGCGTTCGACAAGTTTAGGTCATATCTGATCCTTTCCAAAGTTATTGTTTTCAGTGACCACTCTGCTCTTAAGTATCTCTTAGCAAAGCCGGATGCCAAGCCCCGGCTGATAGGTGGATTTTACTCTTACAAGAGTTCGACATCGAGATCCGTGATAAGAAGGGTGCAGAGAACTTGGCAGCGGATCACCTCTCTCGACTAGAGGAGTCCGAGATCTGTAATAAGGACGATAGGGCGATACATGACCGGTTCCCAGACGAGCATCTGTATTCGATACAGGTGGTAAGCCACGATACTCCATGGTTTGCAGATTACGCTAACTATCTTGTTGCGAGGGTTCTGCCGAAAGAGTACACCAGTCAGCAAAAGAAGAAATTCTTTTCTGATTTAAGGTACTACTTTTGGGAAGACCCGTTTCTTTTCAGACGATGTGCAGATCAGGTAATACGGCGATGCGTGGCCGCTCCAGAAACGACGCAGATCCTTAGGCACTGCCACAACGGACCGACCGGAGGGCACTACGCAGCCAACAGAACCGCCCAGAAGGTGTTGGAAAGCGGGTTCTACTGGCCCACGATTTTCAAGGACGCCCAAAGGTACGTTAACACTTGTGATCAGTGTCAGCACGCAGGTAATCTCTCCAAACGCGACGTAATGCCTCAGAATTTCATCTTGGTATGCGAGATATTCGATGTGTGGGGTATAGATTTTATGGGTCCATTTCCTAGCTCGTACAATAATAAGTACATCCTAGTTGCCGTCGATTATGTGTCTAAGTGGGCCGAGGCGCAAGCCTTACCCACAAACGATGCTAGGGTAGTCGTTAGATTTTTGCGAGCTTTATTTTAACGTTTTGGGGCACCTAGATGCATCATTAGTGATAGAGGCACTCACTTTTGTAACACCCAGTTTGCACGCACTTTAGAACGTTACGGTGTTAAACATAGCCTATCCACCCCGTACCACAAGCTAGTGGTCAAGTCGAAGTAGTGAATCGCGAGTTGAAACGCATTCTAGAGAAGACCATAGAGGGAAACTGTAGGGAGTGGGCGAACAAGTTGAATGATGCACTTTGGCCATATAGGACCGCATATAAGACCCCCCCCATAGGTACTACGCCATATAGATTAGTCTACGGAAAAGCATGTCATCTTCCCGTAGAAATAGAACATAAGGTATATTGGGCCATTAAATCCTTGGATCTTGATTTGGGGAACGCCGGCGGAAAGCGGCAACTCCAAATCAATGAATTAGACGAGTGGCGTTTATCGGCTTACGATAACGCTCGCATGTATAAGGAACGCTCCAAAGCCTATCATGATAAAAAGATTCGACAAAGGCGAGAGTTTCAGGAAGGAGATCAAGTCCTTCTTTTTAACTCTCGACTTAGGGAAAGCTTAGATCTCGCTGGTCAGGACCGTTCACTGTTACCCGTGTTTTTCCTTATGGTACTGTTGAGATTTCAGGTATGGAGCAGGGTACTTTTAAGGTGAACGGTCATAGGTTGAAGCACTATCTCGCTGGCGAGGAAGACGCGACCGAGAGGGAAGTGTTGTACCTGGACTTCCAGACGTGAGCGAACGAAACGACGTCCGGCTAAAGACGGTAAAGTAAGCGCTTCTTGGGAGGCAAACCATGTATTTTCATTTATGTCTTAGGCATAGCCTTAGTTAAAAAAAATAGCGGTCACGGCCAACTGCTTATGCAGTCACGGCCGTGACGTTCATACACATGCACACTGCCACGAGTCACAGCCAGAGGCTTATGCCATCACGGCCGTGACCAAGAGGGATCTCATGTGGAGCTTTCTGCCCCATGTCACGGTCAACTGCTTAGGCAGTCACGGCCGTGACGACTCCCAGTGACCCTCTCTGCCACTAGTCACGACCAACTGCTTAAGCAGTCACGGCCGTGACTTAAAAAAAACAAAATAAAATAAAATAAAATAATTAATTAATTAAAAATTAACCCGACCGCGCCACGGCCTATGACGTAGACGTCACGGCCGTGACCGTGGCCAAAGGCGGACACTGCCTCTCGTCACGGCCAAGACCTTTACAGGTCACGGCCGTGACGATCACGGATTTAAGTACAAATGCGTTCTTTTTTTTCTCCCTCTTTTCTCCCTCTATCTCTCGCGATTTTTCCCTCCCACCAACGACGGTAAAGTAAGCGCTTCTTGGGAGGCAACCCAGGTATTTTCATTTAAAAAAAAAAAATGGGGCGTCACGGCTAACTGCTTAAGCAGTCACGGCCGTGACGTAGTAACGAGGCACTCTCTGCCTCGTGTCACGGCCGGACGCCTAAGCGGTCACGGCCGTGACATACCCCAGCGGCGTCCACTGCCCTGAGTCACGGCCAACGCCATAGGACGTCACGGCCGTGACGAGCTATTTAATAAAAATAAATATATATATATATAAAAAAAAAAACATGAAGTCCCGATCTCGTCACGGCTCGTGCACATAGACTTCACGGCCGTGACGGGCAGCAGAAAAGGACGCTGCCAAAGGTCACGGCCAAGACCTAAATAGGTCACGGCCGTGACCTAGCCGATTTCATGTTATAAAAAAAGTTTTTTTTCCTTCTTCCCCATTTCTTCCTCTCTCTTCTCTCCCTCTCACACCTCCCTCCACCCTCACCACCTTCGACCTCCTCCCACCAACGCCGCCGACCGCCGCCGCCGCCCTTCCAACTCCGGCGACACCCAACACCCTAAATTCCCCCCTCAATTTAGTTAAAAATCCAAGGTATGAACATTTTATTGCTCTATTTCGTTCTAAACTTGCAATTCTCGTCGAAATTGTTAATCTTTGGTGTTGACATGTTTCTATTCGCTTATTACATGATATAATTACTATGGGTATGCTTAATTCATTGAAATTGGTTACGAATTTTCGGATTTTGATGATGAACCCTAATTTTCAAAATTGGGGCTTTTTGAATTGGGACCAATTTTGTGTTTCTCTTGCCCCGCTATTGATAGATACATGTTAGGAACGCTTTGGGTAAGCCTAATTACGTACATTTGATGTTAAATTTCGAAATTCTTACGAAGAACCCTAATTCCGTTCAAATTAGGGCTTTTTCGAATTTTGCCCTTATCTGGGTTGATTTTACCCTCTTATGATTAGATACATGCTATGAATGCTGTGGGGCGTGCTTAATTACGTGAATATGTGGTTGAATTGCGAGATTTTACGATGAACCCTAATTCTCTAATTTGGGGATTTTCGAAATTGGGTACAATTTGGCGTTTTTGGTATTCTTTTATGATGATATATGTCTTGGGGGTGCTTAGTTTGTTTTCGTGATTCATTAATTTTGCATATTCGTTTTGGGTACGTTGGCCGCCCTGATTTGGAACATGCTATGCATATCTTCATCTGTACGCTATCTATTCGATAAAATGCCACCTTGAGTTTCCATGAGTTATTGCATATGCAAGTTCCTACCTCGTCGCTATTTTGGTCGAGTCACGCTGCTTCGAATTTAATTGCTACACTACCCTACTCACATCTTTCCTTCAGGTACTATGGGTAAAAGTAGATCCTCAGCCTCACGTGACCCCGCCTCGCGTTCGCCCGTCCGTCAAAGGTGACGCGGGCCCCCGCCGACAATGCTAGAAGCCATGGGCCAGTTCACTGACGAGGCCCAGGCGGCACGATACACCCGGCTGAAGGGAATGGAGTTCATAGCCATGGACCAGATCGATCACGAGACATTGGCGAAGTACCACATCGACCAGCAGGTCGCCCAGTACTTCTCACTCAGCGGATGGAACACCTTCCTGGCCATCGACGAACCAGCATACAAGGAACTCACCTTGGAGTTCCTTGCCACGTTCTCCTTCGACGAATACGGCGACCACACAATCCGCTTTCGCGCGTTCAACGAAGAGCCGACAATGTGTGTCATGCACTTGGCGTCCCAGAGCCCCCACACCGGACCTTCGCGACCTTCTTCGATACACCGGGCGGACAACGGGGTGCTGGGCTGAAATCGCTCGACCTGGCGAGCCGACATACAGCGCGAAGACGTCGAAGGCATCTACGCTGATACGCGCCTCCTGACGACCTCGCTTACACACCGGTTACCGGTATCCGAGGGCAGATCGATCACGAGACATTGGCGAAGTACCACATCGACCAGCAGGTCGCCCAGTACTTCTCACTCAGCGGATGGAACACCTTCCTGGCCATCGACGAACCAGCATACAAGGAACTCACCTTGGAGTTCCTTGCCACGTTCTCCTTCGACGAATACGGCGACCACACAATCCGCTTTCGCGCGTTCAACGAAGAGCGTACGAAATGTGTGTCATGCACTTGGCGTCCCAGAGCCCCCACACCGGACCTTCGCGACCTTCTTCGATACACCGGGCGGACAACGGGGTGCTGGGCTGAAATCGCTCGACCTGGCGAGCCGACATACAGCGCGAAGACGTCGAAGGCATCTACGCTGAGAAGCCCAGGACTACGCTATATTCACCGCCTCCTGACGACCTCGCTTACACCGAGGGGTGACTCACACGGAGCAGTTACCCTCCGCAATCTGTATTACCTGATCCAGATGCACCGAGGCGAACGGATCAATTTAGGGATGGCGGTGTCCCACGCCTTCGGTGCTCAGGCGGAAGCACGACCCCATGGCAAGATCGCCGTCGGCCCACTGATCACCAAGGTGATCAAAGGATTACGCTACTGGCCGGCGAATGCACCCGAGATGGAGGTCGTAGGCGGGTGTCATCCAGTGAACGAGGAGGCGCTGGTGAGGATGAAGATGCTCGTGAAGGCGCCCACCTGGACTCGCGCCAACAAGGTGTATATCTGGCACGAGATGTATCGCGGCCAGACCGACCAAGGAGCCATCCCCGACGACCAGCTCTACCTCGACAGCCCACACCCAGTGGAGACGGACACGACGACTGCAGGCCCCTCATTTTCCTCTGGCTACCATCAGGGCGAATCATCCGGCGTCGCTCCGTATGCTTCAACGGCAGACCTTGAAGCACTGCGCCAGGACATGATGCGCATGAACGCCGACTCGCTACAGAGGGATGACGAGCTCCGGCGCTACAACGAAGAGACTCGGCGCCGACAGGAAGAGTACGAGCGCCAGAAGGAGGAAGCCCACCGCCGTTACAACGCAGAGCTGGAGCGCTACAACCAGGCCCTTCAAGCCATGGACACGGCGCTCAAGTATTCCCAGCAGTCGATGGCTTTCCTGCGCCCGAGGCCACCATCACCACCGCCGCCACCTTAGGGATTTCTTCTTTATCATTTATGACATTGCGTTTGCTTGCGTAGTCGCGTGTGTTTCTTTATGACATTGCGCTTATAACTATGTTTCTAGTTAATCTTATGACTACTCTTTTCGTGTCTATTGCTCTCTAGCTAGCGCCAGGATACGCAAATGGATTACAACACGACCTTCACGCGCATAATAAACAACTACGACACGACCACGTCAGGGGAGTCCCGTTCTTTTAAACTCTTTTTCTTTCCCTTTTATCATTTTTACGTTGAGGACAACGTCTGACTTAAGTGTGGGGAGGGGAATGTAGTTCTAGAACTTACGTGAAAATTTTTAAAATTTTATGACGTGTCCGTGAGTCATTGAGTTCGTTGGAAAGGCATGAATTACTGAATCAGGCATGATTGTTTGCACTTATCTCGAGTTGGTCTGCATTCTATGAAATTCTGTGAGCAATTAGGACATGCATGACTGATTGAATCTTATCTGCCTGAATAGATATAGCACTGCTTTGAGAGATCCGTACACATAACCCTGTTTCGTGTGAGAGTTTGAGCCTGACGAGCTTACGCTCATTTTTCTTGGTTGTGTGACGTGCCTAGTCTATATCTCTCTAGAACTTGCCTGTCTGATGCGTGTTGAAACTGTTTTGGTGTGCGAGTGTGAAAATGATGAGGGCATTAGGAATTAAGTCCAGGGCCAAAATTTTCTTAACCATGACAAACCCCATTAGTTAGCCACGTTGAGCCTGAGCCTATTTGTTGCGTACCTCATATGTTATAGAAGCCACGGACCCGAATAAACCTCCAGAGATTTTATGAGCCTGAGTTGATTAGAATAAAGCAGAAGTCGAACTTGAAAGTTACTGTCCCAGTGTTTGATTTGATATTCTTCTCTGCTATTCGTGAAATGACTCGTCCCTTACTTGACCGTTTTCTGAAATGACCCGATCCCTTGCATAAGCCTGCCCATAACCCTTTGGCAAGATATAGGTCTCGGTAATAAGTATCCCTAGGTACACGGCATTCGCTGTGACGATGTATTCTTTGCGACAAAAGCCGAACCTTGATGTTTTAGGGAATAAGGGCAGTGCACAAAAGTAGAGCGCGACTAAGGTGAAAGGGCAGAAAATGAAAGGAAACTGAGTTGAGAGGGTCGAGCAGAAAAGTCTAGGATTTCGGAGCGAGAACGTCGAGTCTTATGTTGGGATGTGTGACTGTCTGTTTGATCATGCTGTATTCTTTGATAATTTTCGATCACGTGTCCTAGCTCTAAGATTAAGTGTTCATTATTTATGCATGCCGCTTCATGATTGTTCGACCCGTTTTCCCCAAAAAGACCCTCAGATTTATACTTGCCCTTTGAATAGTAGAGATGCGATTAACTTGCAAGTTTATGGTAGGGGTTGGACTAGTGCACAAATTGAGCGACTCATCATATGCTAGCCTATACACTTGAGTAAATTGAGTGAATCCTTGTGAGGTATGAGTCTCGATTAGCAGTGCGAAGAAAATTCAGGTCGAGAAGTGCAAGTCATTAGTGTAATGTCCGTGATTGTTTGCTTGATTCCTTTTGTGCTTTCAAGCTTTGATGATAAATTGCGAACAATCGTGCCGTTATCCTAGTTTGATGCCTTACATGATTTCTAATTTACTTGAGGACAAGCAAATGCTTAAGTGTGGGGAGGTTTGATAAACGCATTTCAATGCGTTTATCGTAGTATTTATTCGGGGTATAGTAGAGCTTTAGCAATTAAATTATGCATTTATTCGATATATTTACACTTGTGTTATTGTTGAAGGACCTTAGGACGAGTTTCGGGCAAAAAGGAGCGAAAACGAGGCAAAACGGCGCGAAAAGGGCAACACTGCCCTCGGTCACGGCCAGACGCATTACGCGTCACGGCCGTGACGAGGGACAGCGCGCGGAGGAGAGGGACGCTGATGATGGTCACGGCCGTGACGCTTAATGCGTCTGGCCGTGACGCGAGGCAGAGAACCCCACCGATGATGGTCACGGCCGTGACCGATGATGCACTTGGCCGTGACCTTGGGCAGAAAAGGCGAGACGCGGGCGATGTTGGTCACGGCCGTGACGGCCCATGTCCCAGGCCGTGACCGACACGGAAATCAGTATAAAAAGCCCAAATTCGACCCCGAAAAAGACACAACTTACCAGAGATCAAATCCAAACCATCTAGGGACGAATTTAGGGCGAAAAGAACACGGAATTACATCCCGGAGCGCAAGAGACGAAGCAACGACGCAATCACGCCCAATTGATCAGAGAACGAAGATTTATCAAGCAAGCATCAATAATTCGCCAGTATTCAAGATCATGAGTTCTTCTTCTCTGTTCTCTACAATCCTCGTTGTTATCTCGTCTATTATGCGTAGCTAAATCCCGTTTGTGTTTGGGATTAGATGAACGCTAGGATTAGTCGTACTTAAGACGTGTATTATCGTGACTTTGTGTTTTGACTATTTATCGTTCTATGAATATGTTTCGTCGCTTTAATATGTCTATGTGTCAAAGTGATCGTGTGGAAAAACGTTTAGGGCGACAGCTAAACAACGTTTAGGCCGTTCATAGAAGATAGGATTCGAGTATAGGGCGAAAGCAAATACTCGATCCTCGCCGTTAGTAATTATTGAATTTTAGATCCCCGCGAGCGTTTATGGCGACAGCAAATTCGCGAGCGGGTAGTAAATTACTGCGATTTAGTCAAGATCACGTAGGAACGATTTTATTGTCTTAGTCGATAACACCTAGCGGATTCGAATCCCGAGCACATCTTTATTATCTGAAGCTTCGTATCAGTTTTAAGCGTGTTATTTGAATCTTTAGTTGATTTAGGAGCGATCTGTTAGGTTATGTCGTCAAACAATTTGCGTATTTTATTTAGGCTAAATATCGAGTCGATAGGTCATTACTAGTACTTGATTTATTCCTTGTGTTCGATACTCGTTTACTCACGTTGCTGCACTACAAACGATAGGTTCACTGCCAATCGCACGTTGGTGATAGTAATTAGGTAATCGTTTTAATTATTACTTGTCGCACTTTTCATTCACACACCACGTGTCGATCAACCGCATTTTCCTTGGCCTTTCTCTTTTTGCCAACAGAGTGAGTCGAAGCCAGATGAGCACTCTCGACTTTATGCTGCCTAAGTCTCTTCTCTTCTTGCACCAAATGAGAAATGAGCTCATTAATTGTTCATTTTTCCTTCTGGCAATTATAGCTCACCTCGAATTGACTGTAGTGTGCAGGGAGAGAGACAAGCACCAAATGAACAACCAAATCCTCAGGAAGTTCGAGCTTGAGTGCTCTCAGCTTGGTGGCTAAATCCGCCATTTCGAGAATATACTCACGAATGTTTCCGTTGCCCTATACCTCATGGAAACAAGTTTGCGTAAAGCAGCACTTGTCTCCGCCTTATCTTTTTCACAAAACGCTCCTGTAGGGCATCGAGAAACTCCTTTGCAGTCGCCTCTGATGACACAATACTCAAGAAGGTCTCTGGGATTGCATTCTTCATGACCATAAGACTTACGCGGTTAGTCCGCTCCCACTTTTCGTGAGCTCTCTGTTCCTGACGAGAGCTCTCGTCAGTGAGTTCAGCTGGACGCGGATTAATAATAGCGTAATCTAGGTCCAAGCAACCCAGAACCATAAGCCATTTATTTTTCCAAGCAGCAAAGTTCATTCCACTTAATTTGGGAATGTTGTTCATGGCAGAGTTCGTCGTCGCAACACCGACCATCTCAGCTGAAAAGAGAACGATGATTGAAACTCACAATTTTTAGCTTTAATAATGATTAAAAAGTTAAATAATAACAACCCACCTTCAGCTTAATCGTTGTGCAAAAGAGCCTAACGAAGGTTAGGTAGTCAATCCACGAATGATCAAACTGGTGCAACGATCAAGCGTTCGTACCCAATTCCAGCCAAGTAGTCGCCTTCCGAAGGGCCGATCAACTACTCGCAATGGAAAGACCTTCAGGTACTTCAGCTTACCGTCACGGGCGTACACAAGCCACTGCCAGATAATCTCCTTCTGAAGGGCCGATCGAAATATCCGCATGCGTCATGTTGCGCCACCGTCCCGACTATTAGATTTATAAAATCTCCACAGCAGAGGTCACGACGGTGACTATACTGCTTCAATAAAATATCTCTAATAATCGATATGTTAAAATAAGCATATTTATGCCGCTATTAAATTTAATAATCACTGTCTGTTACAAGTCGCAATTTTTCCGAATACTTCTGACTTTAAAAACACCCCGAATTTTTTCCAACATGCATGGGAAGTGGTGGGGGATCAAATCACTGATGCTATTCTGGACTTTTTTGAGACAGGGAAGATGCTACCTAGGTTGAACGGAAATGTTATGTGCCTTATACCCAAGGTCCCAACCCCTCTAACAGCCCAAGACTATAGACCCAATTTCATGCTGTAACACATTGTACAAGTGCATACCAAAACTGTTATGCAGCAGGCTAAAGCCTCTACTGCCAAAACTGGTTCATGAAAATCAGATTGCCTTCGTGGAAAACAGGTCTATAGTGCATAACATCCTCCTATGTCAGGATCTGATCCGGCTATACAAAAGGAAAAATGCATCTGCTACGGCTATAATGAAAGTAGTTATCAGAAACGCTTATGATACTGTGGATTGGGGCTTTCAAAAGGGATGGTTGTGTATGCTAAAATTCCCAAGAAAGTTTGTAATCTGGTTGATGGAGTGCATTACTACGGTGTCATACTCTATATCAATCAATGGTATGCAAGAGGGTTACATCAAGAGTGGCAGAGGGCTGAGATAGGGGGATCCGATCTCGCCTTTATTGTTTGTCATAACTATGGAGTACCTGACACGGCAGCTGCAGTTAGCTTCCAGGAAATCTCAGTTCAGATTTCATCCTATGTGCAAACCTGTTAAGCTGGTAAACCTATGTTTTGCAGACGACCTAATGATTTTCTGTAAAGGTCATCCTGGAACTGTGAAGGTGATTAAGGAGGTGCTGAATCACTTCAGACTTACTGCCGGCCTAGAAGCAAACTCACAGAAGTCGAGCCTGTTTTTAGCTGGTGTTTCTAAACAGAAACATGAGGAAATTCTAAAGATCACTGGATTTACCCCCGGGTAGTATCCAATGAGATATCTAGGGGTACCCATATCTCCAACCAAATGGAGCAGATCTGATTGCCAATTGCTGATTGAGAAGATAACAGCGAAGCTGAAGTGTTGTGCTACAAGACACCTCTCGTATCCAGGGAGACTATGCTTGATTAACTCGATACTGCTAGCTACATATGGGTATTGGGGGGCTATTTTTATGCTGACAATAGCCGTAGCAAAAGAGGTGGACAAAATCTGTCGAGACTTTCTTTGGGGCAGGACAGACCATGGGAACTGTATCCCCCTCCTTAGCTGGAAACAGGTGTGCAGACCAAAGAAGTATGGTGGGCTAAACTTGAGGGACTGCGAGACATGGAATAAAGCGCTGACGGGGAAACAAATTTGGGATATTACACTTCATGGGGATTCATTGTGGATCAAGTGGATCAATTCAGTTTACATAAGAGAAGATGGTTTTTGGGACTTCATACCTGCAGCTGATTCCTGCTGGTATTGGAAGAAGCTGCACAAACTGAAAGATAAGTTTAGAGAAGGATATGAAGGGAGGAAATGGAAAATGGGAGTTGATGGCAGGTACTCTGCTGCTTCGGGGTATGAATGGCTGAAAGGTATGGCTCCAATCTTCCCGTACTACAGAGCTACTTGGAACAGATACAGCATTCCTAGACAATCATTCATGCTGTGGTTACTGCCGCATAGGCGGCTACTTCGATGGATAGACTGGAAAAGTGGGGCATACAGATTCAAGAACAGACATGCAAACTCTGTGGAATATGTGCCGAAAATATGAAGCACTTATTCTTGGAGTGTAGATTCAGCCAGCAGTTAGTTATGAGAGTGCAGAACTGGTTGAAATGCACTGAGCAAATTATATCATATGGAGATCTGTGTGCGTGGATGGAGAGAATGGGAGCTGCCCAAAATATCCAGTGCAAGATTAAATTGCAATTTACACAGCCTTAGTGTACCAAGTATGGATGGAAAGGAACCGGCTCATGCATGGACAGGAAGCAAAGTCAGAGGATTAGGTATACCAAATGTTAGGCCGAGAAATGAAATGGAGATTACAGTCTATATGTGTAAAGAAGACTGCAGTTAATTCATTTGTCTTTCGTCGAGTGTGCGAGTTCCCAGTTTAATATGTTTAGCTTGTAGGGGATGATGTAATAGTTGACATTTGTGTCTCTGGTAAATGAAAATTCATTCTACCAAAAAAAAGCACCCCGAATAGTCACGGAAAATAGTCAACTGGTAACACATTTATTGGACCTAATACAAATAAACTAGTCCAAATCTGAAGTGGGCCTTAAATTATTCTAAAATTAATACGGCCCATTTACTATAAACTAGGCAGCCGAAGAGAAAACATAAACGGCCCATGCTCCTTTTTTTTAAATAACCTGATGTGGGCCGAAATTTTGGTCCATTCAAATCTCTAAAGCAGCCCTAACGGAATATGCCCAGCAAACTAAAAGTAACGCACGAATATCTAGGTACTTAACAAGAATTAATGCGCCACACCACACATAACAACTAACATGAAAACCTAGCTTACCAACGTGAAAGAAAAAACAAATAAAAAAATGAAGTGGGCCCACTATTGGGCCCATTATAAAGCCCTAATGAATTTAGCACCAACGAAACCTAGGCCACCCAAATTCTGCAGCCGTCAAGCAACTATACAGCCACCTCCTTTACGGCTCGGACAGTCACTACTCATCCCTTATTCGGCACTAGACCGCGCGACCGTTCCACAGCCTGGCAGCGCCCTACGATGCCGCCAGAACAGGAGCCACCGTATCGCTGCAGTGCAGCAGCACATGGCGCCAGAAGTGCTGCCAGGCAGCCCCAACGCACAGCCCCGAAACAGCCCGGAGATACGCAGTGTGAAGAACAATTATAGCCACGCCGCCGCCGAATCTTGAGAGCAGCAGTGCCCAACGGCGCTGTTCCGCTCGTCGACCGACAGCTTTGTTTCGGAGCATTAAATCGCAGCGCCCAACGGCGCTGCTGTGCCGTGACTTTCGCATCCACGTGGCCTTACAAAAACCCAACAACGCCGGTTGACAGTTTTCTGAAGCAGCGCACAACGGCACTGCAACTGCGGCTACGACCCTCACGATGCCAAATTCCCAAATTCTTAAACCCAAATTAATCCAAAGCAAGGTGGCTTTGATACCAGTTGATGGGATCCGTAACCGTATGGATCCGAAAAGACTTTAACCTTGATTGGATTAATTAAGGCAATAAACTAAATACAGCGGAAATAGAAACGTACATGAGAATTCCATAGGGTTCTTATTGCGAATCGGGTATGTGGATCTTCCAAGTACGCGTACGTGAAACCTTTAGCTTGGGGAAGATGGGTACCCCAAAGATCTTTAGACGGCAGTCGCTAGGGTTTTACGAGAGCGACGGCTGTGTGTTTCGTTGTACAGCACTTGGGGACCACACCCATATATATAGATGTCATAATGGGCTGGCTCGTTAATAAGCCCATCAGATATTTACGTTCCAGCCCCCAAGAATTCTACACAAATTTAATTAACCCCACACATCTTATTTAATTGCGACAAACCCCTTTAAATTTAATTGAACACCGAATGGGTCCTTTAACTTAATTACAATATTTGGCATACGACTAATACCACAATACATGTACGTCTACATGTCCGAACGTTATTGTGCTTGGAATACGTAGTCGAATAGTCCCAACCTTGATGGACTATGAGACGTTGTATTTGTCCAATAAGCACCCTTCGTCGTATACTAAATATCATACCGAATATAGCTATAACCAAAGTGTCGCATATGAAATCAATCTCGTCCATCAATATTGTCGATGCAAGAACTAAAGGGGTAGTCGTTATACATATATCGTAACTTAACCCACAGTAATCACGAACACCAACTCCATCAATGACATAGACCAAGTGTGGACGTGTAGCATGGAAATTACATGCTCAATTGATCATGCATGTCTATTTCCAACTGGTCCTACTTTAGTGAGATCAGAATTCAGAGATAAACTAATGGATATCTGAAAAACCCAAATGTCATGACATAAACGTGTATTAAAGAAACTTTATTAAATAATCATTAAACGCAAAATTTACAGAATCCACGATAAGACATAAAACTTAATTCGTTACACCCATGCGAGCAACATGCTCATGAAATATAGCGGGCACTAATGCTTTAGTAAGTGGATCTGCAATCATGAAATCTGTTCCTATATGCTCAATGATTATATATCCACTCTGAACTCGTTCTTTCACAACCAGGAATTTAATGTCTATGTGCTTAGACCGGGAAGAGCTCCTGTTGTTATTGGAATACAGGACTGCCGAATTGTTGTCACAGAATAGCTTTATTGGTTGTTCAACAGAATTGACAACTTTAAGTCCTGTCACTAAATTGCACAGCCAAACAGCCTGGTTGGAGGCCTCGTAGGAAGCTACAAATTCTGCCTCCATCATAGATGAAGCGTAAGTGTCTGTTTGACACTTTTCTAAGAAATCGCTCCCCCAGCCAGCATAAAAACGTAACCAGATGTCGATTTGCGGCTATCCAGGCATCCCGAAAAATTAGAGTCACAATACCCAATGATCTCCAAATACTCTGACTTTCTGTATGTGAGCATATAATCCTAAAAGAGTCTTTCGATGAAACTGGAGAGAAAGTCTCTTTATAATCTATGCCTTCCCTCTCAGTAAATTCTTTCGCGACAAGACGAGCTTGATATCTCTCAATGTTACCCAGTGAATCCCGTTTGGTTTTAAATACCCATTTGCAACCAATCGGTTTCATGCCTTCAGGTAACGAGACGAGATCCCAAACGTCGTTGTCCTTTATGGATTGGATTTCCTCCTTTATGGCATTGGTCCATTCGCGAGCCTTAGAGCTTTTCATTGCCTCTTGATACGTGAATGGATCATCTCCCACTAAATCAATGGTACCTCATGCTCGTGAAGAAATACAACGTAATCATCCGGAATTGCATTTCTCCTTTCTCGTGTTGACCTCCGTAGAGGCGCTGGTTCGATCTGAGGTTCATGAGTTTGTACTTGATGATCAGCTTCAGCTTCACCTTCATAAGGCTGATCGTGATGAACAGCTACAGGTGAAATATGCTGATACATTGGAGGAACAATTTCATCTTCGTCTATATCTCGAGGTCGGATAACCACAGGGACAAAAATTTCGTCCTGACCGACCTAAGCTGTATGAAGAGGAATTTCCGAACCCTCTTCTTCAAATAGAAAATCGTTTCGATTATCCTTATCCTCCCAAACTCAAGATCCTCAAAGAACCTGGCATTTTCTGTCTCGAAAAATGTCCTTAAAGTGGGATCATAAATTTATAGCCTCGTGATTTTTCCGGATAACCTACGAAGTAGCTACTAACAGTCCTTGAGTCCAATTTCTTCTCGCCCGACCTGTAAGGCCGTGCCTTAGTAGGACATCCCCAAACTCGTAAATGCCTAAGGACAGGCCTTTTACCCGTCCATAACTCGTAAGGGATACTGTTCGTAGCTTTAGTAGGGACTCTGTTAAGAATGTAGGCTGTGGTTCTTAATGCGTCGCCCCAGAGTGAGTGAGGTAAAGTCGTACGAGCAATCATACTTCTCACCATATCCTGAAGGGTTCTATTTCGTCTCTCAGCAACACCGTTCATATTTGGACTTCCTGGCATCGTGTACTGAGGGACGATCCCACACTCCTCTAGAAACTTAGCAAACGGTCCTGGACGTTGTTCACCTGATCCGTCATACCTCCCGTAGTATTCTCCACCATGGTCGGATCTGATAGCCTTAATCGTTTTGCCATGTCGATTTTCGACTTCAGCTTTAAACGCCTTAAAAAGTCAAGTGCTTCAGACTTCTCATGAATTAGGTACAGATAACTGTAGCATGAGTAATCATCGATGAACGTGATAAAATAGCGTTGTCCATTCCAAGAAGCCATAGGGAATGGACCGCACATATCCATATGAATAAGTTCTAAGACTTCTTTAGCTCTCTCAGCATTTAATTTTCTTTTATTTGTTGTTTTACCCTTTATACACTCGATACATAAATGATCTCCAGATTTATCAAGTGTTTCCAGAATTCCATCAGACACAAGCTTATCAATTCTCCTTTCGGATATATGACCCAAACGCTTATGCCATATACCAAATGAATTCTCGGATGGTAACTTACGCTTAATTCCTCTAGTTTCTACATTATGGGACTCTTCGTAGTTTACTGTATTAAGTAGATACAGATTATCATGCTCAGATAAGTTACTGGTTCCAATAGCCGAAGATTTAGAATAAATAACACACTTTCTGTTACCAAATGAACAAATATTACATTCTTTGTCCAAAACAGAAACTGAAATCAAATTCTGTCTAAATGACGGCACAACGAAAGTGTTATTCAAATCCAAAAAGAAACCAGAACGCAATAATAATCTAAAAGTCCCCACGCCTTGAACTTCAACTGCTTCTCCAGCCCCCATATAGATGAATCTTTCAGCATCACTGGGCTTTCGGCAGCTCAAGCAACCCTGCATAGACATACTTATGTGAGTTGTAGCACCGGAATCAACCCACCACGTATATGCAGGTACAGAAACCAAATTAATTTCAGCGCTTACAAAAGCCAAATTTGTACATTTCTTTAGTCGTCAAGCATGATACTTGGCACAGTCCTTCTTCAAGTGAGAAGCTTTCTTACAGAAGAAGCATTCAATTGGTTTTTCTTTACGCTCTTTTTCCGAGCCCTTACGCTTCTTCTGATTGACCGCATTTTCCTTGGCCTTTCTCTTTTTGCCAACAGAGTGAGTCGAAGCCAGATGAGCACTCTCGACTTTATGCTGCCTAAGTCTCTCCTCTTCTTGCACCAAATGAGAAATGAGCTCATTAATTGTCCATTTTTCCTTCTGACAATTATAGCTCACCTCGAATTGACTGTAGTGTGCAGGGAGAGAGACAAGCACCAAATGAACAACCAAATCCTCAGGAAGTTCGAGCTTGAGTGCTCTCAGCTTAGTGGCTAAATCCGCCATTTCGAGAATATACTCACGAATGTTTCCGTTGCCCTTATACCTCATGGAAACAAGTTTGCGTAAAGCAGCACTTGTCTCCGCCTTATCTTTTTCACAAAACGCTCCTGTAGGGCATCGAGAAACTCCTTTGCAGTCGCCTCTGATGACATAATACTCAAGAAGGTCTCTGGGATTGCATTCTTCATGACCATAAGACTTACGCGGTTAGTCCGCTCCCACTTTTCGTGAGCTCTCTGTTCCTGACGAGAGCTCTCGTTAGTGAGTTTAGCTGGACGCGGATTAATAATAGCGTAATCTAGGTCCAAGCAACCCAGAACCATAAGCAATTTATTTTTCCAAGCAGCAAAGTTCATTCCACTTAATTTAGGAATGTTGTTCATGGCAGAGTTCGTCGTCGCAACACCGACCATCTCAGCTGAAAAGAGAACGATGATTGAATTAACTCACAATTTTTAGCTTTAATAATGATTAAAAAGTTAAATAATAACAACCCACTTTCAGCTTAATCGTTGTGCAAAAGAGCCTAACGAATGTTAGGTAGTCAATCCACGAATGATCAAACTGGTGCAACGATCAAGCGTTTGTACCCAATTCCAGCCAAGTAGTCGCCTTCCGAAGGGCCGATCAACTACTCGCAATGGAAAGACCTTCAGGTACTTCAGCTTACCGTCATAGACGTACACAAGCCACTGCCAGATAATCGCCTTCCGAAGGGCCGGTCGAAATATCCGCATGCGTCATGTTGGGCCACCGTCCCGACTATTAGATTTATAAAATCTCCGGAGCAGAGGTCACGCAGGTGACTATACTGCTTCAATAAAATATCTCTAATAATCGATATGCTAAAATAAGCATCTTTATACCGTTATTAAATTTTATAATCACTGTCTGTTAAAAGTCGCAATTTTTTCCGAATACTTCTGACTTTAAAAGCACCCCGAATAGTCACGGAAAATAGCCAACCAATAACACATTTATTGGACCTAATAAAATTAAATCAGTCCAAAGCTGAAGTGAGCCTAAGATTATTCTAAAATTAATATGGCCGAAGTGAAAGGTTATCGAATGCTCCAAACATAAAGCACGAATGCTCCAAACATACGTTTAATACTGTGAAATCTCGACTTTAATGACCGAATAATGTAAATTCGACACAATTTCATCATGGGCCTTAGTTATCGACGACAATTATTGATGTTAATCATGGAATAATGAAGAATTTTGATGAGATCTAAGTGGTAAACGTTTGCTAATTAAAATGGTCACTGCATAACACTGCATGCTTTCTGGGTAACAATTCGTGGAACAATAATACCATATGTCTAGATATTCATAAAAAATATATCCGCAAAACGAACATATAATGAGAAATTAATAACGACTCGTTACCCGTAAATAACACGTGTAATACCCAAGTAAAGGCAAAGAGGAATAAATCGTAAAAAAACATGTGAATCTCGACTTTAATGAACTAATAAGGTAGATTCGACTAAGTTTGATCACGAGTCATTTTAATTGAATGAGATTATTAATGTTGATAATGTGATAACGAAGAATTTTGATGAGACATAATATTGGAACGTTTGTCAATGAAAAGTTGGTTGGTAACACTTTCTTTATTCTGAGTAACAATTCACGCATTTTGGGTAACACATCATTAAGAACATTCTAGGAGTTTCAAGATTGTCAGAGATATTAACAGTACAATAACACATTGCCTGCAAATAATACCACATGCCTGATAAAAAATACAATATAGATAAACCTTATAACACATTTGTAGCTACCACAAAATAGCTAATCAATGCCACATTACTATTTCGATTAATTTCGTTTATAAATTCATTTCGTTCGGATGTATAAGATTGACATTCATGGAAATAGATGATATGATGAAGCTAAATCACAAAATTTCATTAAAAGAGACGTTTTGCGAAGGTTGGTATCAATATGTGAAAAGTTGAGATAAAAAATCATACAAACATATAGCTCTTCCTTCATAACATACTAGTATCTCTTTTAATGAGACATAATCGTTATGAATTCCAACACAAACGTGTTCAAAGTTCAAAATTAAACCACAAATATCATTTTATATGTCGCAAAACTGTATTTGATACTTTCTGGAAGTTATTTGTTAAGGAATATTAACAGGATGGTTCGTTAACGTTAACAGTAACAGATTGCCCGTATGTAATACTATATGTTCGCTAGAAAATAACAATACAGACCTACTGAATAACACTTTTACCTATAATGATACCACATAATAGGTTTCCAGTACCACATTACTAACTCGATTATTTCGTTCATAAATGCACATTGTTCGAGATTTGCAAGATTAATATCTTGTAAATGTATGATCTGATGCATTTATCACACCAAATTTCTTTAAAAGCTACATTGTTCGATTGAGGTGGATAGTGAATGTTCGAGGTCAATAGTTATTCAAAACATAGACTATTACTTTGTTCATTGAAACATCACATATGAATTTCAGCACGAATACATCAAAATTCAAAATTAAACCACAAATATCAGTTTATATGTCGTAAATCCTGAAACCTGAAGGGCAACCTGAAACCTTAAACATTAATCTCCATAAACACATAAACTAAACTTTGGTGCGACAACTACAGCAATTTGTAACACATAAAGAACTTTTAGTAACATATTTAACTAATGCGTAACAGTTAAATAGTTATTAGTAACACTTTTGCACTAATTTAGCAATCCCGCCCAAAATCCCAACGTGGCACACCACCCGCCCAATTAACCCAATTAATCCACAAATCCCGCCCAAAATTTAGCAAGTATAGTAAATACATCCAAACCCATCCAAAACCAATATCCCGCCCAATTAACACAATCAATCCACAAATCCCGCCCAAAATTTAGCAAGTATAGTAAATCCATCCAAACCCATCTAAAACCAATATCCCGCCCAAATCGAAGCAGTTCCGCTAAAAAAGTACCATATATACAATACTTATGAAAAACAGTAGCAGGACATAATATACCACTTCAAATATACCAAGTAACACTTCAATTTCAGGAAGTAACAATTCAATGCCAAAAATTAACGAAACAGGTCTGTTAAAAAATACTACATCGAAACTTTTAGTAACACTTTCGATAAAACAAGTAACGCTTCTATTTTATTTAGTAACAGTATCACGTCAAATAAATCGAACAGGTCTGCTAAAAAACATACCACATCAATACTTATGAAAATAAAAGTAGGCCGTAATATAACACTTCAGATAATAAAAGTAACGGTTCGATTCCACGTAGTAACAGCTCCATGCCAAATTATCGAAACAGCCTGCTAAAAAATACCATATAAATACTAAAACAAAAGAAGATCAGGATATACCACTTCGGATATTCCAAGTTTCAGGTAGTAACAATTAAATGCACCAAATTATCGTAACATTTCTGCTAAGAAAAATAAAATACCGCATCAATACTTAAAACAAAAAAACGTCATAATATACCATTTTAGACAATCCAAGTAACGCTTCTATTTCATGTAGTAACAGTTTGATGCAAAAAATTATCAAAACAGGTCCGTTAAAAAAAAAAAAAACCACATCAATACTTTTGGAAAACAAATTAGGTCATAATATACCAATTAATCGACGACAAATTCGATTATGAGTTACCATTTGTACCATGATCCACTTTGTTTCTGGTATCATATGGTGGACAATAAATAACACATCTATAATTATTATAAACAAACGAAGTCAAAATATAACACTTGATCGGAAAAAAAATATAATTTATGAGTATAAAAGTAACGTTTCTTGGTACATTTATAACTAGAAGACGTAAACCAATAACAAGAATGCATAAAATAGTAACATTTATTCCAGATGAATCGATGCCTTCCATACGAACAGCTTCACACAACGTAAGTTTTAAAACTGATGAGGTGACGATTGTTTCAAAATTCACAGAGCCTATGAAACGCCCAAACGATGGGTACCTCGAATACACAAAGATTAGCTGCAATTGCTACGAAAATTTAGTTCGATTTGGCCAGTTTCTTCTCAAATTTGAAACCATATAAAATTCATTAAAATTCTTACATCGTACTTCATCAATATCAGAATAAATCATACGTCACACGTCGAAATTGATTGGTGGATGGGACAGTCGATTGTGCTCGATTCATTGTGAAAACTGGGTTTCGATTAGCCGAACAAATATAAATCTGTTATCGAGAAGTAACATATTATCATTTTAAAGTACCGTTTATGGTTATCACAGTACCAAGTCGTCGCATCTTTGTAACAAAAATATGGCGTCGAATACCCTTTCATAGAACATTTGTGAAGGGTAGTTTAGTCAAAACATAGTTTGGGTCTTTACCTACAGGTCCTTAAAACTAAAGAAATTAATGACAGGGCCTGATCACTAACTTTAAACTATTTTAGGGTCTGAAACGTAATTGTCCCTTAATAAAAAACCCAAGCAGCCCAAAAGAAAGACTAAAATGGCCCAACCTTTTTTTTATTAAGTCTAACCTGAAGTGGGCCGAAATAAACTTAAGCCCATTAATAAACCTAACGTAACCCTAGCCTAGTGAAACATGCCAAGCAAATGAAAAGTGACGCACGAATTCCTAGGCAGAAACTCAATTAGACTTATGCGGCCACTACACTATACAAAGCCCTAATTTATCCAAAAGAAATTGAAGTGGGCCGAAAATTGGGTCCTTAGTGCTGCTTTTCCTTTAAAGCAAATAAACAGCCCTCAAGCCCAAGGCAGCCCAAACGTTCTAACGGGTGATGAAATCCTAACGCAGCTTTTTCATTACAGTAGAACAGCCGCACAACAGCGTGGATGCAAAGCCTACAGCCGGCGCGTGGTGTGCACAACGTCGCCTGACGACATAGCCGATCGAAGGAACTGCCTTCACATGCCCCAAAGCCACGTTACCTGAAGCGGCCAACGGCGTCCATTCGCACAAACCTCATGCAGCCCCCGAAACGGTGCTGCTATGCGAAAATTCCCGCAACCCACCGACGGCGAAGATCTGTAGCAGCCGAACGCAGCGCCCAACGGCGCCACACTAAACGTGCTCGAAATCGCTGCCTCACGGGAACGTTTTGCTTAAATTAGTAATCCCTAATTAATCAAAATCAAGGTGGCTCTGATACCACTTGTTGGGATCCGTGACCATATGGATCCGAAAACGACTTTAACCTTGATTGGATTAGTTCAGGCAATTAACCAAATACAGCGGAAATAGGAAACGTACCTGAGAATTCCATAGCGTTCTTATTGAGAACCGGGTATGTGGATCTTCCAAGTACGTGTACGTGAAACCTTTAGCTTGGGGAAGATGGGTACCCCAGTCTTTAGACGGCAGTAGCTAGGGTTTTACGAGAGCGACGGCCGTGTGTTTCGTTCGTTGTACATCACTTAGGAACCACACCCATATTTATAAATGTCATAATGGGCTGGCCCGTTAATAAGCGCATCAGATATTTACGTTACAGCCTCAGGAATTCTATACAAATATTAATTAACCTCATACATCTTATTTAATTGCGACAGGCCCCTTTAAATTTATTTGATCACCGAATGGGTCCTTTTAACTTAATTACAATATTTGGCATACGAATAATACCACAATACATATACGTCCGAACGTTAATCGTGCTAGAAATACATATTCGAATAGTCCCAACCTAACATTCTTCACATAGGCAATTATTCGCGAGTATTATACAAACACATGTTAATATAATAAATACAATTTTATAATAATTTGGTGGTTGATACGCTTGTTTTGGTAGTTTTAATACCCCAACCCAACGGCCACGAATGATATAACCTGTATGCTTTTTCAATCTGTGAAGAATTAAATTATCATATTTTAAATATTTGAGATACAATTGTTCACGGATCGATATGAAAGATTGGAAATACTTCCAGATATACCTAAGAATTAAATTTGGGATTCTTAATTAATTCTTCATACCGATCCGTGAAGAATTGATGATTTAAGGATACCTATGAGTTTGTAATGGAAATACAATTGCTCCGGTAATTAATTAAATTAAATTAAACATCCTATTAATCTATCTTTATTTTTTTGTTTTGGTTGAAATAATATGATCTGCATAGCACTGTGCAAGAACGATTTAGATCAAGAAACCCTTCTTCACCCTCTCATATTCATTAAAAAAAAGATTTCATCTTTCAAAGATAAAGATATATATTATGTGTGTGTTGTGCTATTGACTATCATGTAAGTCAGAGAAATTCAGTTTCAGTTTTTACTAGACATGTTCAAAGATTGCATCTTTTTAAGGTTGGCGAAGTGTGCGAACTCTGAAATATTTCAATGGAGAGGCGAAGTGGAAAAGGGTTTGCCCAATTGGAAGGAAGAAGAGAGAACTCACTTGGGCGAAGAACTCTCCGATGTGTTGCTTTACCTTATTAGGCTCTCCGATGTGTGTGGGATCGATCTTGATAATGCTGATCTAAGAAAAATTCAACTCAATGCACTCAAATATCCTGTTAATAATGTGGACGTTTGTGTTGTTGATTGATATTTGATGATGAAGAAGAACATAAACTTGATTATCTATGTTATGGAAAGAATGAGAAGATTTTACGTTGATAAGTTTGAGACTTTGTGATGTTTGTTTTGAGTTTTGTGACTTGGATTCTTTATTTGGCAGATGGAGTCGCATGTAAAGCAAACTTTACCATAGTGTTGTGACATTTATTAATACTATACATCAATAATACGATAGACTTGCAAATTAATTTCACTTCAATTATATCTCTATCTATACACTTATATAAAATGCATAGTATGAAATTATTCTGTCAATTTGATATGGTAAATCACAATTTAATCTTTATCTTCTTTTTTTTATTAAAATTTCATCATTAAATTAAAATATAAATTTTTTAATAGCTTAAATTAATAATATAAAATGTTTAAATACAAAAAATAATTTTATATATTTGCACACACACATGTGTTTGCTAAACATATTAGTATCTATCTATTTTATTAACTGTCAGACCCTCGTAGTAACTACCTCTTAATTGATTGATGTGTCAACTACAATTTACTCATGATATTACTAATATATTATATATAAATCTCCAAATCAATTTTTTTATATAATAAAAGTAATAACATTATTTTAATTTTAAAAATAAGTAAAATATAAAACAATATCTATATTTATATATTGCACATGCATAGAATATTGTCACAGACTTGTAACTCGCTTACAATGCTCCGCGCAGCCTTAGCTCCTCAAGTTCGTCCTCGTGCAACTTTAGCTATGTCAGCCTCTGCGAAATTGCCTGAGTTGGAAAGATAACAAGTATGCAAAAGTGTCGTAGAGTGAGAAAGGAGTGAGAGAAATAGCTTTGTATTTCACTTGATGATTTACAAATGAGCCAAGCACCCCTATATATACAAATATCCTTTCGGAATGGACAGATGAGATCGTTTTAAACTAACGGTTACTGAAAGTGCTCTAGAGAATTCTAAGCATATCCAAAGAATATTCTTTCTCTAGAGAATCCTATATAATTCTAGGTAATTCCTAGAATTCTCAAGTGAGATCTAGAAGCTTCAAGGGCTTCCAGATCGAACAGGAACCTCATGGGCCGCGTTCCTCTCATGCATGTTTTGAACTCTTCGTGCGGCCCGTGACATTCTCCCCCCACCGAATGCGGCGACGTCCCCATTGCGTCGAAGTTGCGAAGTTGCTCTTGGAATTGTCACAAGTCTTCCTTTGGCTCCCTGTGGCTTCGGATGTGGGTAATCTTTTCAAAATTACCGAGTATTGAAGGCTTGGCGGGACACCACGACGCCTCACCGTCCTCGAATCGATAATCGCCTCAATCTCTTTTTCGAATGATTTGGTGACAACGGGTGGTGCACGTGATGATTCTCTTCGGCTTGGGTCTTCCATGTCTCGATAAAATGGCTTGAGCATGCTCACATTTCAATGAGCTAGGAAGGTCAAGCCGATATGAAACCTTACCTACCTTAGCGATAATTGGAAACGGGCCCTCATAGCGCCTTCAAGCCCTTGTGCATGCTTCGAAATGCCTTGAATTGTTGCGGTAAGAGATTGACTAGTACTTGGTCACCAAGGTTGAACTCCATCGGACGTGTCCTAGTGTCAGCCCATTTCTTCATCCGCTTACGGGCCTTCTCTAGACATGAACGCGCCAAATCAACTTGCTCGTTCCACGACTTGGCTAATTTAGCCGCCACGACGCTCTTCCCCTTGTTTAGAGCTGGCATCAAGGTGTGCAAAGTCAGAGGTTGTTGCCCTGTTGCGAGCTCGAACGGACTCCGCCCCGCAGACTCGCTCTTTTGTATGTTGTACGAGAATTGGGCTACATCAAGCAACCACGCCCATCACGTTGGTTGGTTCCCACAAAGTGCCGTAAGTGGCACTCCAACAATGCATTCACCCTCTCCGTTTGACCGTCTGTTTGGGGATGGAAGTTGGTAGAAAAACAAAGTTGCGAACCAAAGAATTTAAACAATTTGGTTCACAACTTACCCGTAAAACGAGGGTCTCGGTCGCTTATGATACTCTTTGGTAAGCCCCAATATTTCACGACGTTGTTAAAGAATAGTCGTGCGGCCTCCTCCGTGATGCAATCTCGGGGTCACGGGATGAATGTTCCGTACTTGGAGATTCGGTCCACCACCACCATGATTGGCACAAATCCCTCTGATTTGGGCAAGGCGCTGATAAAATCAAGGCTTATCGACTCCCATGGTCGTTCAGCAATGGGCAACGGTTCCAATAAGCCTGCGGGTTGTCGATTCACCACCTTGTCTTGTTGGCACACAAGACAAGTCCGTACGTAAAGATCCGCTGCTTCGTTCATTCGCAGTCAAAAGTATGCCGCCTCGAGTAGGGCCAAGGTCCTCCTTTGTCCTGGATGTCCTGCCCACCGAATATCGTGGCATTCTTTGATCAGATCCCAGCGAATGCTATCCCACTTTGGCACATAAAGTCGTCTTCCTTTGGTGTAGAGTAGGCCGTCCTCTACCCAAAATTGTCGTGTCTTCCCATCGTGAGCTAAGTCCATGAGTGTCTTAGCTTCGAGATCGAGATCCAACCCCTTCTTGATTTTGCCCACTAGATCGTTAGTAATTACGGATATGGTCGCAAGTTCCGCTTTTCTGCTTAAAGCATCAGCAACAACGTTGGCCTTTCCCGCCTTGTACTCGAGCTCATAGTCAAACTCCGCGAGGAAATCTTGCCATCGAGCTTGCTTCGGTGAGAGCTTCTTTTAAGTTTGGAAGTAGCTAGTCGCAACGTTGTCGTCTTCACCACAAACTTGGCTCCGAGCAAGTAGTGTCGCCATACACGTAAACAATGCACTATTGCCGTCATCTCTTTTTCTTGCACGGTGTAGCGCCGCTCGGTCTCGTTTAACTTGCGAATTTCGTAGGCAATAGGGAGCCTTTCCTGCATCAGGACTCCTCCGATGGAAAAATCAGAGGCATCAGTATGTACCTCGAATGGCTTGTTGAAATCAGGCAAGGCTACTATAGGTTCCTTGCTCACCGCCGACTTCAACTTCTCGAAAGCTTCTTGGCAACGATCGGACAATACCCACGGCTTATTCTTCTTGAGAAGGTCCGTTAAAGGTGTTGCGCTACTAGAGTAGCCATAAAGGAAACGGCGGTAATAGTTAACTAGATCAAGGAACGAGCGTAATTCGAGTACCTTGGTCGGGGCCTCCCACTCGGTGATCGCCTTGATTTTGGCTTCATCCATCTTTAGCCTCCCATGGCCAATTATGTGTCCGAGGAATTGTATCTCCTCTTCGGCAAATGAGCATTTCTCCCTCTTCACAAATAGCTAATTTTCACATAACACTTGGAACACGATGCGCAGATGGTCAGCGTGGTCCTCCAAATTGTCGGAATACACCATGATGTCCTCAAGGTAGACCACCATGAACCGATCCAAATATGGATGAAAGATCTTGTTCATTAACGTGCAAAATGTGGTCGGTGCATTAGTGAGGCCGAAGGGCATCACTAACCACTCATATGCTCCGATCGGGTTACACACGTTGTCTTTGGCTCGTCACCCTCCGCTATTCGAACCTGGTAGTAGCCTTTTTGCAGGTCCATCTTCGTGTACGCCTTGGCTTTCCCGAGCCTATCAAACAAATCGGCGATCAAGGGTATGGGATATTTGTTCTTCACCGTTACCTTATTAAGAGCCTATCAGTGGTCGTGTAATTGACCTGGGCCGCGTCTAGCGTCTCGCTCACGTAGTAGATCGGTCTAAAGTAATTGTCCTTTCGCTGCCCTAACACTGCTCTGCATAATTACTAATATCGCACATTAGCTCAAATGATAGCCCCCAATTGGGGGTGACCATAATAGGTGCGGCGATTAGTCGCTCCTTAGGCAAGTTAAAAGCATGCAAGTAATCTAGACATGGGTCGAGCGATCTTAGAAAAATCCTTAATAAACCTACGATAAAACCCAGCATATCCTAGAAAACTCCTAATCGATCTCACGTTCGAGGGGACATGTAATTTTTTATAGTCTCTAACTTAGCTCGCTCCATTTCGATTCTATTAGAGGAGATCTTATGGCCCAGAACTATGCCCTCTCAAACCATGAAATGACACTTTTCCCAATTAAGTGTCAGGTTCGTTTCTTCGCATCGTGCGAGTACGAGCTTCAAATTAGATAAGCATACCTCAAACGACGAACCAAACACAGAAACATCGTCCATAAAGACCTCCATTACCTCACCTACCAGTTCGTCGAATATGGCCATTATGCATCACTAGAAGGTGGCTGGGGCACTGCAAAGACCGAATGACATCCTTCGGTACGCGAACGTCCCGAACGGACAAGTGAAGGTGGTCTTCTCCTGGTCCTCTAGCGCTATAGGGATCTGCATATATCCTGACAAACCATCAAGAAAGCAATACAATGAGTGGCCGGCTAACTTTTCTAACATCTGATCAATAAAAGGTAGGGGAAAATGGTCCTTTCGCGTGGCGTCGTTCAACTTCCTATAATCGATACAGACGCGTCACCCAGTCACGGTCCTCGTCGAAATCAACTCGTTCTTGTCGTTAGTGACGACCGTCATGCCTCCCTTATTTGGGACCTCTTGGACCGGGCTGACTCATGCTCTGTCTAAAATGGGATAGATCATCCCCACGTCTAGCAACTTGATCACCTCCTTCTTAACAACGTCCTTCATATTGGGATTGAGGCACCTTTGATGTTGAGCGACCGGCTTGAAATTGTCCTCCATGAGGATCTTGTGCGTACAGTAGCTCGGGTTGATACCCCTTATGTCGGATATCTTCCACGCCAAGGCCTTTTTGTGTGCCTTCAACACGTCCAAGAGCTGTCCCTTCTATCCGTCATCGAGGCTCGATGAGATGATGACTGGTAGCCCTCCGTTGCTGCCTAGAAACACAGACTCGAGGTGGTCGGGCAACGGCTTCAATTCCAGGATCGGAGGCTCCTCGACTGAGCTCTTTTCCTTGTCCTATTCGCAGCTCTTGTCGATGGCTATCGTCGACCTCCTCGCCACACTTATCGATTGCCATAATCGTGTGCATGTCCTGCTCGCCGACCTGTGATAGACCTTGCACGGAAAAGAGAAAATCGTGCTAAAAACGTCTAAGAAATAACATTTATCGTCTTGCTCGTTGCTCTTTTTCATCGAGTCAGCCATATTGAACGTAACTTTTTTGCCGTCTACTGTCAAGGTTAATGTCCCATTTCTAACATCTATTATCTCTCTCGTCGCTGAGAACAGTCTACCCAAGATCAAGGGAACATTTTCATCTTCCTCCATATCTAAAATAACAAAATCGGCCGAGATTACAAACTTATCGACCTTAACTAGGACATCCTCGATAACGCCTCGAGGATACTTTAATGATCAATCAGTTAATTGGAGGCTCATCCTAGTGGGTCGTGGTCACCTAGTCCTAAGCGCTTAAACATAGAATATGGCATAGATTAATACTAGAGCCTAAATCAGCTACGCGCGTTCAATTACCAAATCGCCTATAAGACAAGGGACAGTAAAACTTCCTGGGTCATTTAGCTTCTTTGGGATCTTGCTTTATAGTATTGCCGAACACTCTCCTCGCAGGCATACGGTGGAGACATGTTCGAGCTTCCTTCTGTTCGTCAACAGGTCCTCCATGAACTTGGCAAAGCTGGACATCTGCGTAATGGCTTCAACAAACGGTAAGTTAATATGTAATTCCTTACACATACTCATAAATTTACCAAACTGGGCCTCGTTCTTGTCCTTTCTTAGTCGAGTCGGGTAAGAAATCTTCCTAGTATGGCTTCACAGGTGACCGCTCGATCTCCTTCTCCTTTTCCTTTTTGGGCTCGACCTTCTCCTTGTCATCTTCGACCTTCTTGATATCGCCGCCTCTGATTTCCTCCACTTCAGGCTCGTCATGGCTTTCAAAGTTGGCGTTCTCCTTCGCCTTCTTCTTGGCGGGCACTTCTTGCAATTCTCCTCCATTCCTCAGGGTCACAGCCTTGCAATACTCCTTTGGATTCGGCTCGGTATAGCTTGGAAGTGATCCCTGAGTACGCCCCGCCAATTGTTTTGCCATCTGGCCCATCTATTGCTCCAGCTTCTTGAGCGAGGCATTCGTGTTCTGGGCACGTACGTCGTTCGCTTCCATATACTCCTCCATCTTCGTCATTCGGCTCTCGTGGGCTGCGGTGGTGCTGCTGAAGTTCGTGAGGAGCGCCTTCATCATGTCCTCCATCTCCCTCATATCATCAGATCCTCCTGCGGGTGCGTTCTGATACTAGCGTGGCACCCCATTTTGGAAATCGGATGGCCTAGCCTGAAATCCCAGCGGTCCTTGACCCTGGTGATTTTGGTTCCCATATGCGAAGTTGGGGTGTGCTCGAGGTTGGAAGCTGCGCTGGCCACCTTGGTAATTCCCCATGTAATCTACGTGCTCCAGTGACTGCCCGAGTTGGCATTCAGACGTCTCGTGGGCTGCGCCACAGATCCCGCACAGTGGCATGTATGGCGTATGCTGCGTCGGAGCGATGGTCGTCACGGCATTCACGGGCTGTGTCTGCCTGGATTTCGGGGGTAGTGCGCCAATGACTGTCTATAGCTGAGAGCTTGTCGCAGCGATTTGTTGCTGGAGTGCCTCGAATTTGGCATTCGTGGCCGTCTCATACTTACTCCGAATACGCCCGGTGTCTTCATCCTCGTATTGCCCCTCATGAAGCTGTTCCTCCAGTAGTCTTCAATCAGATTCCAAGCGTCGGTCGCATTGAGCTTCACGAGTCCTCCTCCTGCGGCTTCATCTAGCATGTGAACTGTTTGGTCATTGAGCCCCTCGTGGAATCAGTTGATCTGGGCTGCCTTAGACATCCCGTGTTGTGGGCACCTATTCAATAGCGCCTTGTATCGTTCCCACACCTCATAGAGGTTTTCTGAATCCTTCTGGTGAAAACGGGAGATCTCCATCTTCAATCTTAGCACCTTTAATAGTGAGAAGTAATTGTTGATGAAGGCGGCTCGCATCTCCTCCCAAGCAGTGATCGATATGGGCGGCAACATATCCAACCAGTCATTCGCCCTGAACTTGAGCGAGAATGGGAACAGCATCAACTTAATTGCATCGCTCGGGACACCGTTGAACTTGATGGTGTCGATCACCGTTAGAAAGGCCTTCAGGTGTGAGTAGGGATCGTCGTCAGGATTCCCTTCAAACTGGGCCGCCTGGAATATCATCTGAAGCCAAGAGTGCTTCATCTCGAAGTTGTTGTTCTCGGTCGGCGGGATAACTGTCGACGACTCCGTACTTCCTAGTGCAGCGTTCTTGAGCAAATCATGTAGCGATTGCTCCTCCTCTGGAACGTGATGAACGGGCACTCTGTGGTCCGCCATTCTCACTTCAGCCTCTGGTCTATCTACGGATGACTCCACTCGGAAATTTTCTGCCGACTCCTGATAGCTGTCTAAGTAACTGACTAAAGGTTCTTGTGACTTACTGGTCGTTGCTTCGGAATCGTATCTACGCTGTCTTCATAACTTGCATTCGAAGTCTGGATCTCTTTCAACAATGGGACCCTATGGATGGCTTCGGGTCATTCACCTTTGAATTGTACCTTCAATAGACGTAAAGAAAATCAGCGAAGAACAAATTGATATGTAAAACAAATAACGAAAATACTAATGACTAAAGGATCAAATCACGCAAATAGCAAAAGCAAATAGAACGACAAATAAAAATGGCTAAAGTACCAAACTATGCTGTTCCTAATATCAATCTATCCCCGGGCAACGGCGTCAAAAACTTGGTCGACACGCAGTGTGCTAATATAACGTGCAAGTGCGACAAGTGATAAATAAAACAAACACCTAATTACTATCACCGACGTGCGATAGGCAATGGACCTATCGTTTGTAGTGTAGTGAAGTGAGTAAACGAGTATCGAACACGAGGAATGGACTGATTACTAGTAATAACCTATCGACTCGATATCTGTGGCGCCCCGCTATCTACTAACCTTTCTAACGTTATCTTACGTGACTAAATATAATATAAAGTAAACAATACGCGAAAATGCGTATTAAATTTTTCCTTTTATATAAAGGAATTCATTATGTACATGCTCAAAATATCGCTCCAACCCTATATATAAGGGAAGTGTATAAGTGCGAAGCAAAAGAAACCCTAACGCCCGGCCACACAGGTCGCATCCATGTACACACCACCCCCAAAAGTCGCTGGAAGCTTCAAAAGGAATGCCTTGCCATCAAAAGCGATCACGTACCGTGGTCGCGTGCACCTACAACACATAAGTAAGGGGTGAGCTATAAAGCTCCGTAAGTAGGAATATGCGATGTCGTGAACGTGAAAACCCCGCAAAGGCATCCGCGCTAATGCATCTCACACCTCGTAAATCAAACTCAATCACATATCTCTCAGGGCCCCCGGCTAAATGCACCATACAGAGCTCTAATCCAACACGGATAAACGTGACAGCGACCTACGCTGGGTAGCCTACGCTAGGTTTCCCTAGGTCGCACCCTCCCAGGTCGTCCCCTCTGCCGTGCGGTAGCCCACGCTGGTAGCCTACGCTAGGGTTTCCCCCTAGGTCGCTCCTTCCCAGGTCGCACCCTCCAGGTTGCATCCCTCCGCTATCAGGGCATCAGCACAAATAATTAATATAATCGACGACGCACCACGCCGTCATGGTGCCATAGAAGTAGCCCTGACTCAACTGCGAGTCGACATCAAATGCCTATATCGGCAAATACCATTCGCCCTCAGGCGATAAATACTGTGCATGCTCATCTCACATAAACCACAATTGTCTCGTGCAGGCATATGAATATGCAATGTGAATTAATACCGTAAATACTTACCATGCAGAAGCATGTCAAATGATTCACGTATTAAGATACACCCAAGCACATAGTCACGTATTCAAGTACATACAAATAAATTATGTGTTGTAGTTGAAATTCCCACTTACCTGGTATCCTTAGTTATTAGCTTATCGTACTGTAAGTTGCTAACCTTCGAACCCTAAATATAGAAACACATCAAATTAGGGTTTGTTAGTCTAGTATAACTCTACGAAATTGGCTTAATTTTGAAAACCCTAGTTTTGACTTCTATAATTTCAAAATCATAAATTTAGAACTTAACCTAAACTAAAAAAAATATTTCAGAAATAGATCTCGAATTTATGTTATTAATGGATCTCGATATATATTGGAAAGATCTCGAGTTGTAGGTTAAATCAAATCTCGACATTATAAAGAAAATCTCGAGCTATTGCTTTCAAAATAAAACTCGAATTGTATGTAAGTTGGATTTCAACATTTAACACTATACAAGGATCTCGAGGTGGCTTAAACATTGAATCTCGAAATCTCATCTACAAGAATGAGACGTGTTTCAACATTATAAAATGTCGAGATGTTATGTAATGATTTCGATAACAACATTAATCTCGACATATATTAGACATGGATATCTTGATATGACTAAATTAAAAGTGGATCTCGGCATTACACTCTTTAAACATTTCGACATATTAATTCTTAATATCTCGATATAAACCTCGAGTTCAGTGTTGATACCTATCTCCATTTCAACCTCGAGATCATTCCTGTAATGTTAATATAATTCCGAAAATTTATCAAACTAACAATCGTACAGCTCGAAAACACTTTTTGATATGGAATAACTTCGATCAAAACCCTACTTTTCAAGAACAGTATAAATACCATATAATTTCAAAACATACGACTTGATAACTTATAACATCATTAACAAAATAAATTAATTTTACTAATTTCCGTGTTCTAAAGCATGATACTAAACACATAAATTTAAATATATAAGTTAAGATAGAAATTTCATACCACTCTCCTGGCTTAGATTGAGAAATCTGCTTTTTTTTTGTTTCTTCTCCTGCTTCTTAGTTTTCGAGGGTTTTGTAGGGTTTGTGTATAAAGAATTGAAGTCTTCGGTTCTTATCCATGGAGTTAACGTGTTTAGGTAGACAATTGACGTAAATATTTAGCAAGTCTTTATCATTATCCTATTTTTATTTTACTTTTCTTGTTAGCTAAGTTGTCGAGCCATGTGCCATTAGTATATTATAATCCCTACATATGATGCTTAAATTATTATTATGTACATTTTCGTGTAGCTAGGTAGTCGAACCGCTTATTTAATTTCCTAACTCCTAAAATTGATTCTAACCTCCTATATTCATTCTATCATATTTTCATTAGTATTTGGAAATTAAAATCTTATACCTTAATTTCTTTTACTAGCTATTTTCTAAGTCCCAATACTATTTTCCAATTTATACATGTCACGTTAGCATATAACGTGAAATCATTTAGTCATATAAAAGTCACAAAACATGCCTCCTTCGAATTCTATTCCTACTAAGTCGTATTTTCTAAAACGTGATGTCAACACTTAATATATTAAATTAACTTTGTTTTTAGGTTAGCATGCCATGTACTAGAAACCCTAAAATCAATAACTAACCTAATTTCAATTAATTCCTCTACTTGGTTAGTAACCCTAATAGCACCCAATTTGAAATCATGTTGACACATAAAGTTGTAAAACATGCCTCATGCAGTCACATAAGTCATATAATATGTATGCATATTTATTGGCCGGCTTACTTACGGGACTCGGATATTACAATATCTAGCCTAATTAAAGTGCGCAGATTTTTCTATACTATGAATTATCCTAACAGATCACTCCTAAATCAACGAGAGACTAAGAGAATATGCCTAACTGATGAGAGTACTTTCAGATGATAAAGATGTGCTCGGGATTCGAATCTCGCTAGGTATTATCGACTAAGACAATGAAATATCGTTCCTACGTGGTTAAGACTAAGTCGCAATAATTTTCTACCCATTCACGAATTTGTTGTCGCCCTAAACGCTCTCGGGATCTACAATTCAATGATTACTAAAGGCGAGGATCGAGTATTTGCTTTCGCCCTATACTCGAATCCTATCTTCTACGAACGGCCTAATCGTTATTTAGCTATCGCCCTAAACGATTTTCCAAACATTCACTTAAACACATAGATATATTAAAGCGAAGAAGAAATTCCATAGATAGATAAATAGTCAAAGCACACGAGTCACGATAAACATATGTCTTAATCCGAATAAACCTAGCGTTCATCTACTCTCAAACACAGAAGGGATTGCTACTCATAATTGACGGGAAAATAAAGAAAGAAATAAGGAACGAGGGGGAAAGATTCATGATCTTGATGTACTGATGATCTGGGATGGTAGCGTGGATGATTCTTCGTTCTTCGTTTAATTCGGCGTGATTGCATTGTTGATCCGTCTCTTGCACTTCTTGAGTGGAATTCTTCGTTCTTGGTGTCTCTATTTCATCTTGATGTGTTTGGGTTGTGATATGAGAGGTCTCTCCCTTTTTGAATCGAATTCGGGCCTTTTATACTGAAATTCGCTACTGTCACGGCCTGGGACATGGGCCTTCACGGCCGTGACACTCATCATAAACATCGCTTCACCTTTCTGTTGGGTGTCACTGCTAAATGCACGAGCGTTCACGGCCGTGACTATCCTCGATTCAACTCTCAATCAAGTGGCCGTGACTCTCTTCTGTTTGGACTTTGATACTTGCTGCCCTGTGTCACGGCCTGGTGCAGTGAACTTCACGGCCGTGACATGTACCAGTGTTGGTTTCTCCTTGAGTCACGGCCTTTCGCAGTGACATTCACGGCCGTGACATGTTACTTCATTGCTTTGCTTGCGTTTCTGTCTGTTGTCACGGCCTAGGACATGCTGAGTCACGGCTTTGACGTTCTTCTACAATCTTCATAACTTGTCCGTTTTGCCTCGATTTTCGCTCCTTTTTGCCCGAAAGTCGTCATAAGCTCCTTCAATATTAAAGGAAGTGTAAATAGAGCGAATAAATGCATAGGATGACTACAAAAACTCTATTATGATCCAAATAAATATTGCAATAAACGTGTTAAAATACGTTTATCAGCGCGTATGACCTCCTTGAAAGTCACGCTGCCCTAAGGATACTGGGAGAAAGAAAACCGATCTTCGGCGAGTCTAAGGACCCGGGAACTAACAATGGTCTCCTTCTTTGACTGTCGAGGCATCAACACGGCGGTGGCAAAGTAGACGTCCGCCAACTTCAGCTTCTCGAAGTCCACACCTTCCTCATCGCCAGCAAACTCCTCCAATGCATACTTGACGTGCGACATGTGAACTGTTGATCTGTCGCCAAAATGTCTCGCGGTGAATTCTGAGTCGCGGTTCACCAGCGGTATCTCAACTGCGAACTTCAGGCCAGTGATTAGGCAATACTCCGATTTTGAAAATCAGAGTGGTTTGTTGCCAACAATCATCCACAGCTCTTCACGGTTGTGCAACGTCGTCTGCCTCTGGATGAGGTACCACAACAACTGGGCCGAGAGGTTAAAATCTAGCTCCGCACTAAAAAAGCGGCTGAACTGACTCTCGTTCCTAAAAATCTCCCACTCGTGGTGGTTCAGGCACTGTCTTATCAGATGGCTGGCCTCGCCGTATAACGGGCCAGAGTCCATGTATCAGAAGCAGTTGGGCACAGGGAACTAGGTTCCTGATTGTCGTGCCCACGTAGTTAAACACATTTTAGCTAATTACGTGGTATGAGTATTAAAAATAGAAAACCCTTATGCACAGATGCGCAGGGGACCGCATCGCATATGCTGAGATTCAAGCACAGATGCGCATGAGAACCCTGCACATATGCGCGGTCCTAACACGAGTCCCCTTCGTACAAGCGCGGATCCAGTGACATTGCGCGCGCACAAGGTCACGGGACCTGCGCGTTATGAGCAGGGGACTGCGCTTGTACGAAGGGGATCCGTGCTGGGACCATCATCTTATGAACGGGTCCCATGAAATACGCACAGGTCATCTGATCATAAGCGGGGATGGGGTGCTTGCAAGCACGGGGCCAATGCATTATAAAGCGACGTACGCTTGCAAGCACAGGTCCTATGCTTGCAAGCACGGGTCCTAGCTAGCAAGCACGGGTCTTATGCTGCCAAGCAAAGGTTCGATGCTTGCAAGCACAGTCCTATGCTTGCAAGCACGGGTCCGCACCAAATTAGGGTTCGATGCGTCATTTCCGGATCCCCTTCTCGCATTAAATTGAAGAAGACGAAGATTAGAACAAATACCTTCACTCTTTGGGTGTTCGTGCTAATTGCCATTGTCGATTGAGGTTTGGATTTGGGTTTGACTTGCAGAAACGCTTTGCAGTGTAGGGGAGAGAACGTTTTGTGTGCAGGAGAACGATTGAATTGAATTTAAAGTGAAAGTGTGTGCAGTAATACCTGTAAACCCTTTAAGTTTTTCGTGATGTGTTGTTGAGGTTGTTGATTACCATTAAATAAGGATAAAATAGTCTTTAGCGAAGAGTTAGTAAGGGTACAAAGGTAAAATCCGATTTTGGGTGCTATTTTTTAAAAGATGATCAAATCAAAGGCTAATTACATAAAAAAAAAAACCCTTGTAAAAATAGCCTTCAATTAAGGGTATTTTCGTCTTTTTACAGGGTGTCTTTTTTAAAAAAATGCAGGGTGCCTTGCTGCGTAGCACATTTCCCCTGAGCAGGAGACCCGCCCATGCCGTGCAACAAATGGGTGGGTCTCCTGCCGAGGTCCCCTGCGCCTGACCCTTACATGAAAAAATATGTGTTCGCGCACGACATTAAATATATTAATTTTGAAATGTGGGCCCAAGTAGTAAGGGTATATCGGTCATTTTATATTTGGAGGCTATTTTTATAAAGTTGACCATGTCAAAGGTCATTTTCTTAAAAATTCCAAGCATTAAATGTCCAATGTAATGTTCCGTCTTGTACGACTTTGGCTTTTTTCGTCGAAGATGTTCGAAAATAATTTTACCAAATACTGTAATTTGGATTAATAGCCCTTTTTGTGGTATGATCTATAGTTCTTTGGTCCAAGTTCGGTTATTTCATTTGTTGTCGGCTTTTGTCACGTTGTGGTGTTTGCTCATGTGTGAACCTTTGTTCTCTGCCGGATACTGATGTCCCCGGAGAGAGCCATTGTATCGTTAACTAGTGAAAAGTAGTTCTTCTAGTATTTTAAATAATAGCAGTTAATAGCAGTTGTGTTTATAATAGCAGTTAAGAAACTTCTATAGCTTATATGTATCGTAAGTTTATATAGCATCTGATGTAAACATTATCATTATCAGTTATATAGAAAGTTTGTTGGATTTCTCTTTGCTTTGTTCTTCTTCGATTACTGCTTTATATTGTTACACATTGGGCTATTAAGCCCCTGTACTTTTATTGATTAAGATAAGCTATCGTTTCGGGAAAAAAAAAGCTCGACGAGTTAAAAAATTGAGTTGTGGCAACGAATGACAAGTCAATGATATATTAATTTTGTCACGATTAGTTAACTTTATTGAAAGATACAGAAATTCCCAAAGTCAGTGCTACTAGTAGCGCTGAGGAAACAATTCGTACTTCAGACGGTTTTGTGGTTTTATGGGTATCTCAAGAAGTCCTATCTTCTTCATATTTAAGGGATCTTTACACATAAGTACCTATTTGGATAAAAACTTGTAAGTTAATACCCTGTCAGGAAGTTTTTTATATGTAGGTACGTAACAGAATAAATTTTTTGCACATAGGTACCCGATCCCCGCAGGTACACCATACAACACATTTGGGTACCCTATATCAACACATTTGAGTACCATATATAACAGAAAATGGTACGATGTATGCTACATTTAGATACGCCCTATGTAACACACATGTATGCCGTAGGTACGACGTATGCTACATTTAGGTACCCTATATCAACGTGTTATGGTACACAATATACACACAGGAAGGTACGGCATGACTAAAGAAACTGGTAAAAATTGAATCGGGTATCTATCTGTAAAATTTTCTGACATGAGTACCTATGTGTAAAAATGTTATTCAGTTGGGTATTTATGTGTAGATGTACCGTACCATATGTTGAAAGTCTCTCCTAAAATTCTCACTTCCTCATTTATGTTCTTTAAATATACACTGCCCCACGACAACAAAATTAATTAAGTCGAATAAAGTAACAGAAATATTATGCAAGTTTTCATTGTCCAGGCCCGAGCACCATCAAAAGTTGAGTTTATGGAATTGAAAATTGTGAAGAATTGAGAGTCCTATGTTGTTATACTATTGATTCAGTTCAGTTGGGCATGAAAGTGAACTGACTTGTTCGGATTACTTAAGCAATATTATATGGTTAGATCACGTAAAAGTTGGAATTTAAATAAAAAATACAAACATAAAGTTATTGCAAAAATTATAATTTCTTATACTGCTTTTACTGCAGCATATTAACTTTGTTTCTACAATAAATTAACGAACTATATATATTCTACTCAACTTTTTATTATATTATTATAATTAATTTATAAAAACAAAAAAAACCTAACTTAAATTGGATCAAAATTCAATATTAATTAATAGCATAGAAAGATCATTTTGATTTAATTGTATTAACAATAAAATCTACAAATGAAATAATAAAATATCTTTACTATTTTATTAAGCCTTAGAGCTAATATAAAGATAAACCATCAAATTGCGTCTGCTAGTTAATATTAATTAAAAAAACCTACTACAAATTAGTATTATTATATTAAAAAACCACTACAAATGTATTATTATATTCTAAATTTTATCCCTTTGTTTAAGTAATATATTAAAGAGCACACACATTGAGCGTGAAAAAAAAAACTAGTATTATATTACAGGTTTCGGTTTATAATAGCAATATAAAATACTTTTAAATAAATCAAGTTGTTAAACAATATTCTTACAACTAATTACGAATAATAGGAAGCTATTGAATATACTTTATCGGCACTCGATGACCTATATCATATTAAGAATTAAAATATATAAATTATTAATGAGATTTTCTTGGCGCCGCTGCGATAACAATATTAGAATATGATTTTAAGAGTCTTTGTTTTACTGTATCGTCCCAATACATCTCCCACGACTCTGAAAACCGGTTAAATTAAATTAAGCATATTTCCACATCGACAAGAAAATTCAAAATTTTCATATTTTAAAAAAAAAACACAACAAACCTTCCACAATATCAGTCTCAATATCCCAACTTCTACACCAAAACGTGCCGACTGTCTAAAAGCAAAGAACTCTTCTCTCTCTCTCTCTCTCTCTCTCTCTCTCTCTCTCTATATATATATATATATATACGAAAACCGCAAAAACCCTCCATCGACAAAATAACTCTCATCAATAAATCGTCATCTTCTCACCATGACGAAGTACAACTACTCATCTTTCGCCATTCTTTCACTACGAAGCTTATTACTCCTCCTTATTACACTGTGCGCCGCCGCCCAACCCATCGACGTTCGATACAAAGACCCAAACCTACCCATGAACAAGCGCATACAAACCCTAATTTCGCAGATGACCTTGGAGGAAAAACTAGGCCAGATGGTTCAGCTCGACAGATCGGCGGTCACCGCCCAAATCATGAGGGATTACTCCGTCGGCAGCGTCCTAAGCGGCGGCGGAAGCTGGCCGCGCGTGAACGCCACGCCCCAAGACTGGGTTGACATGGTCAACGATTTCCAAAATGGGTCTTTGTCTAGCAGGCTGGGAATACCTATGCTGTATGGAATCGACGCCGTCCATGGGCACAACAACGTTTATAAGGCTACTATCTTCCCTCACAACATTGGCCTTGGGGCTACAAGGTTGATAAATAAATTCGAAGCAATTCCTTTTTATCCATTTGATTTCAGTTATTACGTACATATTTTGCTGTAATAAATACTGTGTTTGCAGGGATTCTGAGCTTGTAAGGAGAATCGGAAGTGCTACGGCTACTGAAGCTAGGGCAACTGGGATACCTTATGTCTTTGCCCCTTGTGTTGCTGTATGTGTATATATTTATTATGCGCATAATTATTTCATCGTAATTTACCGACTTCTTTTAAAAAAAAATGAGTTTTTTTATTTAGGTATGTAGAGATCCGAGATGGGGCAGATGCTATGAGAGCTACAGCGAAGACGTTGAAATCATTCGACAAATGACTGAAATCGTCGACGGTTTGCAAGGAGAGATTCCTCAGGGTTCAAGAAAAGGCGTGCCTTATGTGGCTAAGTAAATTACACTCATTATTCGCCTTTGTATACTGTAATAAGTTTCATGATCGATTATCGTACTTACTTCACTATATTTTACGTCTTAATGAAGGGGAAAGGTTGCAGCTTGTGCGAAGCACTTTGTGGGCGATGGAGGGACTCACAGGGGTATTAATGAGAACAATACAGAAATAGATTGGCATGGATTGCTTAGCATACACATGCCTGGCTACTTGGCTTCGATCAACAAAGGAGTTTCGACTATCATGGTTTCTTTCTCGAGCTTGAACGGCGTGAAGATGCATGCGAATAGAGACCTCGTTACTAATTTCCTAAAGGGCACACTCAGATTTCGGGTTTGTAATTATATATATATATATATATGTGTGTGTGCGTGTGTGTGTGTGTGTGTGTGTTTCTGTGTGTGTGTAAGAATTCTCATTGGAGATAATGACAATGAATCATCTCCGTTTCTCTTTCAGGGATTTGTGATTTCGGATTGGCAAGGAGTCGACAAAATGACAGTTCCAATGCATGCGAATTACTCGGATTCCCTTCGGAGATCGATCAATGCTGGGATTGACATGGTAATAATTAGGGCACAAATTACTACCTTTAGTTTGCTTTTAGTTTTTTAATGTAATAAATAACAATGGATTGAACATGTAGGTGATGATCCCTTTCGACTACAAAGAGTTCATAGACATCATGGTTGGCCATGTAAACAGCAATGTTGTCCCCATGGAAAGGATCGACGACGCTGTAAGAAGGATCTTAAGAGTGAAACTCACAATGGGCTTATTCGAAAACCCTATGGCTGATTACAGCTTAGTCGACCAAGTTGGAAGTCAGGTGATAAACTCTCAGTTAACCAAAAACCATTATCACTTATTATATTCACTACATAAACTTGTGATCATTAATGAACACTAAATTACAGGCTCATAGAGACTTGGCGAGGGAAGCAGTTAGAAAATCGCTGGTGCTATTGAAGAACGGCGAAAACGCAGAAAACCCTATTCTTCCACTCCCCAAAAATGTCCAAAATATTGGTCGCGGGCAGCCATGCGAACAATATTGGGCTACAGTGCGGAGGATGGACGATTACGTGGGCGGGAAAGGACAGCAAAGACCTAACAATAGGTAAGTTTCCAATTTCTTTCCTCATATTATACGCATAGGCTGTGTTTGGATTGAAGAAAGCAGCGCAGAAAGTAGAAAATGATTTTAATAACCTTTTCTTCTTCCTCTTTCCCCATCGTCGAGAAGAAATCAGTTTCTAGAGATTTTCTTCACTCAATCTGACATAAAAACTACTCCCTCTGTCCCTATATCTTTTGGACATTTGGGATTGGGTTCGGTTTTTAAGAAATATAATATTTTAATAGTATAGAGGAAGAAAAGTGTATGGTGTGGCACGTCTTTAAGAATATTTAATGTTATTATATTGATTGTGTGTGATAGTTTTTTACTAAATATGGAAATGTATAAAAGATAGTGGGACGCCCGATTTGGTACAATGTACAAAAGTTACCGGGACGGAGGGAGTAGTTTTTTTTCTTTAATCAATTTCAATTTCCTTACCCTACCAATTTTCCTTAAACCAAGCTGAGTTTTAACTACCATCTTTATTTTTCATGCACCACATATAATAAGTTTTTCCCTTATCTGAAGAAATTACTTCTCCTAAGTTTTATCATAAATTCAAGTTAGATCATCATTTTTTCCACTTCCTTATCTGTTCTTCAGTCAACCAAACATAACCCTAGGCCCTCCTTTTTTTTCATCTATTTCATTTTCCTTTCCCTACCAAAAAGAGCTAACGAGACAAATCTTATTCAGGCACCACAATCTTCGACGCGATAGCGAATACGGTGGACCCCGCGACCGAAATCATCCTAACCGAAAATCCCGACCCAGAATTCGTGAAGTCCAACAACTTCACCTACTCTATCGTCGTGGTGGGCGAACCCCCTTACGTGGAAACGTTGGGAGACAACGAAAACCTGACCATCCCCGAAGAAGGGCTAACCGCGATCAAGAACGTGTGCGAAGGTTCGAATTCGAAGTGCGTAATTGTCTTAATCTCGGGAAGGCCATTGGTGATTGAACCCTATTTATCCTCGATCGACGCCTTTGTAGCAGCTTGGTTGCCGGGCACAGAAGGCCAAGGAGTGGCCGATGTTTTGTTCGGTGATTATGGGTTTTCCGGGAAGTTGTCGAGGACTTGGTTTAGGACCGTTGATCAACTTCCTATGAACGTTGGGGACGAAGTTTACGACCCGCTTTTCCCCTTTGGGTTCGGCCTCGAAACGAATGCTACTGCTACAACATAAACAGCTTAGAGTATTTTTTATTTTGCTGTTTTTCTAAGGGTCCTTCTAGGTTTTTAGGATTATGATGGTTTTTATTAGTCTACTTTCAAGGTGTTTTGAGTTTTTGGATGTTATTTATTCTCTAGCTTGTTAGTAAATGGATATTAATTGCGGGTTATAAATTCTTTTATATATGCCTTTCGAATAGATCAAGTAACAGTCTTCTTTTTCTCGAATGAGAACTTTCGTATTTCTGGGCCCGTACACTACAAAGAAAACTACGTTTAGCGACTACACATATTAGTCGCTAAAAGCATATGCTTTAGCGACTACAACAGCGACTAAAATGTGTAGTCGCTATAAGCCTTGTCGTTGATTCCATGTGGTCGGAAATTAGTCGCTGACCAGGCGACTACGGATGTTTAGTCGCTAAATGGCGACTTCTCGGCAACCAACGTGACGTAGTCGCTATTTAGCGACTACATGCGACTGAGCATGTAGTCGCCGTTTTCCGACTACGTAATTGGTCGCTGAACTTCCACTTGCAGTCGCTATTTTTAAATCGCTGAAGCCCAAATTGTAGTCGCTAATAGGCAGTTTGTAGTCGCTAATTTAGTCGCTAAATGCCTATTTTCAGCATTTAATTATTTATGTTTTAAATAAATTATATATAAATGTAAAAATTATAAATAGACACGAAAAAAGCACGAAAAAAGGTCCATTCGATAATCCAAAAGTCGAATACATGAAAATAAATTCAAACGGGAATAAAAGAGTTGAATACATGACAATGAAGTCACCAACATCAAATAAAAAGTTCGACACAAATCTAAGAAACTATGCCAAACCGTGGCCGGATCCCCCGTCGGGAAAGTCGTCGTGGCGTCGTACATTCAGTGACGCCGCTGCAGCACATGTCTGCGTGTCATCCACAGGACTCGACTCGACTGCGTCTGAACCACGCGACTCATTACGAACTCCCGCTACTTCAAGTCGTGCCTCGAGCTCACTGCATTTCCTCTCCACCGCAGCCGTGTCTGCGTCGCTATCAACAACTCCTGCGTCTGAATAGTCTGGGAAGGCATGTAACTATTGGCGCTCGATGAAGATGATTGTGCCGCAGGTGCCTCGAAGAAGAGGCACGACGCATTACCCATGCCCGGTACGTTTTGGAACCTCGTATAACCTCCCGATACCTCATAGAATGCTTGAGCGTCTGAGAGAGATGGATTAGCAATCTTCTTAGCCCTGAAATCCGCCTGTTAACATCAATAACATATGATTACCAACACTTTCAATATTGAAAAAATTCGGCATAACCTCACCTATAAAATGATCATCCCAAAAGTTTCAAACCACTCAAATCAATCCATTTCCACAATACAATACACAAAATCAATCCATTCAAGAACACAATTTCCAAAAAACTAGTTCATTTCCAACACACAAAATCCAAACACCAATTCACCACATATCTATGTTAACGAACGCTATTTACTTACCATCATCTTCTCGGCTTTTTCGTCGACAAAAGACTTGTCCTTCTTTGTGTGATTCTGCTCATAAATCTCGTGCAGTTGAGGAAGGACTCCTTGATTCTGTGCAGCCTGTCAAACATAGAATTTAAAGTATAGAAGGAAAAGTGAGAGATTGAAGATAATGAGATTATACAAAAATTAAATGGAACAAAACTTACTATCTTCTTTGCAAGGTAGCTCGTGGCACATGATCCTTGCGCGGACTTCGCGGCTTTACCGTCTCGACCATTACGATTGGCCTATCGGATGTTGGATTTTTGCTTGAACTCAATAGTCGACCGTTTCTCCTTGAGTTGTTGAAGGATGGGATCGGTCAAAAACTTCGACTTATATGCCAGATTTTTCTCCAATTTAAGACCTTCGCCCCGCATAATATCTTTGATCCGCTTACGAAGAACACTGCGGAATTCAGACTTCATCCGACCGGCATTAGAAGGATCCCATATTATTTGTTCGAACACATTTTTCTCTATGTGCATGACATCCAAATTATGTCTTATTTTTAAGTTCTAGTATGGAAGTTCCCAAAACAAACTCTGCTTAAGCCAGTTAAGATGATGAACCTGGCCAGTATTTTCTTCGTCTTCTGTTTTGGGAATTGTCGACACAATATCGGACAAAATATGTCCGTCGACTCTTTCTGCCGGTCCATTAGTCTCCACAACAGTTCTCTTGAAGTTCTTCTTATTCCTCCTAAAAACATGATCGTGTGGCAAAAATCGTCTATGGCAGTCAAACCATGAGAACTTCTTCCCATGGTGCAATGAGAAAGAGAGGGTATCCTTCATACAAATCGGACAAGCATACTTTCCTGGAGGTGATGTTCTCCAACCGGATAACATACCATAAGCTGGAAAGTCGTTAACTGTCCACAAAAGAGCGGCACGCATGATGAAATTACGTTTACGATAACTATCATATGTCATTTCGCCAAATTCCCATAGCTGCTTAAGCTCGTCTATCAAGGGGCGCAAATATATATTTAAGTTTCCCTTAGGGCTGCGACGTCCTGGAATTAGCATACTCAAAAACATAAACTGCCTTTTCATACACATCCAGGGAGGGAGATTATAGGGAGTTACGATGACCGGTCAACATGAGTATTGACTACCACTCTTACCGTGTGGTGCAAATCCATCTATACAAAGACCTAGCCGTACATTCCGTGGCTCACTTGCAAAGTCTGGATACATTGCATCAAAATCGAGCCATTCCGAGCCATGACAAGGATGACTCATCACCCCATCGTCTCTTCGATTATCATAATGCCACAACATATTTTTCGACACTTTTTTCGTGGCATACAACCGCTGCAATCTTAGAGTTAATGGAAAGTAAATTAGCCTTTTCTTAGAAACTCTACGCCCGTGATGGGTATTACGATATCTTCCCTCTAGACAACGCCAACAAGACTCATCGTTCTCACGATCTTTCCAATATAACATGCATCCATTATTGCATACATCGATGTATTGACAAGGCATTTTAAGTCCTTTCATGTCCTATAGAAAGTGTCAACCATAATATTATCTGTTGGAAAAACATCCTTCATCAATGAGGTCCAAGCATCGACAGCTCTAAGTGGCATGTTATACTCACATTTGATGTTGAGAACTCTCGAAGCAACAGCTAATAAAGTCATTTTACAGCCTTCGTAGATGGGTCTTTCGGCAGTTTCATCAAGTCAAAAAAATCTCTCGTCATGACTGTAGGTTCTTCCTCGTCAGTTTCATTATCAAATTCACTACTACCCATAATTCGATTGTTGTCATGAGAGTGCTCGTAAAAGTAATTATGATGATTTCCACCAAAAACATCTACTATCATGTCAGAAAACCGACCGTGCACTTGTCTAGATGAACTTAACTACCCATGTCATAATTTTCTCCTTGTTTATCCCAAATATAGTAATTTGGACGAAACCCTTACTTATAGAGATGTAAGTGGGCATCATTTGGGGTTTGAAATCGATTATTCCAGCAAATATTACAAGGACGTATTCTTCCCGCTGATATGAAATGATTTTGCTTAAAGCCCACTCTAAGAATTGTTTAACCCCATCTACAAATTCGGGTTTTAACCACTTTCCATCCCATTGATCGTATATCCATTGTCTGTACGAATTCATTTGGGACAACAGCACAACAAATCACGCACGTATATTTAAATACCCACACATATATTTAACTATCCGCACATATTTCAAATAATTTCATTAAAGACGGAGGATAAAGGGGACAACGATTTACCGAGAATTTACGAGAATTTGAGACTCGGAGAGCGATAAGCGGATCGGGAGCGATCAAGGGGTCCGGCAACGAACGTCGAGGAGCAACCTTGCAACGAAACAAAAAAGTTATAATACGCCGAACTCTTCACGCCTCTCCTCATTTCCTCTCGAACATCCCCGATAGTTATTAAAGCCAAGAAACCCTTTATAGACTCCCTACAACACTCTTTCCCCCTACAATTCTCCTCCTTCACCATCTTCCCCTTCATCACTCATTGTTTCCTCAGTTTTCGTACAAACCATCTCAATCACAGTATCTTCGTCGAACTTAAGCACGTACCCTCTCTCGCACCTTTCGTTAAACCTCTCTCGCACCCTTCGTACAACCTCTCTCGCACCCTTCGTACACCCTTCGTCAAACTTAAGCACCTACCATGTAATAACAGTCCCTTTCGACCTTCAACACGAAAAAGTAACCGTTCCAACTCACCACGTTCACTCGTCCTAACGACGAATTTACGGGCGGCAATCAAACAGAATCGTACCTGAGAGAGGCGAGCGACGAACGGCGGCGGACTTCGGGAAGATGGCAGCGAGGTCGGATGAACGCCGGTTGGTACGATCGATGTTGGAGGGAATTCGGATTTGGGAAATGTTGTTTGCGATTTCACGATTGTGGGATTTAGGGTATTAAAATTACCGTCTACAAACTTAATGGTCGCTAATGTTCGTAAACGTAGTCGCTAAAAAAACCAGCGACTGAACTCTTAGTCGAAAATTAGCGACTACAAAATATTAATCGCTAAAATTACAAAGTGTAGTCGCTAAAACGAACAGCGACTGTCTCGGTGTCTGTCCTTTAGTCGCTATTTGCGACTAAGAATTGTTAGTCGCTAATGTTTAGAATTAGTCGCTAATTTTCAAATTCAGCGACTACGTATAGTGTAGTCGCTATATGTAGTCGCCGTTTGAGGTTTTTTTTGTAGTGGTAGCTCATGTAAAGCCAACGAGGCGGTCGCCTCGGGCCCAGCTTTGGAAGGGGGCCCAATATTTTTCATACCTATATATATGTAAATTATGCAAAATTATTTAAATTTTGTTCTGGGCGATTGATGATGAGAAGATAAAAAAAGGTAATGTGGTCATATTTAATAGGAAAATTTGTTAAAAATAATCCATCCTATTGAGTTTCTTCCAAAGTAAACCAACCTTTAGATTATTTCAAAATGAACCAACCTATACTAATTCTCTGCTCAAATTGAACATTAAACTCACACAACCTATCCAATGGGTTAAACTTATTTCTTTTTTTATTCTTCTCCTTCCTTTTTTTTATTTCATTTTTCTATTTTCTTTTTTAATTAAATTACATATACCGGTAACTACGTGTAACTTATAAATAGTTTTACACATAGTTAAATTAACAAATGATGAAAATTAAACATAAAGTGTTAAGCGAAAATTTAAACAAAAATATTACGTCTAACTTACTATAATAATTTTAAACAAAAAATTAGTAAAAACATATTGAGGAATATTAATAAGTTTATATATTAGTGCATGTCGAGTGATTAAAAATAAGTTTTCAGATATCGAAAATGGTACCCGTGGTCCGATTTTAATCGGATATCCGCTTTATTCGGATATGTTAAACAGATACCTGCATCCACTTTTTAAACTTAATTTTTCTTTTTTATTATTGTTATTATTATTATTTTCTTTTCAAAATCATTTTTTTATATATATTTTTCATATGTGTGAATTTTATGATTCAAAGTTACATAATAAATAATAAACACAATACCAAAAAAAATAAGTTTTTTACTTGCATCTCGATTTTTTCATGTTTTTTTATTTCAATTATATAACAAGTCTTTTGCAATAATAAAACAAAATAAATTTAAATATTCCCCTACGAGAATTTATTTTTCCTTTTAGACCTTCATTTTTCTTTTTGGCTATTATTTTAGTTTTTTATTATTATTTTAAATATAAAACCGAATACCGGATATCTGATTAATAATTGTTCATTTTTCTTCACTATCCTTATCCGGTCCGGTTTTTTAAATTGGATATAAGTTTCTCAGGTTTTAAAAATCGGATACCGGACCAGAATCCGATTTCCGGATATTCTGCTCGAACACCGGTCATGTAGAAACAGCAAAACGACAAAACAATTAAAAGAAATAATAAAAGAAAATGGAATAGAATAAAGGGAAGAAGAATAAAATACAAAAAAAGAATGTTTTCAAAAAGAAAAAGAGCAGCGCCACTTGGATTGGCACCATAAGAAATAAATAAATTTTAATAAATGAAAAAAACTAAAAGAAATGATATTTAACCGGTTGAATAGGTTACAAGTCACCTGAGTTTAATTTGAGAAGAGAATTAGTATATGTTGGTTTATTCTGAAATAATCTAAAGGTTGGTTTATTTTTGAAAGAAACTCAATCGGATGGATTATTTTTAACAAATTTTCCTATTTAATATATAACTTGAGATGAGAATGAGATGAAATGAGATATTTTTAATTGTTACTTTTTTAATCAAATCTTGATCAACTTCAAAGAAAATTCGAACACTGAACATATAACACAATTTTTACAACTTGTTGCACTCTTTTGTGATCTTAAAATATGTTTCTCTCAATTCTCATCACATTCGAAACATCTTAATTTCAATACGATATCTTATAGATTTTTCTTTTTTGTGCAAGTGACTTACTTGAATGTGGCTTAAAATGTCGTCATAGAATAAAAATGTTGACATAGTACATTCTGCATAATTCTGTGTAGGTTTTATAAAGTAGTTGAATGCAGTTTAAATTTAAGTTACGCATTAATACGGATCTTATTCGAAAAAATTACTTAATAAGGGTCCGAGGCCCGAATTTCGGCGTTCGCTTCAGGTCCCCACTTCTTCAGCTACGGGCCTGCTTGTTTCGTATGAGAATATTTTCTCTCTTGAATAAACGTTTACAGTGGTCTTATGAAATAGATCTAAGGATTTGGCATCGTTGAATTTGTGGTCAAATAATGGAGTTACGAATATGAATTGGATAACGTCTATGTGCTTGAAGAATGGATTGCAATTATCCCATTGTAATATTTTTGTCCACTTGATAGTTCCACTTGATATTATGGAATGAAACCGTTTCCCTAAAAGAAAAAAAAATTAGATCAACTTTGAGTTTAAGGATAAAATTCCAAGAGTCTTCCCTCTAAACAGACATGCCCTTGCAGTGCAGGCAACATAAGATGCCAAGATTTGCCATTTTCATTGCAAAACAAAGTGCTGTGTTTGCTTTTCAGCATGTAATAAAATCAGAAACAGGTCTATCCAAATCATCCACAAAACTCGAACTACTAACCTCCGCCGACGACGAACCAAAAGCAGCAGCCATTTTCTCGGACAAATTCGCAATGGCATCGCCCCTCTTCGCAAGCTCCATGAGCACTTTGATCCTCTTAAAAGCAACATTGCTCGGCTTCTGCCCTTTTTCCACCATTTCCAAGAAGCACTTCTCGGCCTCATCCAACTTCCCCTCGACAAACAGAAGATCGAACAAAACATCTGAAACCAAAGTGTACGACCCAAAACCCTTCTCCATCATATCGTCCCAAAGCTCGAGCGCCCAATCGACCCTCTCGTGCCTCCTCAATAGCCTAATCAGAAACATACACGACTGTGTATTGGGCAGACAGCCCGCCTCCTTCATCGTCGAGTATATGCTCCACGAACTCTTCAGATCGTTAGCCCAGAAAAGAGATCGAAGGATGACGTTGTAAGTAGTGGCGTTGGGCTCCAGACCTCTCTCGCGCATTTCGTCGAGCAGATGGTAGGCGTCTCTCAGCCTCTTTGCTATGCAGAAGTTTCTGATCACTGCGTTGTATGCAGCGACGTCTGGGCAGCAGCCGTATTCCCTCATCTCCTTCAAGACCTCCCTCGCCTTGTCGGGCTGGCCGATCAATCCAAGCCCTCCGATCAGAGAAGTGTATGTGATCACGTCAAGGTCAATCCCCCTGTCCCTCATTTCGTCGATCACCTTGTACGCCTTTCCTACCTCCCTCGCCTTACAGTAGGCGTCGACCAGGCAGTTGTAGGAGACGACGTCGGGCTCCACGCCCATTTCCTTCATCTCCTCGAAGAACGCCTCTGCTTCGTCGGACGATTTCCACCCGGACAGCAACACGTTGAACGTCTGAAGATTCGGCGTGAACTCGCGCTTCAAGGCGTGGTACACGTTTCTGGCGTCGCTCATGCTCTTCTCCTGGCACAGAGTCCTCAGCAAGGCGTTGTAGCAGTCGACGCCGAACTCTCCGGCGACGAGCCGCCGGAATCGCCTGAACGACTCGACCGTTTTCCTAACAGAACAGACCTTCGCGATTCTGCCTAAAACGACTTGCATAGTCCTCGGAGTCATCAGAGATCGGTCGATCCTTTTCGTTTCTTCGAGGAGACCCCACAAGGGATCGAACTTGCGGCTTCTGCCGAGGACGTAGAGCATCGTATCGAATGAATATGAGCTGTGGAAGAAGCCTCTCTTCTTCGAAGTGAAGCTGTAGAATTCCAAGGCTGAGATGGGGTTAGAATGGGCGAAGCGAACCCTTCTCAGGACTGCGTCGACTACTTCGTTTGTGATTGGGATTTGAGCTTCTCTGATGGACTGCCTTAGGGTTTGCGGGTCAGGCGAGGTCGTGATTATGGTGAAAAGCTCGCGGACGGCGTCGTTTTCGGGGTTTGAAGCTGAAGAGAAGAGGCGGCAAAATCTAGAAAGGAACAGCAAGGAGGAAGATGACGAAGGGGTTGTTGTTAACCTTTGAGGCTTTATTCGACTAAACATTCTTGGAATAATGGATTGGAGCTCGTATGTTGTCTTCACTTCGGATTATGTCGTGTGCGGGAAATTTTGAGAAAAGCGACTGAAACATAAGTAAACTAAAGGGAGTGGGGCAAAATGACTCAGAATATCCTTACTAAAAAATGTTTGAGAATGTTAAATACCAAATAGTTAAGGTTTAACTAATTTAATAAATTTTCGAGTAATATATACAACCAGTGTTTTAAATAGCGTACTGTAGCGCGCTACGTAGCGCAAAATAGCGTAATTTTACTCAAAAACGCGTTAAAGCGCATGAAATATAGCGTTTTTCCTCAAAAGCGTTATATTTTGCGCAATTTAGCGTATTTCGCGTGATTTAGCGTAAGATGGCGTGATTTAGCGCAATTTAGCGTAATTTAGCACAATTTGTGTATTTTAAAGTCATATACGTGCACGAAGCTGAATTTTTTTACTAATATATATTTTAACTTTTAACCATTTATTGTTGCATGTATCTGTTATATGGTAGCATTTTCACTAAATATACATAAGAAAAAAGTCTTATTTAAGGGGTCTCTATACATGTCTTTTTCTTCAAACTAAATAGTACAACAAGCTTCTTTTAATTAATAATTTATAAATATTAATTATTTGAAAATTATATAAAGGGTTTTATTTCCTACAGTGCTGTAATCCGAATGTTATTCTTAGACATAATACCTAATTTCATGATTGAAGACCATTTAAAATTTGTTTATTAGCATGTATAGTTTTATATTATGCTTTTATCGTATTATAAGTGGTTTGCCCGAAATACCTACGCATTACGCTACGCTACTTACGCTACGCAATATCGGAACTAAAACGCGACACATTGCGCAATACGCTTTTTAAACATTGTATACAACCGAACAAGTACCCAAATAACTTATTCGAATAATTTATACAACTCGAATATATTACTAGACTCGAATAAATACCTCCGCGCTGATATAAACATTTATTCGAGTAATTCACCCGAAAAAAAACTCGAATACGACACTCGAATAATGTGTGTAGTCGAAAAAAAACATCAATATATACGAATGGGAACGGTCAGACCAAAAACATTTTCGAACCCTAGTATTCCATTTTTCTTCTCTTCTCTTCGATTTTCCTGCACTCGAGTTATTCAGTCGAAATCTTCCACAAATCTGAGACCGAATACAATGACAAAGACGAAAAGAACTACGCCGGCTGCGCTTCGAAGGGACCGTGTCGATGAGATTGTCGACGGCGATAGAGTCACGGTGAGTTAAAGTTAATGGGTTTTCGGTATTTTCTGTTCATTTAGTTTAATCGACCTATTTTCATGTGAAATCGGTGATAGGTAAATGTCGAAATCGAAATCGAACGGGTTTAGGTGAATTTTGTACAAAAATTTGAATTGCGCATATTCGAGTTTTTATACGAATAATCTACTCGAGTAGCTTATTCATTTTTCGAGTGTCTGATATTCAAATAATATATTCGAATAACAGTGGTTTTTTTTTCAAATAACATTGGTGTTTTTGCAATTTTTTCAGATCTATTTTCCGACGAAGATGCCGGCGGATAATTTCTTCCATGCCACCCTTGCATTGACCTCACAGTACATGATATATTGCGAACGCATTCGTACGCTTTTGAACGAAAGGTAAATGGCGTAGATGGTTGCTACGACCCAGTTCGGGAACCTAATAAACGTGGCTCGAGACCACTACAACTCCAACATGCTGATATGTCTGATGAGTCGACAGGTCGAGTATGTGCCTGACTCACAGGAGCTGTGGATGGTCGTTCGCGAGCGACCGTTAAGATTTTTGTTGGTCGAGTATTGCTTACTCACCAGCCTGCACTATCACGCTGCCGATGATCAAGTGATACCGTCATCGAACGAGTTTGCAGCGAGGCATTAGCCTGGTAATTCTCCTTTTTTCTTTTTATCATTTTGAATCTCTTTTACTTCAATTTTAACAACTAACGTTTGTTTTATGGCTCGTAGGCAAGATGGTTATATACTTAGATGATCTGGAGCAGAAGATTAATGATATGATGCGCGATTTTATCGCCGATGGTGGCGCGGGCGTGAATATCGAAAAATTGAAGATCGTGGCCCTATATTTTGTCGTAGGCGGAGAGTGAAAAGGAACTTGAAGGTTAAGAGCGGCTCTGTCTGGTGGAGGATTTCGATAGCTTCAATAAATATCCTTGGGGAAGTATTGCGTTCGATGGTGTTCTGTATGGTCTGAACAAAGACCTGGTAGAGTAGCGCCGGATCATGACTTCCAAGGGAAAACACCACACGACCTTCGATATTAGCGGCTTCGTCCAACCGCTTCAGGTAAGAAAAGTTATTTTATTTAAGTTATATTACATTTTTTAACTTAATATACTCTCTTTGCATACGAATGTTGGCCGAGTGTTGGGGATTTTGCAAGGAGGAAAAGCGATGAACGACTCCCGTTACCCCGCATGTGCCATTGGAAGACCAAATTCTTCGCCAAGAGTTCTGCTCCAATATGGGAAGCGGTGGAGCATGTCGTCAATGATGCGGAGATGAATGTAAGTATATATATTTATTTATAATATGGATTTTTAGAGTTGCATATCCCTAATTGGATTGAGTTTTTTTGACTTGTACAAATACACAGACAGTGCGGTTGTCACACCCCACTTTTCCTATAACTAGTTTGCGGATTTTTCGCAACGTAAGCTGCGGAAGACCCAATCTACAAAAATCCTTTTATTTAATAATTCAATATTATACAACACACGCATTAAAATATCTTACACACACATTTATTTCGTACACGCCTTATCTTACAAGGACTTAAATCTCACACATTAAAATATTTTAATACTTCTTAAGACCTCCCCACAAGTCGTCATCCATGTACAGCCTCACCCTCAAAAGACTGTGGAGTACCGCCGTCAGCCTGCCTTAGTCGTGACGTTTCTCAACGTCAGACTCAAACGTACCTACAACTCATAAAACATGGGATGAGCTATAAAGCTCAGTAAGTGGAAATATGCATGACATGCACGTGCCAAACTAGCAAAGACCTCCGCGCCAATGCTTTCTCATACTCATAATCCTCACGTCATTCTTATTTCACTCGGGGCCCTTAACTAACTTGCTACGTACACCATTATATTATGAGCTCAATCCTATACGGATAAAATACGATAGTCGACCCACTCCGACTAAGATAAAAGCTAGGATATATTTCTAGTTTTACCCTATTTAAGATAAAACTAGAAGTTATCTCTAATTTTACCATTTATCAGGTCGCCCCTCTGATAAACGCATTTCAATGCGTTTATCGTAGTATTTAATTGGGATATAATAAGAGCTTAGCAATCAATTTATGTGTTTATTCGTTACATCTACACTCATTTTGTTATTGAAGGAGCTTTGGACGAGTTTCGGGCGAAACGGAGCGAAAACGAGGCAAAACGTAGCAAAACGACGGAAACAGGCATGTGTCACGGCCGTGACACATAGTGCACTAGGCCGTGACGTTGGGCAGAGAGTTGGAATGAAGATGGTCACGGCCGTGACACTTATTGCACCAGGCCGTGACCCATAGGAGCAGCAACATTAGAAAATTCATATCTCTCAATCCAGATCTCGGATTGAGAATCCTTTTGGTCAGAATCAAGATTGGCGAGTCTTCTATTTCAGGTCAATCGGACATCGTCTACCCCTCAATCCGAAAGAAATACGAAACTTCCGCAAAGATGTTGAGTGGGTCACGGCCGTGACACTACTGCACCAGGCCGTGACGAGCGGCAGTGAGCTCAATTTTTGCCCCGAGAGTGTCATGGCCGTGACCTGTCTTGTCCCAGACCGTGACAGTGTCGAATTTCACTATAAAAAGCCCAAATGCGACCCAGAAAGGGCACAACTTACCAGAGATTAACCCTAATCACCCTAGAGACGAAAGTTAGCAGAAAAGAACGCAGAAAACGCGTCCCGGAGTGCAAGAGACGGATCATCGACGAGATCACACCCAATTTAACGAAGAACGACGAATCTTCGCCCTTATCCTTTGTTACTTTCGTTGTTTTCTCGTCTATCATGCGTAGCTAATTCCCCTTCGTGTTTGGGATTAGATGAACGCTGGGATGTTTCGTAGTTAAGATTTATAATTATCGTGACTATGTGTTTTGACTATTTATCATTCTATGAATTTGTTTCGTTGCTTTAATATGTCTATGTGTTACAGTAATCGTATGGAAAAACGTTTAGGGCGATAGCTAAACAACGTTTAGGCCGTTCGTAGAAGATAGGAATCGAGTATAGGGCGAAAGCAAATACTCGATCCTCACCGTTAGTAATTACTGAATCTTAGATCCCCGCGAGCGTTTAGGGCGACAGCAAACTCGCGAGCGGGTAGGATAATAACTGCGATCTAGTCAAGATCACGTAGGAACGATTTTATTGTCTTAGTCGATAACGCCTAGCGGGATTCGAATCCCGAGCACATCTTTATTATCTGAAGCTCGTATCAGTTTTAAGCGTGTTATTTGAATCTCTAGTTGAGTTAGAAGTAATCTGTTAGGTTAAGTCATAAAACAATCTGCGTATTTTGTTTAGGCTTTATCGAGTCGATAGGTCACTACTAGTACTTGATTTATTCCTTGTGTTCGATACTCGTTTACTCACTTTACTGCACTACAAACGATAAGTCCACTGCCTATCGGGTGATAGTAATTAGATATTCATTTTAATTATTACTTGTCGCACTTTTCATTCACACCCCACGTGTCGATCAAGTTTTTGGCACCGTTGCCGGGGAATAAATTGATATTAGGAACACCGTAGTTCGGTAATTTAGCCATTTTTATTTGAAGTTTTCGTTTTCTTTTCTTTATTACTGTTGGCGTTATTTGTTCTTCTAGTTATTGTTATTTTCGTTATTTCTTTTACGAGTCGATTTCTTTTAGTCCAAATACAGAAGTAGATATGCAGACCATAGAGTACCTGTCCACGAGGAGGAGCCATCACTACAGGATCTCCTCAGGAACGACGCGCTAGGCAGTACTGAGTCGGCGATTGTCATCCCGCCGATCGAGAACAACAATTTCGAGCTGAAGCACTCTTGGCTTCAGATGATCTTCCAGACAGTCCAGTTTGAGGGCAATCCCGATGACGATCCCTACTCCCATCTGAAGGCTTTTCTGACGGTGACTGACACCATCAAGATCAACGGGGTCTCGGGCGATGCAATTAAGTTGATGTTGCTCCCGTTCTCCCTGAAGTTCAGAGCGAAGGACTGGTTGGAGATGTTGCCACCTCGCTCAATCACTATATGGGAGGAGCTGCGAGCCGCGTTTATCGGCCACTATTTCCCGCTGACGAAGGTGCTAAGATTAAAGACAGAGATCTCCCTATTCCATCAGAAGGACTCAGAAAACCTCTACAAGGTGTGGGAGCGATATAAGGCGCTACTGAAGAGGTGCCCGCAGCACGGGATGTCGAAGGCAGCCCAGATCAACCGATTTCACGAGGGGCTCAATGACCAGACTGTCCATATGCTAGACGGAGCCGCAGGAGGAGGACTCGTGAAGCTCAATGCTACCGACGCTTGGAATCTGATCGAGGACTACTCGAGGAACAGCTCCATGAGGGGCAATACCAGGATGAAGACACCCGGTGTGTTCGGAGTGAGAGAGGAGACGGCCACTAACGCTAAAATCGAGGCACTTCAGCAACAAATTGCCTCGACGAACTCCCAGTTGCAGACGGTGATTGGCGCATTACTTCCCAAGTTCGGGCAAACTCAGCCCGTGAACGCCGTGGCCACCATCGCACCGACGCAGCCCACGTCTTACGTGCCATTGTGCGGAATTTGTGGCGCAGCCCACGAGACATCAGAATGCCAACTTGGGCAGCCGCTGGAGCACGTAGACTATATGGGCAATTACCAAGGTGGTCAGCGAGCTTCCAGCCTCGGGCACATCCAAACCTGGCGTACGGGAATCAGAACCATCAGGGCCAAGGACCGTCAGGGTTTCAGCCCCGACCGTCCGGATTCCAATATGGGCCACCACGACAGTACCAGAACGCGCCCGCAGAAGGATCCGACGACATGAGGGAGATGAAGGACATGATGAAGGCACTTCTCACGAATTTCAGCAGCACAACCGCAGCCCACGAAAGCCGAATGACAAAGATGGAGTACATGAAGGCGAATGACATCCGTGCTCAGAATACAGACGCCTCGATCAAGAGGTTGGAGCAACAAGTGGGGCAATTAGCACAGCAAATGGCGGGGCGAAATCAAGGATCACTCCCGAGCTACATCGAGAGAAACCCCAAGGAGTATTGCAATGCGGTAATCCTGAGAAGCGGGAGAGGATTACAAGAAGCTCCCACCAAGCAAAATTTAAAGGAGAAAGTCGATTTCGAGGGCCACGACGAGCCAGAAGTGGAGGAAAGTAAGGGCGACGGAGTCGATAAGGTCAAGGATGATGAGAGAAAGACGCGACCATTCGTGAAGCCGTATCAACCAAAGATCCCATATCCAGCTCGGTTGAGGGGAGCTGCACCTGAAAAAGAGAAGGTTCAACCTAAAAAGGAGGAGGCTGCACCCGAAATAGAAAAAGCGAGGGAGAACGAGCGGCCACTAGTGATGCCGTACCAGCAGAAGATTCCCTATCCAACACGGTTGAAGAAGGACAAAGAAGAAGCGACAATTGGCAGATTCATGGGTATGTGCAAAGAATTACATATTAACTTACCGTTTGTTGAAGCTATTGCGCAGATGCCCAGTTTCGTTAAGTTCCTGAGGACTTGCTGACGAATCGACGGAAGCTCGAACACGTCTCCACGGTATACCCACGAGGAGAGTGCTCGGCGATACTCCAGAGCAAGATACTGAAAAAACTCAAGGATCCAGGGAGTTTTACTATTCCTTGTCTGATAGGTGATTTAGTTGTTGAGCATGCTTTAGCTGATCTAGGCGCTAGTATAAATTTAATGCCGTACTCCATGTTTAAGCGCTTAGGATTAGGTGAACCACGACCCACTAGAATGAATATTCAACTGGCCGATAGATCATTAAAATACCCTCTAGGTGTTATCGAGGATATTCTAGTTAAGGTCGATAAGTTCGTTATCCCTGCTGATTTTGTGATCTTAGACATGGACGAGGATGAAAATGTTCCATTAATTCTAGGTAGACCATTCTTAGCTACAGGCGAGACCATGATAGATGTTAGGAATGGAACATTAACCTTGACAGTAGACGGTGAAAAAGTTACGTTCAATATGGCTGACTCGATGAAAAAGAGCAACGAGCAAGATGATAAATGCTATTAGTTAGATGCTTTGAGCACGATTTTCTCTTTTTTGTGCAAGGTCTATCACAGGTCAGCGAGCATGATAGGCACACGAATATGGCAATCAATAAGTGTGGGGAGGAGATCGACGAACCCATCATAGCCATCGACAAGAGCATCGAAGAAGTTAAGGACAAGAGCCCAGTCGAGGAGCGACCGCCACTAGAGTTGAAATCGCTGCCCGGCGAAAGGCGACACCTCCAAGGTATGGATGCAGGCGAGGGAAACTTAAGCAAAAAAGAGATGTTGTACCGCGACCTCCAGCCACCCTAAGCGAACGAAAGCACGTCCGGCTAACGACGGTAAAGGAAGCGCTTCTTGGGAGGCAACCCAGGTTTTATCTATCTAGTATTTTTTATTATGTCTATCATTATTATCATTCATGTTTTTTTTTCTGTTACGTTTAGTTTTCCTTTTAGTCATGTCAGGCATCACGAGTCACGATACGACAACCATCACGCGTTTAGTCACGACTACGTCAACATTTTTCGTCAGGGAAGTTTCGTTCTCTTACACCTACTTTTCCCTTTCGTTTATTCAAATTCTACGTTGAGGACAACGTACAGCTTAAGTGTGGGGAGGGGAATTTAGGTTGAAAACTTACGTGAAAATTTTAATTTTTTATGACGTGTCTGTGAGCTATAAATTTCGTTGAAAGGCATGGATTATTGAATTCAGGCACGATTTTTGCGCATTATCTCGAGTTAGTCTGCATTATTATGAGTTCTTGTGAGCATAGAATATGCATGACTGATCGAATCATGTCTGCCTGAATAGATATAGCACTGTTTAAAGAGATTCGTACACATAACCCTATTTCGTTGTGAGAGTTTGAGCCTGACGAGCTTATGCTCATTTTTCTTGATTGTGTGACGTGCCTAGTCTATATCTCTCTAGAACTTGCATGTCTGGTGCGTGTTGAAACTGCTTTGCTGTGTTAGTGTGAAAATGATGAGGGCATTAGGAATTAAGTCCAGGGCCAGATTTTCCCACCATGACTAACCATTAGCTAGCCACTTTGAGCCTGAGCATATTCGTTTGTTTACCTCATAAATCATATATGCCATTGACCCGAATAAGCCTCCAGAGATTATCTGAACCTGAGTTGATTAGAATAGAGCAGAAGTCGAACTTAAGAGTTACCGTTTCAGTGTATGATTTGATGTTCTTCTCTGCTATTCATGAAATGACTCGTGCCTTACTTGACCGTTTTCTGAAATGACCCGATCCCTTGCATAAGCCTGCCCATAACCCTTTGGCAAGATATAGGTTTCGGTAACAAGTATCCTTAGGTACACGGCATTCGCTGTGACGATGTATTCTATGCGACAAAAGCCGAACCTTGATGTTTTTAGGGAATAAGGGTAGTGCACAAAGGTAGAGCGTAACTAAGGTGAAAGGGCAGAAAATGAAAGGGAACTGAGTCGAGAGGGTCCGGCAGAAAAGTCTAGGATTTCAGGGCGAGAACGTTGAGTCTTATGTTGGGACGTGTGATTGTCTGTTTGATCATGCTGTGTTCTTTGATAATTTTTGCTTAAGTGTCCTAGCTCTAAGATTAAATGTTCATTATATATGCTTATCGCTTCATGATTATTCGACCCGTTTCCCCGAAAAGACCCTCAGATTTATACTTGCCACTTTGAATAGTCGAGATGCGATTAACTTGCAAGTTTATGGTAGGGGTTGGATTTGTGCACGAATTGAGCGACTCATCATATGCTAGCCTATACACTTGAGTGAATTGAGTGAATCCTTGCGAGGTATGAGTCTCGATTAGCAGCGAAGGAAGTTTAGGTCAACAAGTACAAGTCATTAGTGTAATGTCCATGATTGTTTGCTTGATTCCATTTGTGATTTCTAGCTTTGATGATAAATTGCGAACAATCGTGCCGTTATCCTAATTTGATGCCTTATCTGATTTCCCATTTACTTGGGGACAAGCAAATACTTAAGTGTGGGGAGGTTTGATAAACGCATCAATGCGTTTATCGTAGTATTTAATTGGGATATAATAAGAGCTTAGCAATCAATTTATGTGTTTATTCATTACATCTACACTCATTTTGTTATTGAAGGAGCTTTGGACGAGTTTCGGGCGAAACGGGGCGAAAACGAGGCAAAACGGAGCAAAAACGACGGAAACAGGCATGTGTCACGGCCGTGACACATAGTGCACGAGGCCGTGACGTTGGGCAGAGAGTTGGAATGAAGATGGTCACGGCCGTGACACTTATTGCACCAGGCCGTGACCCATAGGAGCAGCAATATTAGAAAATTCATATCTCTCAATCCAGATCTCAGATTGAGAATCCCTTTGGTCAGAATCGAGATTGGCGAGTCTTCTATCTATGGTTAAAATTTCAGGTCAATCGGACATCGTCTACCCCTTCATCCGAGAGAAATACGAAACTGCTGCAAAGCTGTTGAGTGGGTCTCGGCCGCGACACTACTGCACCAGGCCGTGACGAGCGGCAGTGAGCTCAATTTTTGCCCCGAGAGTGTCACGGCCGTGACCTGTCTTGTCCCAGGCCGTGACAGTGTCGAATTTCACTATAAAAAGCCCAAATTCGACCCAGAAAGGGCACAACTTACCAGAGATTAACCCTAATCACCCTAGAGAGGAAAGTTAGCAGAAAAGAACGCAGAAAACGCGTCCCGGAGCGCAAGAGACGGATCATCGACGAGATCACACCCAATTTAACGAAGAACGACGAATCTTCAATGCTTCCATCGCAGATCATCCGTATATCAAGAACATGAATTCTTCGCCCTTATCCTTTGTTTCTTTCGTTGTTTTCTCGTCTATCATGCGTAGCTAATTCCCCTTTGTGTTTGGTATTAGATGAACGCTAGGATGTTTCGTAGTTAAGATTTATAATTATCGTGACTATGTGTTTTGACTATTTATCATTCTATGAATTTGTTTCGTTGCTTTAATATGTCTATGTGTTAAAGTAATCGTATGGAAAAACGCTTAGGGCGACAGCTAAACAACGTTTAGGCCGTTCGTAGAAGATAGGAATCGAGTATAGGGCGAAAGCAAATACTCGATCCTCGGCGTTAGTAATTACTGCATCTTAGATCCCCGCGAGCGTTTAGGGCGACAGCAAACTCGCGAGCGGGTAGGATAATAACTGCGATCTAGTCAAGATCACGTAGGAACGATTTTATTGTCTTAGTCGATAACGCCTAGCGGGATTCGAATCCCGAGCACATCTTTATTATCTGAAGCTTCGTATCAGTTTAAGCGTGTTATTTGAATCTCTAGTTGAGTTAGAAGTAATCTGTTAGGTTAAGTCATAAAACAATCTGCGTATTTTGTTTAGGCTAAATATCGAGTCGATAGGTCACTACTAGTACTTGATTTATTCCTTGTGTTCGATACTCGTTTACTCACTTTACTGCACTACAAACGATAGGTCCACTGCCTATCGCACGTCGGTGATAGTAATTAGGTATTCGTTTTAATTATTACTTGTCGCACTTTTCATTCACACACCACGTGTCGATCACCCTCTATCTGGCCACTTTTCCTGGCACTCTGGTTTATACCATGTGCCTTCCCAGTACCTAAATAACTTAGATACATACAATCATTTTCCTGGCACTCTGGTTAATACCAAGTGTCTTCCCAGCACCTAAATAATTTAGGTTCATACATTCGACGGTTTACATACCGTCATGGTGCCGTAGAAGTAGCTATGACTCATTCGCGAGTCTACATCCAATACCAATCCTCACCAACATACTTCCCTGATAAGCGAATAATATAATGCACGCTCCTCTCTCAAAATACTCAACATAATTCGTGCGTGCACATGCAATATGCTGCATGTATAATGCAACAAATACTTATCAAACCATCGTATATAACAAATAATTCAAGTCACATATTCTCATCGAAGCGCATAATCACGTAAAATACGCACATAATTAATTTATGTGTTGTAGGTGAAATTCCCACTTACCTGTCGTCCGTGCTAAGTACACTTACTGCTTCAAGAATTTCCTTACTAGTCAACCCTTAACTAAAAATATTATAATATCAGTATCATATCTAAATAAAATGACTAGGTCGAAATAAATTGTTTCGACTCTATCAATTTAATAAAAACCCTAAGTCGCTCGCTCGATTTCATGTCTAAGTTAGATTACATTTGATTGCAATCTTCACAATCGCTGAATATTAATTATAGCCTTCACTCGCCCGCTTGTACCATTCATGGAAATAAGTTTGCTCGATTCCTTCTAGCTCCTAAATCGATCGATTCTATCGTTCATGGAGACATGTTCCGTTCGATTTGTATCATGCATGTGAATAAGGTTCGCCCGATTTGATTATACCTTAGACATTCTCACTTTTCGATCGATTGTGATGATGCCCGATTTAAGAATCGCCGAGTGATCCTCACATTTCAGATTTGTCCGATCGAAACACCATAGAATCGCCCAATTTACCTTGCATGCAACCAAGTTTCGCTCGATTCTCCAAACAAATTAATATTTTATGTATCTCGGCGATTTCTAATCTTCATGGTCCTAGAATCGGTCGATTCTTTAGTGGCTATGTTTAAGGGTCTTGGAGTCGGCCGGAACGTAGTTGATACACCTAACTAATTAATATTTCATATAGCTCGGCAATTCTATCATGTATAAATTTTACTATCAGTCGAAACTCAACTTTCTTAGTGATTGTGAAATCGCCCGATTCCTGCCCTATTTGCTCGACAATTTCTACTCCTAAATACATTGGAATCGATCGAATCCTATTCTTCACCTAGTTGGTCAATTCTAAATTAAGACATACTATCGCCCAAACTCTAATGCGCCAAGTGCTTTTCTTCCACTTAAATTTCCTAAGTTAGACTTTCCTAAACTTATGTACATGCATCGATCGATTTCGCTTACAATTCTCTAGTTTCTACTGAAAATTATATCTTAGCTTCCATCGTTTTAAACTTACTATCTAAACTTATTTTATTTCAAGAACTTGTAATTTATGAGGTTTCGTCTATCGTAAAACCATTAATTCTACTTGAAATTATTATGCTTCAACTTCAAGGGTATAAACCCTAAATTACCAACATCTCATAGATGCTTATGATCGTAAATCAACCTCTCGAGCTTTCTAAAAATAATAACCTTTGAAAACTTCTTGAAATCATTATCTACTCCCCAAATTAATACTTATAATTATCAAAATAATCTAAATACACTTAAATCTAAAAGATCTTTACATACCTTAGTACGTTGTTTGGAGTTGATAAAGATCCTCGTAAGCTCCTCTTACTTTCCTTGTTTTTTTTTTCATGCTTAGCGTTTAATTCCTAACGAGCCATATTCTTATCTAAAGACTTGTAATTTAGCTTAAAGTGGTTTCTCCTTTTGACTTGAAATTTCAATTGATTGTATTTATCCCACTAAGCTTTTTGTGTATAGTTTCTATTAGAAAATGACACTTACCTAATCCTTTACCCAAGTATTAGCATTAGTTTAATGTTACTTTAATACCTTCATATCGCCCGATCAAGCCTCGTATTAGTTCAGCTATTTTAAAAATCATATACCGAGGAATCGGTCGGTTCCTTGATATCTCGACAAAAGCATGACTCATGTGTATTGTTTCGACAGATTGTTAACTAGGATTTGTCTAAACTTCTAAATCAAAATTGCCCGATTGAACCTTGATAGCTCGGCAAAAGTTCACTCATTAGACCTTGGAATCGGTCGAATCATCATCTAAGGATTACTCAAGTTTCTTCGCACTCCAATCATCCAATTTGACTTTCAATCATTCTTGACATGTTAGTGGGAATGGGTCGATTTGCTATCCTCATCATAATTAATCAATTCTTGATCTATGCTACCATCGATCGAAACTAGTCTACACTACTTTATATTTGCTGAATCAATTTAGCTATTCCCACCCACACACACATATATATATGTTACCTAAATTTTCTAAGTCTTTATACCATCTCATAGATCATAATTTATAACACACACAGAAAATTATAAATCACATAACATGTAATTATATGAACACATAAATCCCTTACGACAATGAAAGCATGAAAATCTCGGATTACACATTAATCTCAAAATAATTATGTGTTATAAATAAAACTTTCGCTCAAAATCCTAATTTCTTTATTTAATAAATCCTACAAAGTTCTAGTTAAATATCTTCACTACAAATTTTATTGTAAATCCCTTACGGGTATTACAGCGGTGTTGGCTTACACCATCCGATGCTGAAGTTGATTCGGATCACGGCCGCACGATCGCTGACTTTTGTGGCAGCAGGGATGATGCCATATCTCAGAGGATAGTGGCGCATCTTCTAAATGGGATGTCGGTCTACTGCGATGACCATCGACTTGGTCCATCTCCTCTAGTGTCTCCTCGTCCGTAATGTGAGGCATCCACTCCTCCGCAACGTGAGGCATTCCCTCCTCCGCAACATAAGGCATCCACTCCTCTACCTATTTCTTCTTCTTCTTCTATAGGCGTTCATATTGATAGAAGAATGGACAAGATGGAGGCCGATGTTAGGGATATGCGGGAAGAAGAGATTCGTCTCGCTAATAAAGTGGAGGCCGAGATGGGGTCGTTGAGGGCCGAGATTAGGGAGTTACGCACGATAGTGCTCGAGGGTATGCATTACTCTATGTTTACTTTATATAAAATAATATTGGTATATATTACTTAAGTTCAACGTATTACTCCCATTTTAAGGTTTTGAGACGCTGAGGTCAACAAGGGAACGGGATAGTTTATCTTTTGGTAATCTCGGTCTCAATGTTTGCGTATTACTCCCATTTTTAGGTTTTGAGAGGACGGTGATGGAGGCTGAGATGCCAGTGTTTGGTCGGACGCCGACCGAGTCCGAGACGTAGGCCGAGAGGACGACGACGGAGCCCGAGGCCGAGAGGGGGTGACGGAACCTGAGGCCAAGAACAAACGGTTGAGAAAATGGGATCAGCCTGGGCGTGAGAAGAAACGATCAAAGGTGCTGAAGATCCCGTTTGTGCCGTTGCCCGAATCAACCCCTCCATGTACAAACCTCGCCTCAACAACTTACAGAACCACATTGACTCGAGGCTGAAAAGATGGGATGCAGTCAGCGTGGAGTTGTCAAGAATGAGTGGATCTGATGAACGTGCGGGCATAATATAGGCGTATGACAAGAAGTTCTTCAAAGAGCTATCTGATCCAAAAATTTGGATCTGCGAAGCGGTATGTTCTTTTTGCTCAATATGTTTTAGTTAGTTAATTATTTCGTTTAAGATGCTATTATTGCAGCACGTTAACGAGGTATTCCAGGATTATATTGCGATGCAAGGATACTACGTGCTTCCTGTGGAACGCGTAGCGTTCATGCATACCAACTTCGCACAAGCGGCCTTCTTTGACAAAAGTCGCCCGTGGGATGCGGACTTGTACAGACTATTCGCTACGGGAGAAATCAATATGCCTAGTATGACGTCCCTCCACTGGAACCAAACGGAGGCTGCCGTCATCCCATTGGCGTTTAATAGCCATTTGGTGCTTCTAGTCGCTCGGTTCAAGGAGAGAACCATTCACATCTTCGACTCCGTCCGGTCAAGTGATTCGGACATGAGAGCGATGAAGTCGTACGTCGATCCCCTCTCCGAATTTATAACGCTGATGCTTCAACACGTCAGGGTCAATGATAACCTCGACAAATTTACATATACATGGTGCGACAAGTTTCCTCAACAACGTCTCAGGTAATTTCAATTTGTCTTATTTTCTTATATATCAAACTTACTTGTCTAGGGTTCGGTATGCTGGAAATGTTCTATTTGTCGGACAGCGGGGAGTGTGGTATCTATATTCTGTGGGCGACGATGTCGACGATGTTCGGCAATAGAGATGATCTCTCCTCGTTGAGCGATGAAAAAATATGTTTGTTTAGAAAGTTTTTGACTATTTGTGTATGGTTTAACAATTGGACTGCTTGACAATGTATTTCTCTTTTTAATGTATGAAATGTTGATTTTATGATGAATGATTGATTTTGGGATATATATGTGTTTGGGATGAAATGTTGATTTGGGATGAATAGTTGATTTAGGAAAGAATTCGAAAGGAAATGTTGACAATTTTCACTGTTATTCGAACTTTTTTGTTACTCGAATAGCAATATATTATTCTAGTACTATTTTCGAATCTTTTCAAGTTTCCAAAATCACTCGAATAAGTGCAATTTTTGAACTTCGATATTAAACATTATTCGAGTGCGATATTCGAACCTTTTCGAACTTCTATACTCAATCGAAAAACAGTTATTAAAAATCCAAATATTATTATTACTATTATCACGTAATGTTAATGTGTGCTTATCTTAGTATTATTAGTGTGTTTCAGATTCATGAAAGTAAATTATTTCAAACTAAGATATAATATCATTTTTACAGAAGTCGAATTATACTCGATTATTATCAAACATCATCTCTACAAAGGTCGAACTATTTGTCATTCCATCATAACTCATTCCACGATTATTATCAAACATTGTTTTTGTTTATCAAGCGAATTATTAACTTTGTAAAAGCTCTAAAACATCAAAATATTGATATTTCTACACCTAGATATTGAGATAAACATAATTCGAATTTTACAAAAAACAAGTCGAATAAAAATAATTTATTCGAGTATCAGCTCCGAATGCTTTCGATTTTCCAACTATACTCGAATAATTTCCTTTTCGACCTTTAACATATTATTCTTTATTGTAATAAAAATACATTATTCGAGTAATATATCCGAATGTTTTCGATTTTTCAAGCATACTCGAATAAGTTGGTTTTCAATTTTTTCACACAACTTTATTTGAGTAACATATTCGAACTATACCTCCACACAAAAATCGAAAAATAGAGAATAAAAATCCTAATATGAATCCAAATATGAATCTTAAAATATCCATAGCAACATACTCGAATAAATTACAAAATAATTAACGTCTACGACCAAACTCACCGACGGATGAAAACCTACTTTCTTTTCTCCTCCCACGCCTTGCTACGAACCGAGGCGACAACATAAATTCCTCCACGGTATCCCATTCGACTTGATCCGGAACCGGAGAAACTCGTCCATGTAAGCGAACTGCCACGTTAGCACAAAATAGAAAGACCTGTTTGTCGTAGACTCGCTGCGATTGCATGCGGATACGGAATCCTGTCGATATCGAATTGGCGGCACGTACATGTCTTTGATTGAAAATTAACAATAGCACGACTCCCTGAAGATCGGACATCATACTCTTGCGGAGCGATTTCACCAACTTCATTCCCTTGACTTAGCGTATACCTTCACGGATTATTGTTTCCACCGTTCGGGTAAACTGTGTGGTTGCTTGTATGGATTTCTGTCTGTACCTAGCAAACCAATCCGCCGTCATCCTCTGTATCGAATCCAGAAGCGCAATGATTGGGAGCTTTCTTTCTTCACGTAGTCTTGCATTGATCGATTCGACTCCATTCGTAGTCATGATGTTATAGCGAGTTATCGGAGAATAAGCTCGACTCCGTCGTTCCTTAGTAGCATTTGCTTTCAAATACCCATGTGCCGCGGGAAACCTTTTCTCAAAATCCCTATATTGTGAATCAAAGTCGCATTGCTTGTATAATTTATAAATCCGCATGAACATCTCAGTCGCACCATGCTTCTTACAATGGCGTTTCATATTTTGTGATAGATGCCAAATACAATGATTGTGGTGTGCACGATTGTAGATGTTTGCAACGCCGGCTTTGATTGAAGCAGCTCTATCGGATACGATAACAAGATCTTCCTCATTGGGTACGACTGCCAAGAACTCGTTCAAAAACCACGTCCAAGCTTCTATCGACTCTACATCATCAATTATGCCCCAAGCCAAAGGAAAATGATGGGTGCTGCCATCCTCTGCCGATTCAACGAGTAACGTACCGTTATACTTTCCTTTCAACCAAGTGTCGTCGATGAAAACAACATTCCTCATATGACGGTATCCCGCAATACAAGCACCAAGGGATAGGAATGCATGTTTAAATCTCCGCTCATCATCTAGATATAGGCTTACTATGGTTCCCGGATTCAACTTTTCAATGTCGACAAGTATGACGGCAAAAGCTTGTGACTCTCGTCCGTGTCACCCTTCATTGCATTTTGTGCTAAAATGCCTCTTTTCCATTCTTTGAAGTATGAAACTTCGATCCCACGGTTTCTCATCATTGTTCGAATTAGTTTAGGGGCCGGTGTACTTGTAGAGCCCTGAAAAGATTCAAGCAGCATATCGCTCACGGAGGATGATGATGCTTGAGTAAATCTTGCGTTCCGATTTGCAAAGTCGCACGTATGTGTGTTGCAATACGTACGAATCGAAAATACGGATTTATCCTTAATCCTGGCCGTCCATATCCTCCACCTACATCCCTCCTCTTTGCATTTCACGGCATAGACCGATCGAGAAGATTTTATGCTCCGGAGCTCGAAGGATGCATCTACGGCAACTCTTTGGATCCTCTTCTTGGCAGCCCACTTATCCTCAAATTCGTCACCGACTTTCATGGTGGAACCATCATACGAATACCGATCAATAGGAATAATTGCATCATTTTCCTCCTCATTGTCCTCCTCATCCCTGTCTGCATTTTCTTCGATTATGGTATCAAAATTGATGTGCACGTTCTGCCGTGTAACAACATTCTCATCAGTGTTGGCGTGCACGCTCACTTCGTCGTGACCCTCACCCCCATAATTCACATCTTCATCAATGCCGAAGTCGATGATACGATCAAAATAATCATCGTTGTAACCACCTCCACCTCTACGAACATCAACTGGAGGAGGACTAACCTCATCATACGCAAGAGTTTGACGGAGAAGGGTCGTAGCGTGCCCGATTTCCACATAGACAATCGGTCTATCCATTGGACCCCCTAAGTAAATATAACCCTTCAACTCTCTATCATTCCTTTATGGAGCACAACCTTCCATACCTCTGATACGTAGTTGATAACTCAACTTCAACTCTGGCCTCCCGCTTACATTAATAAACGCATATATTTTATTTCGGAGATCCTCCAGCAAACATCAATCACCATTGAACCCAATGGGCGTTATATTTGTTCACATTCTTGGAACCCAACTACACGTGTTATCATCTCCAATAATCCATTCTTCATCGTAACAATTATGATGCTGGTCGGCATAACCTGCATATTAATAAACTCAAATTTGAAATCAAATGAACTATTCCAATAAATTAAACAATCGGAAAGAAATTATTCGATTAACGTATTCGAATTATGACATTATCCGAAAAGCGTGTTCGAATTATTAATCTAGTACGTACATCGAGCCATTCCAATGGTGAAAAAAACATTTATTCGAACAATCTTTTGGAACAAAAAAATCGAATAATATACTCAAATAAAGTGTTGTTTCGATTAACAGGTTCGAATTAGATATGTAGAAAAATATTTATTTGAACAACATTTTCAAACAGAAAAAAGGTCGAATAATATATTCGAATATTCAAAAAACGGCATTTTCCTTACAGCGTATAAATGCTAACCACAACTACCCAATGATGCGAAATTCAAATTCCCGATACTCGAAACGTAAAATATGGTTAAAATGAACGAAATTTGTAATGCCCGAAAATTCAGTTTAACGAAATTGCAGAAATCGAAATGCCATATGCTTACTGTATAAGCTTTGAAGAAAAGAATCGAGCGTCTTGTATCTTGGGTGTTCCGGATCTAGTGGTTATCGGTTGGGTGATTCGGTATTTGCTCTTTATTTTGGCTTGATTTTCTGTTTTTTCGTCGATTTGTTCGTTGATTTTTATTTTATATTAAAAAAGATATATTTAATGATTAATTTAGTTAATAGTTAATATTTAGTGTTTTAATTAAACCCACTCCTTTTTTTTAATTGACCAAAGTGAAGTCCCTTGTTTTTAAAAGGGATAAAAACAAAGCCCTTTTCATAAAATAGCCTGTCGTGTGTTATATGCTCGTTGACAACGTGACGCTTGTTTTTTCAACACTATCTCATTGTGATTGTTTGGTTGTAATTTATATATTATATATCTTAATTTGCATTATCCACTCAAAACGCTTACGCGATACGCTATGTTTTTTTACGCTACGCGCTATCGGCAGTAAAACACGATACGTCACGCGATGCACTTTTTAAAACATTGGTTATTGTTATGACTATTTTATTGTATTCAATTAATGTAGTTATCTTAGTCTACCTTAGATATTAAGTAGCCTTGGGTTTAATTGTAAGTAGTCATTATACCAACATGGTTGGTATATATAGTGACGCTAAAGCTTGCTTTAGGGCGATCACTTCATTTGTAGCAAATTCATTTTCTAAAAATTGCGCTTATTGTGGAACGAAGCTTGCTCTCCAAATTAGAATTACCTTCTAAAGTTTCTCTCTACAAATCCAAAGGTAATTCTCGATCTTAATCTTCGTTTATACGAAGTCGCTATGTGATTTGATCCGTGTTGGATAAAATAGGACCTAACAATTGGTATCAGAGCAGAGCGTGTTAGGATTTGAATCGAAAGTAGGATTGAATTTTGGAAATCTGAAACTGGAATTTTTTTTCGCGAGTTACTGTTCATCGCAGTACTGTTCACGCGAGTTACTATTCATGCGCATTGTTTCATCGCTGATTTTCAATATGATTTTTCTTAATTCGACTTGTTTTGTTGTTATTGGGGTTCGATTATGTGTTTCTAATCTGTCTGAATAAAACTTTGGGTGATCGAACAATAAATTTTTGCGAATTTTGAAAATTTGATTGAAAATTGTTCTTCGCGCCCTAATCTGATTTTTCGAAAATTGGAGTGATTTTTTCTAGATTGTGCTAAATTGAGTGTTTGTTCTTGTCAAATGCATGATTTCAATCGATTACCCGGACTTTGGTAGACTAATTTGTTGTTTTCGGTCGGATTTATGATAATTTGTGTTCTTCGTGTTCGTGAAATTCATAAAATTCTGGAAAAATTCATCATGTTTTGCTGTTTTCTGGGTTGATTGTGTGTTAAAACTGTTATTCTATGACTTTCGATCGATAATCCGTGATTAATCTGCATTATTAATTGTGTTTGATTGAATTCTATATTTTACAAGTTCTCGTAAAAGGCTTCAGTTAAGTTTCTCGATGAGCATAGCTAAACTCGTTATTTACATATTACTATTAGTTATCATTCGAGAACAGTAACGATCGAGAAATTGCTCAAAGCTATTGATCGAAAAAAATCACGATCGAAATAGTACTTTCATCGAAATAGTAATATTCAATTTATCAAAATAGTACTATTCAATTTGATCGGCTACACGTAAAATGCAACTAATTGCAGGGCAAATTGCGTTCTAAGTCCCAGAAATATTATTTTAACCCTGTAGTTACATTTCAGTCCCAAATAGTTTTCAATTAAGTCCAGAAAGTTCTGATCTAGTCCAAAATTTTCAATTCAATCCCAGAACTTTCAATTTTATTGAATTCTCACTCATTTACGTGATTTAACGTTCACAAATTTTTTGAGTAGTTGTTTTTACAGGTTCGTCGTCGCAAAACTTGTTTTTCGCTCGCAAAACCTTTTTGCGAACGAAAAATTTGATTTTGAAGTTTTAGATATTAAAGTGTTAAAACGACGACGTTTTATCAAATTGCAAAACTTTTACGGTCGTAAATCAATACGTAGCTGTTTGACATTCAAAACTGTTTACTAAAACAGTACCTCATCGACAAACATACAATCGAAAACAGTGCTCCACATATTCACTCGAAAAACTTTTAATCGAGAATTATTTTCGATCGAAAACAGTGCCTTATATTGACATTAAAAAAAACTTAATAAGAATTTTTTTTTTCGATCGAAAACAGTAACATTCTATTGGCACATTATAGAAAAAGCTTTTGGTATATACTGTCAGATTTTTAAATCAGACCTTAAAAACCAAAATCTTTCCGAAACTGAAATTTTAAAAGCCAAATATTTTATTCGGTATTAAAAAAAATCCAAATCACAAAACACGTTAAAAGATCCAAATATCCAACAAAATTTAAATAAAAAAAACAAATGGACACCTACTCTATTACTCGATCTGACGACTCTAGCTCCGACACTGATGAAGCGCTGAAGAAGCCTGAACGTCAACTACGGTTAATTGAGAAGGAGAGACATAAGAAGTCCACAAAGACCAAGTCAAGTTCAAAGAAGCAAAACACTACAAACTCCGAACAAACGACTCACTTGCCTTTGATGGCATAGCACGAAGATGAAACTAACACATCCTCTGAGGATGCATGATTCCTAACTCTACATTGTTTAACATGTTAGAATCCTTACAAACTAGGTCGCTAACATGAAAAATGAGCGAAAACGTACAAGAGAGTTAGAGGACAAATTAACTAAGTCTAAGGAGGATATAGCTAGTCTCGAATCTAAGCTTAGGAGCTCTAGTGCAAAAATAGAAGACTTATCTAAGAGCCTTAACGGTAGCGAGACTAAGTATATTTCGTTAGAGAAGCATAGCTCGGTAGTTAAGGAATTAGAGGACAGGCTAGACAACAACCATAAGTGTCTACTTAGGAATTTAGACGAGAAAAGTCTCCTTAAGTGTAGACTAGACGTTGAGAGCAAAAAGGTCACTAGTCTAGAAGCCGAAATAGATAAATCTAATTCTAAGATTAGTGAATTAAGAAAGAGTCAAGATGTCTGTCAACCCGAGAAGAGCACTGCTCAAAATAACTATGCTTTCTTAAGTGAAGAACATACGAAGTTATATTCTAAGATTAACAATTTAGAAAATCCTCTTGCGACTTGTAAGACCAAGGAAGTAATATCTCGTCATTCTAAAAATTCTTCTTCTGTTGATTTACCTTCTTCCATTCTTAAGAAAATAGCGGATTTAAATTCTATACTAGAAACGGAAAGAAAGAATTTGGAAGCAGAAAAGAATGCGCTTTTATTAGAAATATATAATCTCAATGCTTCCTCACAAGAAAAGTTAATCTAAAGCAGGTTAATAAAGAAAAAGAGTCTTTGAGCGCCAATAGATCAAATACTCCAATTTTTAAAGCCGTTAATTCTACATGTTCGTTAAAGCCTGTCAATTTTAGAAGTACAAACTTTGAAAGTGACTCTTCCTCCAAAAAGAAATTTTTTCACGAAATAACTCAAGTTCTAGCGCACAAACTTCGTCGTGTGTTTCAAATGATTCTACTATTTTTAACTTAAAAAGCCTAGACTTGAAAATAATTTTCAAAATTCTTATAATCATTATGTGAAAAATGTGCATTCTCCATGTAGGAAATATGATACATCTAGTTTACATGCTTATCATTCTATTTGCTCATATTCGTACATGAACCAGTCAAAGTCAAATCCGAAAAACATTTATTACGACTAGGCAATGAGAAGATCTTTAAAAATACACATTCTAGGAGCACATTCAAAAGCTGAATTTTCATATCCGTGTAAAATCATGCCAAAATGGATCCCTAAGTTAGATATCAAGTCACATAGTCCAAATCAAATATGGATTCCTAAGACTACATCATCGACCAACTTAGGCACACACTCCGATTTTACATGATTTACGACTAACTCGTTTCCTGCTAGTAAGGGAGGACTCATACGACAATGGGTACTAATTCCCAATAGTTTTGCAGATATCTCTCATGTATGGTACTCTGATGGTAGTTGCTCCACATACATGATCAAGGGCGAGCGGCAGAGCAACTACAACAATTCCCTACCTACGCGAAAACTCGGCGACAAAGTTCCTTACTCATTTTTTTTAAAAAAAAAAGTGCTGAAATTTTAGGATAAGTCACAATTAATTTCTTAGGGATTACAATATGGTACATTATGCATCTGAGCTGAAATGTTCAACGCCAAATTTTTTTTGCATTTTACGCATATAGCTATAAAGAATTTTTTAAAAAAACTCTTCATGCATTTTTTCTCTTTTTGTTCTCATGCATCTTCGTTTCTTTCGAAATAAAAAAAAATTATAAACATAAAAATTCATGCATTTATTTATTTCCTTTATCATGTTCATATCTTTTTTCTTGCATTGGTTTTATTTTTTTATTCATTTAAAAAAAACAGCAAAAAAAATATATGCAAGAAATTAAGTACAATGAAAATTAAAAATAAAAAAAATTATTAGCAAAATAAAAACACAAAAATTTTTTCTTGCATTGTTTTGAAAAACAAAATTAAACAAAAACAAAGACAACAAAAAAATGGGGAATGACGATTACTCAATCTACTTTGATTTGTTCACAAAAATCTTTCCTTGATATATGATTGGTTATTTGCTTAATATTGTCTGTCTAGTCGCATTCTTTTGTCTAAAGGTCACCGTTTGTTCCACTAGACACAAAGCCACATCATATATATGAAATTTTGAGCCTTATTATTTTTTCTGGAATTTATCCTTGAGCGAGTCACACATCAAATACTTGTCTTAACTTGTATTTCGTGTCCTCATACTTGTCTTGCGTTATATTGTTAGGAAAATGATTAGGGCATGTAGGAAATTTCTCATTTGACCAAAATCAAAATATCATCCTTGAAATTATTCCTCTAGTCATCCCTTTTGAGCCTTCTCCGATGTCCTTTTCTTCATTTGTATCCGATCAAGCCTTCAACCGTGATTCATAAATGTCGGAGGGTTGCATAAATGAGAAAAGGAGGGGGAGAAAAAGGCGATGAAAGCAAAAGCAGAAAAAGATGACAAGAGGAGGTGAAAAACGTACACGAGGAATGCTCAACGCACAATAAATAGTCCACAAGAACCTGCCTTCCCAATTACTGAAATCTTCTAGAAATCATAAGAAGAGAGCATGGATCTTGCTGTGAACTTCTCCTTTGTTAATCTTGTATACTCGTCAGGACGGTTAGAAGAGGAGCACCACGAAGTGAACTTTTCCAACGATAATATGGTCTTATACCGAGACAATGAGAAGAAGAGCACGGCCTTGGGTTCGAATTCCATAACTGTGAACTTCTCCAAATCGATAATCTTCAAAACCTCTCTAGGGATTAAAAGAAGAGGAGCACGGTATCTATCTGAGAACCAACAAGAAGAACTTCGCCTTATATAATCTCTCAGCCTCATAGAGAACCGGAGCTTCAGCTTGAGCAAGTATAGAAAATAATATAAAAAAATTAAAGGATGAAAAAGAATATGCCGGTGAAGAGGACGCCGAAGAAAAGGAAGAAATGTCCACGATTCCTAAATCTTTTCCTTTCCTTCTAAGTCAGAACCATAATACTAAATCCTTCAAAAGTCCTTTTGATTCCGAATCGACGGTCTTTCGCTCGGTGAAATGATTAAAAGCACCTTGATAGCAGGTTAATTGATATAATTTTGCTTGTGTTGACATGAGTGATGTATCTAGTATATAAATCCCATGATAAAATAATTGAGCGATAGAGCGAACCTTGTGAGAGTTGTCGAAATTGATCACTCTATGAACTTAGTACTTTAGTTTGACGACATGTCATGACGGCAAATTATTATTCTATGTGTCATGTTGAAATATTTGCATGAAAATGATCAAAGTGACGTAATCTGACCCCAAAATAAAACAAAAATATTAATAAGAAAATAAAAAAACAAAAAAATCGTATAGTATTGTTTCTAATTTTTTTCGCATTTTCTATGCATATTTTTCATGATTTTTTTTGCATTTTTCATTTATTTTACTTGCATCTTCTTATGCATGAAAAATTTCGCACATTTTCAAATGCATTTGCATACGCATTGGCACAGACTTGTTTAAAAGCGAAATATTTCTTGCTTATATTATTACGCAAATCTTAGTATGCATGCTTAGGGTTCATGCATATTTGCTGAAATGATTATATGCGCTACTCGTTGTGTCATATGTGTTAAATTCTCAAATGTATATCTTTGCGAAATTGTTAAACACTATGGGCACTATTTGAGGGTGGAGTCATGATTCTTATTGGGCGAATCATGAATTAAGGGGGAGAATAAAAAAAATGAAAAATTACTCTATTTTTTTTAAATTACCGTTATAAGTTTCCGATGAGCATGAATTGAGGGGGAGTAACATGAATTTAAGGGGGAGTAATTTTTAATGTTATAATTCATGTTTACGCTTGAGTGTACTCTTGAATCATGAACTCTCCTTGAATCTTTTTAAACGACTAAAGCCTCGGGGGAGCTTTTTAGTGATTTCAGGTGTGTGAAGTGGACGCTTTTCAAGAAGATCTTCGAACTATCACTTCGAACTCTGCTCTCGAAGATTTAGCGAAAGAAAGAGAAGGCCTACCTTCTTCTGGAACTAGAGACGCTTCTTCGAGGCCGAGCAAGACAACTTCCATTTGGAGAAGACGAATCTAGTGAAACGGAGAAGATAGCTAAACCCTGAGCCCTCTCCTCGACTCTCTCAAGCCCCTTGCTTCCGGAAGAAGAAGCAAGGACCAAGGACCGAACGACATGTGACTCAAGCATCATCAAGGACTGAAGTGCCAACTGTGTCCACTGCATCAAAGACCAAAGTTGCCAACTGTGTCCACTGCATTAATGATCGAAGTTGCCAACCGTGTTCACCTCTCCAAACCTCACATCAGACTCCCCGATCTCAACACAAGGTTGACCCAAATAGGGGGAGTTTCGAGTTTCGTGCGCTTTCAGCGGGAGAAATGGAACGCAGACTTTCGAAAATCTGGCAAGAACTTCGTACATCTTACGGCATTTAGGAGAAGAACTTCAAAAGAAGATTCGAAGAAAAAGTCGATGCCTAGAAGATCGGGTGAGCTTGAAGATTATCTAAAGAGGAGATTTCGAGGACTCGAGGACTTTTTCCACTTGCAAGACGAAGATAACCAGCACTATATTGGAAATTGAATACAAAGGGTGAGATTGTTAGGACTATTTTATTGTATTCAATTAGTGTAGTTATCTTAGTCTAGCTTAGATATTAAGTAGCATTGGGCTTAATTGTAATTAGTCATATTATAGGGCTACTGATGTAGATATACCAACATGGATGGTATATATAGTAACTCTAAAGCTTGCTTTAGGGCGATCACTTCATTTGTAGCAAATTCATTTTCTAAAAATTTAGCTTATTATGGAACGAAGCTTGCTCTCCAAGTTAGAATTACCTTCTAAAGTTTCTCTCTACAAATCCAAAGGTAATTTCTCGATCTTAATCTTCATTTATACGAATTCGCTATGTGATTTGATCCGTGTTGGATAAAATAGGACCTAACAGTTATGATCGATCTTGGGACTAATACGGGTTTCGTAATTTAGAATCTTTTATTTTTGTGGATAACTTAGTTTTTTTTTCTCGATCAGTGTCAGGTAGGTATCTCCAGACAAAGCTTGTTGAAATCTTCTGGCCCACCATTCATGTTTCGCTTCTGGTCCCACTTTGTAGAGTTTTCATAAAATGATTCTTATGATTGTCAAAAGTATAAGATCCATATCAATTTGATCAACGTAAAACAAAAAATAACTTAGATGCGTTTATCTGTATTTTATCTTATAAATCACATGAAATAACGATGATTTTATGATTTGAGGGAATATACAATTAAATGAATTGAAAAATAAAGAAAAAATATATTAACCATAGGATTTAAAATTCAACGGTATGATCATTTGGGACATAGACAAAGACATGAATAATGGGACATATGATTTCAGGCGATGCAACTCCACCGTAGTCTTCACACTCCGACTAAGTTCAGATTAAAACGTATCTAAACCTTAATGTTCGGCCACACGACTAATCCGCCCTGGTTCATTGGACTTATTCCAAAATTCAACAAACAACGACAGTCACATGATTAGATTTGTGACCAAGAGGAATTGACTTTTTTTGTTCAATTGGAGGATCAGTTTGAATTCCATATATTCAAATATCAAATTCGAATTAGAATACTTTTTCAATTCAAAGAATTTTAAGATATGAAGCTATGACAATATTTGATTTGAATTTATTCGAATATTCCATTTGAATAATTTAATATATTATAAATACTTGTAATTAATGTGACCTATTGATATCAAATAATTAAAAGGAAAAAATTAGGGCCAAACACAATTATTAGGCCCAAACATTCTTGAAAGCAAATAACATTAAGTCAGTCAATATATATCTTTAATATCTTTAAAACATATAAGTATGAATTGCATGGTATCCATCAGGTAGCTGGTCAACACCTTCATTAATTAATTTTTTCAACATAATAATACTATTAAAGGTATGTTTACTTGTAACCGTTTCTACGTTATACCAAAGTTAAAAATTTAGTAACGGGCGTAATTATTTTTTTGGTCCCGTAACTTAGGGGTGTGGCATTATAGGGACCATTAATTTAGGATGTGGTATTAAGTTTTGAAATCGTACAATTTATAGACATTATACCTGATTTTTCCCCAAAATACATCATGTGCCACGTACATGACTGATTTTTATACCTGATTTTCCCCAAATACATCACGTTTCACGCAAGTGACCGATTTTTATACCGGAATGTCCGGCGTGATGCCGGACCGATGACATGCTCGTTTTAAATAGATTTTTTTAAAATTAATTTCTGACATTGCGCAAAGTCAGGTTATTTCAATAAACATTTCTGTCAAACGGGCCTGATTCGCCCAAAAATTAGCAAAAACAGGCATGTCATCGGTCTGGCGCCATGTCGGTTTTTTGGTATAAAAATCAGTCCCGTGCGTCGCATGTGATGGATTTTGAGGAAAAATCAGGTATAATGTCTATAAACTACGCGATTCTAAAACTTATTGTCCCTATAATGCCACACCCTAAATTAGCAGTCCCTATAATGCCACACCTCCTAAGTTAAGTGACCAAAAAAAGTAATCAAGCCTTTATTAACGTGACTATTTTGGCATCCAAGGATGATTTATTCCTCCACATCGGCGATTTACAGTCAAGGTTTAAAATTGGAAGCATTGACATGAAGAAACACGCAATGGCGGTATTTGATGAGGAGTTGAAGAAGACGAAAGGTATTCCAGATTGAGACGGAGATCGCGACGACTTTGTTAATGCCTTCGCAAGACGATGAAATTAAAGGAGACTCGGCAAAATCTCGCTTCTTGATGAATTCTGAGTCTTGCAAGAACAAGTTGAACGCCTCGGTGCGATTGTTCCTATAATCTGTGTCATCGAGTTAGGAAACGAGCATGGAATGTAATTAGATGCCAGGTGTTTGATGAAGTTAACCAAAGATAGTGCTTCGCTGATGTTCGTGGAGTTAATGACCTGTTAAGTATTTGTAATAAAAACAACGATTGTGCTTGCAAATTGGTATCTTTGGCTTGTGGGGTGATGAAAATATCGCACAGGTGGAAGTGATCAAGACTTACATGGTTGGAGAAGGCGATTTTTACGACTATGTGAGGCTCGCTACGGCTATAGCTTATAAGGACAAATAGATGAGATATTTGTGCAAGAATTGGCCTTAAAGATCGTGTTTTTGGCTGTGTGTGACTTCTGAGGTGGACAAGAAAGTAATGAGAAAATAAGGATTCATGCAGGTTTTCGTGAACTCAATTCGTAATCTTCCGAGGTCAGAGAAATTGGGACCTGGACGCTGTCCATCATGTTAATCGCGCCAAGAATAGAAAAGCGTTGGCCCATGACGATCAGATTATCGAGGCTTTGCCATAAATGTTCGACCCGAACAGGTTCATTCCACTAATGATAAGAAGCAATTGTTGTCCATACTGATATCTTTGACGAGCAGCAACAACGCGAGGAAGAAAATCGCCAGTTCGATATACATGAAGAACATCGAAAAGTTAGAGAAGATAGAGGTTTGGATGCTCAAAGGATTGTGAGCAAATTGAAGATATACTATTCATTGGACTTTCTAATTTTATTCTTGGACAAAAACTACTAGCAAAAGCACCTTCTGAAGTCTGAGCATAAATAACGTTAATTTCCAACCATCTGCAAACGAGGCGAGTACTGTTACATAAACCTTTATTTGGGTTAACGTCCAAAGCAACACAATCGGAACATCTCTTTGAGTGTTAATTTGTGTGGTAGGAGCCCTGATGGAGTTAGTGATAGGAAAAATTCTTCATGATTTTGGGATGTTGTATGAACTATTACTTGTATTCATCTTAGAATATGAATTGTTCACCCAAAAATCTATTGATCATAATATAATTTTTTGAACTATGTAACTGAATTATGTTGTCTACAGAGGATGCAAGCGTTATCCGGAATGATTGGGTGTAAAGCGTCTGTAGGTGGCTTTTTAAGTCCGCCGTCAAATCTCAGGGCTCAACCCTGGACAGGAGGTGGAAACTACCAAGCTGGAGTACGATAGGGGCAGAGAATTTCCGGTGGAGCGGTGAAATGCGTAGAGATCGGAAAGAACACCAACGGCGAAAGCACTCTGCTGGGCCGATACTGACATTCGGAAAATCATATAAAATATTACTACAAATAGGGAAAAGAAGCATATTCCTTTTTTTAGTAACTTGTCAAACTCCGAAAAAAGATCACTAATTTTACTTGAATTTTCAAATTCGAAGTAGACTATCAGAATTATACTAGCACTAAATTTCTTTCTTTCATATGATTTGACCAGTTGTAACTTCTTGATTTGAATCATTGAAGTATTTAACAGAAATTGAATAATTCAAAAAAATCAGAAAAATTCTATTTTCGTTGGAACATATCTTCATTTTTTTTGACTCCTTTCAAAAAAGGTAAGATCGGATGAATCCCGAAACAATAAGAATTAATTAAGAATTAAAAAACTTTTTTACAAGGGCTGCATCGAACAGCGACTATGGTTGCTGATGATCTGAATACTATGATGACTCTTATAAATTCCTAATATTGGGGTGAATATTGAAGCTAATCTCAAATTATTCTGCAAAGCACAAATTCATATTATTCAGTTTCGAACGAGTTATATTTGAAATGGCGAGCCGCACAACATGCGTCCAATTTACCCTAGTATACATATGTGTGGATTGCACGGTATGTTTCAGGTTGACGTTGTATATTTATTTGTTGAATTTTAAATATAATATTACTGTGGGTCTATGACCTGTAACCGGTTTGGACGACAGTTGTTTCTAAAATTTTATGTACTTTATAGGTTTACAGTTTACTTACGACCCTACCGACATTCCTAGCTTTACATGCTTTATTTATTTATTTCAATAAATGTGCCTCGTCCTAATCTTTACACATAACAAATTAAAATAGTTATTCTCTCTCTCCTGTACATTAAGTACAACATCCTCCACAGTTCATAAAAACTATCGGTGATATCATCTTCAAAATAGGAGGTCAGTATGTCTGTTTTGGTTGATCTTTGTTTTGGTTAATATTTCCAAGAGTGTTGAGATTAGCAAGTTATGTAAGTACGACATTGGTTTACTTTGGTAATGAAAGTGGAAAACACTGTAAAAGAAAGCTAATACTTAGAACGTAGTACAAAACAGAAGAAATAGGTGAAGCTTGACTAGGCCACTGTTGTCCTTTTATCTACTTTTTCTTTCTATGTTTGTTTTTAATCTTGCTAAATAAGAAATGGATGTTTTTGGGGGAAGGGAAAAAGGTTGGGATTATTGGAGAAGACGATGATGATTCGGATAGAGAAACTTAGAGTTTTTCTTATTTGCTGCCTTTTTGCTTATATTTTTTCTACTTCTTATTATCAATGTTAGTTTTCTAATTAATGTTTCAGAAAACTTACCTTTCTATTTTTGGTTCTTTTTATGATTTTGATTATTTTGTTCCCAACTTTACTCAATTATATAATAAATTAACATTGTCATATGTTGCAGTTTTTATATAATTTAAATATCCATTAACCTATAATGTTTCAAAATCAATATTCAATTCTTCCAAATATTGAACCTGATTTGTTACCTCCTACCACTAAATGGCTACACCATAGTGCAGTTCGAGTATATTTGGAACCACCATCCTTCTGTTGTTCGTTAGGACAGGTGAGATTGCTTGAAACACAAATCCCTTCCGAATTAGCGAGCTTATACTTAGGAGATACAAAGTTAGGCAAACATATACGTAATTTTATACATTGCTATAATAACATGTCTGCGTTTACCTCAATGGGAGTGCATTATGATAAAACATTAGCAAAACAAATGATGGTATCTACAGATTTTTTCATGTACTTCGTAAATCATACTACCAACTGAGAATGACGATTTAATCAGCTCCAGTTATATTTTTTGACACTGACAATGAAATATCAAATCGCTTATCCACCAACTCAAGCTATAAAAAGAAGCATTCACTAATGTTATGAGAAGGAACCCATATGCAAATTTCTTCCAAACTTAATTAACATAGAGAATCTTGATTTGTATAAAATTGCTTTACATATGTCATGGATATTATTGCGTCGAAGTATGAATATGTCATGCCGCGAATATTATTGCTATAAATTACAGATAAGAGAAAATGATCAGTCATACTTACTTCACACTGGAAGACATTTGCAACAACATGTTGTATGTACATAAATTGAACGTCTAGATTAGACTTCTATAAAAATGAGGAAATGCAAAGTCATCTACCGAAAAGAGGTTTACCAAGGTTTGGTACATACTATTTCTCAAGGATGCCAGAAAGGCATAGGAATTGGTAAGCGTGTCATATTGCCAACATCATTATTGGTGGTCCAAGAGATATACAGAAAAGATATTTAGATCCCTAAACATTAGTACAGAGATTCAGTAAACAAGATATTTTTCTAACTATGACGACAAATCATAATTGGCCAGAAATAAAACCTTTATGTTTACCATCAGATGAGGTTCAAAATAGACCAGATATCGTGGCTAGATATTTCGAGCAAAACTTGAAGTTCTAAAAAAAGAACTACTAAGAAAATATATCTGGCTGCGTAATCACCTATACATATGTAATAGAATTCCAAAAGAGAGGATTACCACACACTCACTTTTTAATGACATTAGTTCAGCCATCAAAACTGTTTTCTCCTATTGCATATGATCAAATAGTATGCGCTGAAATACCAGATCAAAACGATAGTCCACATTTATTTCATCTTGTAAAAAAACACATGGTACGTGGACCGTGTGGTATTCTCGATCCATCATGCAGTTGCATGAAAATAACAATTAATGCAAATTTAAGTATCCAAAAAAGTTCTCCGAAACAAAGACATGTGCATAAATGCATATCCTGTGTATAGTCGCCAAAATAATGGTCGTGCGATTAATATTAGAGGTTCAAATCTTGACAATCGATGGATTGTTCCGTATAAAACCCATATCTGTTACAAATTTAATCGTCATATTAATGTCGAAATATGCTCAACCATTCAGGCAATTAAATATATCTACAAATATATATTTATAAAGGTCATGACAAAATTTTATTTTGCTTAGATTCGAACGAGCCTGATATATCAGTAGATGAAAGAAAAAAATTCAGAGCGCAAGATTTCTCCACCGAAGCCATTTGGAGAATTTTTAGCTTTGATTTGAACCATATACAACCACCTGTATTATCTTTACCCATTCACCCGAAAAATCACTAATATCATGTGCACCAAATCAATCATTGCAAACGTTGGTTTCCAACCCTAAAGTTAAAAGAACAATGTTAACTGAATTTTTCAATATGAATGCCCCTGATGATTATGCAATATCCAAAAATTGTTTGTATGGGAGTTTTCAGAATATTTTACTTGGACAAGAAATGTAAGCAAATGGAGGTGACAACAAAAACGTGAAGTAGTTGGACGTCTTGTAACATGTCATCCGTCAGAAGGAGAAATTAAGGCTTCTACTATTGCATACAAGAAGACCAACATCCTTCCAAAGTTTAAAAGTGATGAAGGGAAAATCATTCTTAACATTTAGAGTAGCAACTGCCGCGATGAGTTTGTTAGAAAACGACGATGCGGTTGACAATGTCTACATGAAAGTAAGCATTATAATGCCAACCGCTTTAAGATTACTCGCTACGGTCCTTGCATATTGTTCTCCGAATGACCCGGCTCACTTATGGACTAAATTCGAAGAACAGTTATCTGAAGATATTGCAACTAAGAATATGTTAACTAAAACAGAAATACAAAGTAAAATTATAGATATTATCGCGTGCCATCTTCACCCAATGGGAACAAAGTTGGAGATTTTCCTTTTGTAGCTAAGATAAGCATGATGAATCAAAGTAATATTACTAGATAATTGCAAACTGAGCAAAATATTATAATGCCAGACGAAGATATTTTATCACTCACTAAACTTAATGAGGAACAAGAAAAAGCCTATGATGAAATACTGTTCTGCGTCAACCATATCAAAAACATTCTTCATCGATGGCCCTGCTGGAACGGGAAAAACATTTTTGAATAGATCTTTACTAGCAACAATGAGATCAAAAAAGCATATTGTCCTCGCAACAGCAACAACTTCAGGTGTGGCAGCCTTACTTCTTCAACGAGGTCGCACATCGCATTCAATATTTCAAATCCAATTAGACGAGAATGATGAAAAATGCTGCAACATTAGCAAACAAAGCGCATTAGCTTACTTATTAAAGATAGCAAAACTAATCATCTTGGATGAGCGTTACGCAATTGAGAAATTTGTGAAATCTTAAGAGATGTTATGGATAATAATAACCATTTGGGGGAAAAATAATTGTATTCGACCAATTGTTCCAGGATGCTGCAAAGATGATATTATCAAAGCATCAATCGTATCATCTCCGTATGAAAACACTTCGAAAAATTAGACTTACAAAAAAATATGAGAGCAGCTCTAGATATTGAATCTTCAAATTATCATTTAAGAGTTGGAAATGGTGTTGAAGACGTAGATGAAAATGGCAACACAAAAGTTTCAAGGTGTCCTAATATTGCTTTTGAAAATAATGAATCCTCCTTGAGTATATAAATCAAACGTTGTATTCCCACAATATGAAACATTATAAATGAAGAAATGCTTACAAAAAGAGCAATATTAACCTCAAGTAATAAATTTGTGCATGAAATAAATGATATAATTATTAATAGATTTTCGGGTGAACAATTAATATATTTAGGCCGAGATACTAAGTAATAGTTCATACAACATCCCAGATCATGAAGAACTTTTCCATTCTTTAACTCCATCAGGTCTCCCACCACACAAGTTAACACTAAAAATAAATGTTCCAATTATGTTACTTCGAAATATTAACCCGAATGAAGGGTCTATGTAATGGTACTCGCCTTATTTGCAAAGGTTTCGACAATAATGTTGTTTATGCTCAAATTTCAGAAGGTGCTTCGGAAAAGTAGTTTTCGTTCCAAGAATAACATTAGAAAGTCCAATAAAAAGTGCATCTTCAATTCCATTTAAACGCAAACAATTCCCGATATGTTTTGTGTTTTGCAATGACAATTAACAAATCTCAAGGACAAAGTTAGATTACGCTGGGATTTGTTTAAAGGAACCCAAATTTGAAAATTTTAATCCGTCCGGGAGACCCTCCAACTAACCAAACAAAGAATATTGTATACCATGAGGTGTTGCAACTTGCATCACAGATCTAAAGAATTCACGCACATAAAATATTTAACAAAGCATGGTAAGAATTTATTTGGTAAATAGAAGATTCAAAATCACATTTCCTAGCCTATGATGTCCACTTTTCTTTTGGTGTATATACTTGATAGATAACTAAATTCAATAAATACGTTTTATCGCCCGCATATATTTTCAGAAAGATGCAAAGGCATTGTGTTCCACTGGACGCATTACCGGTGAAAGACCCATTTTGGAATGTGAAAGTAGCAGTTATCGAAAAGACCACAATACGTCACACATCTAGACGAAACACCAGATATGTGAAGCTTGTTATTGCAGGTGAAGAAGTAAATATCTAAATCTTCGGACATAATCATTATTATATTCGTTTTATTATGTTCTATCACATTAATATGTTTTTGCAGCACACAAAAATGCAGTGTATCATCTACGAAGAGGAGATTGACCTAATGAACGATCTATTGGAGAGTATGAACTACTTATTAACAGGTCTTCTTATGTCAAAAGAGTTCCACAGGAAAGCCAGCTATCGATTCAAAACATGTATGAACTATCAGCTTTCAGAAGGTGTTAATGAATTCACGGATGTTGTCGCTGATCGGATCAGTAAGTTATCATTGTTAAATATTATTCATGTTGTTATACTATTTGTTATCATCATACCAATTATGTTATCGTTATTCATCTATTACGCAAATATAATTTTTATGCAGATATATTGGGTTCAGTGATTAATATTTGGAAGCTCACACAACAACTGAAGGCCGAAGATTGCGGGAATTCGCAAAAATCAGGAGTTAGCAGCACTTCATATATTTTAATCAATATAAATATTTTACCTAATACATCATAAATTGACGTAGATGGACGGCGATGCGACCAACCTTATGGGAAGAACATTTAGAATCTGAAGCACCATACCTTGTCGTGTCGGGCATGTTCATCAATTACCAATAATCTTGGCTATGAGACTATCGGTCAATACCTTTAAAGGTGAAAACGATATTAAATTTGAAAAGGAACTCTTAAAAGTCACTAAGTTTACCATTTCATGCAGGAATTTCAGTTGGCACCACGAGTAGCAGTATCATACTATATAATCCTCCAATATCGCAGACTACTGAGTTGCAACAATGACGAGCTTTCCACTCCCCCAATAAAATAGCATGTTCTCCTATCTCTCAATTTTTATCCATAACGCATCATCTTACAAATTGTCTAACTTTATTTAAATTTTCCTGAAGGCTGGCGGAGAAGGACTTCGTAAAGCAAGCTATCTCGCAACGATTACACAAAAAAGAGAAGCAAGTCATTCAACGCCCAATAACAACACAAAGTCAAAAGGTTGAGCAGCATAACTAATGCACAAGACCATGTAACAATTCATTGCATCGGATCACTAAATATGACTCTTTCAACGGTTCCCATGATTGCACAGTGATTTCCTCTCATGCGTTTTGCAGGTCAGATCTTTCTGGATAGTTGCTGTAGCACAAATTAAATATGTAGAGCAACCACTCTATGTCATGATTTGCCCAGAATGTCGAAGAACCCGTGGAGCCTTCTACAAATGCGACTTCTCATGCTTATACTGCAATAAAGAATTCCAATCGCCATTGCCAAAGTAAGAGTATTAAGTACATGTCATGGTTGGCGAGTGTTTATAGCATATACTATTCCTCCGTGCAGGTTGCGCTTTCGGGTTACTTTATCCGATGAAACGGATAGCATATTGTCGATAGTTGAGGAAAATGAAGCTGAAATGTTGATAGGTCTTACGGTTGAAGATATATTTGAATCCGAAGAAAAGGTACATTTAGCCTATGGATAATTTACTGAATAATCTTTCATTATCTAAACATATATATTCATGAAGGCGTATTTGATGCTCAAGCAATCAACACTACATCACAAGCCACATAATCATTATATCATATCAAATTATATCAATACCCGTCGGACTATCCACTCAATACACTGTTATCGCTCGACTTCCTATAGGTCCAGAGCCTTCGTTACACGAAGAACCAGAGTCTTCATCAAGAAAAGGAAAAAATCGATTTCCCAGATCATGATACATCGGGTCAAAGTAAAACTGCCAAGATGTAACAATTCTTTGTATTTTTTTTTTTTGTCTTTTTAGCCAGTATTGTGAAATTGGAATCCAAATATTCGAATATATAATTGAATACGTATAAGATTCGATTATGGAATGAATACGAAACCAATTTTGAAGACGTCATGTCACTAGATATCGTTATGGAATTCGAATACGAAACCAGCTTTATAAATTCAATTCAATTGCGTTTATAAAGCTAAATAAGGCATGTCACTAGATATTTGATGTGTGACAAATTCACTCAAAGTATTTAATAGTTTAAATGATTCGAACCTTTGACCTTTCCTCTTTCTCCTCCAAAGACGTTGAGGGTCTCAACCCTACCAACTAAGCCAAGCCTCGATAACAACTAAATTGTTATGTGATGTTCTACGACTTTGTATTTCGTTCTCCCACTAATATATACAATTAATAAAACTTCACTTGCAACTGTTGGCTATACAGGCCCCAGGAATAGATCTAAGAGATCGGGCATACATTAGGGGTGTTTGTGACATTCACATTACTGGATGTGGATTGTGGTTATATGTAATCAGTGTATTTACTTTGGGGGTGATATTTCTAGAATATCGTGTTTGTCTAATCGGGCTGATGTGCGGGGTGACATTCCGTAAATATCATATTTAACCCAGTGATAATCAATATTATGTGCTTTAATATATTTATTTTAAGGTGATACTTTACGTAAATATGATTATATTCTGAAATCGAGTTAAAACCTTTAAGTATTGACTATAAGTCTGTTAATGTTGACTAGCTCAGCTTTGACAATGTTGGGCTAACATTTCAGCCAACATTGTTGTCTGTCAACATTCGATTTTATCTTTCATGCCCAAAACCGTTTAACTTTTTTTGTAGCTTTATTTACTGATATGAAGGACGTGGTAAAGTGCTAAAACGAGTTCAAACCGTGTGGAAAGCGTGTGGAACTGCTTGAACGAATCTAGGAAGTGCACTTACCATAAATAGAAGATTTGAAGATCAAAAGAGATCAAGTCAAGCTACGACCAAGATTAGAAGATCTGAATATCAAGGAGATCCAGTCAATTACCATAAATAGGAGATAAGGGATCGGCCAATAAGATGAGAAGATTCGAACTAAATATATACTATATTTAGGGAGATCTTCGAAGAGATATTTGAAGAGATATTCAAGGGATCTTGTTACCAATTCAAGAGGGAGCCAAGGTCTATAAATAAGTTATTTTCGAGCTGCAACCAACGACTCTCGAGTGAGCTTTCATGGAGTAAAGTTGAGCGACATATTGAGTGAAAAATATGAGCGAAACACATATCGAGCGTGAGCGAGTTTTATATATTATGAGAGTTATCTTTTAGCCTAGTATTGAGCTTTCAGAAGTCTTAGTACTTCGTAGGTTTTCAGAGTCGTTTAGATTCTTTTTCTAGGCTTGTTTTTACTATCTTCTGATAGTTGTTTTGCATCCATTGCTGTAGTGGAATTTCGCCTTGAGGCACGCAGCAAGTTTTTATAACTTGCTGCACAGATTTACATCCCGTGTTATTTCAGTTTTGTCACTAAGTAGTTACAATATCCGCTGTGCACCTGAATGTTAGGTTGAGTGTTACCCCGACATCCAACCCAACATCTAGTCTATACTTAGTGTTTTACATCCATATCGTACCGGGACCACTTCAAAGTGGTATCAGAGCCTCCGCTTGACGTGACTAAGCGTTTTGATCCTTTATAATGGATGTTACAAGCTCAAACCATCTCGGCAAAGTCCCTGTGTTAGACGGTTCCAATTATGCCTATTGGAAGGTTCGTGTGCGCCAATGCATCAAGTCCATAGATGTGCGAGCGTGGGAAGCTGTTCTCAACGGATACACTCCACCTCGATCTCCTCCAGATGATGATGGCGAAGTAGTCGACAAGCCTATCGAACAGTGGACTATTGCTGAAAAGAATGCGGCCGAGTATAACGATAAAGCTCTTAATGCCATCTTCTCTTCGGTGGATATTTTCATGTTCAAGATCATTCAGAATTGCTCGACGGCAAAGAACGCATGGGATCTACTTCAGAGGTACTGCGAAGGCGATGCGAGCGTGAGGGAAACCAAGCTACGATACCTCCTCAATCAGTTCGAAAATCTCAGAATGAAGGAAGACGAGGATATCACCACATATTTCGGGAAGATTCTAACGATTTCGAGCGAGTGTGCTAGCCTTGGAGATCCGATTGCAAATAAGGTACTGGTTTCTAAAGCTTTACGTACGCTAACCGAAAAGTTTAATGTGAAGGTAGCGGCCGTTGAGGAAGCACATAACCTGTCTACGATGGAATTCAACACGTTGATGAACATCATGAAGAACTATGAGACCAACCTCGAAGTCCAAAAGAGAGCTTCACGTGGCAAAAGCATTGCTCTAGTCGGTCAGTCATCCAAGGTGCAAACTGAAGTTGACCCTGACAATGATGAGGATATGGCTATGTTCGTGAAGAAATTCACAAAGTTCCTTCAGAAGAAGAATGTCGAGCAGAATGTTGGCCCAACATTCAGGAAGGGCCAGAATGCCAAAGCAGAACCTTCATCGGCGCCTCCCTTCTTCAAACACAATCCAGATGGAAAGAAGAAGAACATCAACTACGAATCTGTAAGATGCTATGAATGTCAAGGATGGGGTCATTTTGCCAACGAGTGTGCAAATACCCTCCGCAAGCACGGAAAAGCTATGTGGATCGATCTTTCCGACGATGAAGATGAAGAACAGTGCCCTAAGGAGTAATCATCAGTAACCATACAATCCTACTCTGACAACGAAGAAGAAGATCATCAAATCGGATTTGCGGCGATAACTGATGTTGAGCCAACATTTGACTCAACATCCGAGAAACAAATTATTTTTGATTATGATGACTCAAACTGTTTTGATGGGTTTTCAAGTTCTGATGATGCAGATTTAGAAACAGATGTTTATGCAGCTATGAAGCAATTGTCCGCACATTTGGAAATGGAGAAGGCGAAAAATGCGCAACTCAAAGCCGCCGTGAATGTGTTGTCCGAGGAGAATGAAAAGAACGAAAAAGTGATCGAAGGCCTGCTTGAAGGGATGAACAAACTGGAGGCCGTGCTGACAAGAAAAGACAAGGAGATCGACAAGCTTCAAAAGCGAGTCGACGAGGCCGAAGAGACGTTCACGAAGATGAACAAGGGTAAAACGACCCTTGATGAGGTATTATCGTTAGGTATTTTTGATAAGCACGGTCTAGAATTTAGTTCTCAGCCCATTTGTGATGATCCTAAACCCGTGACCAATGTTCAGCCTAAGATAGTTTTTGTAAAGGGGAAGTCGCATGCCTCGAGTGATGTTAGTGAAACCATGATAGTTATGACTAGTCCTAAGCATGATGTCAGTAAACATAAGGATGTGTCGTTTAAATGTAATCATTGCAATCAGCCTGGACATATTAAGCCTCATTGTTGGAAATTGAAGGGGGAGATTTCTGCAAAGAAATCGATGTCGGCTGAAATGTCATCCAACATCCGGCTCAACATTGAGAAATCAGTGTTGAAATGTATGTCTGGAGAAAGTTCAGCTGGCTCACCTTCAAATTCCGGTAATCCAAATGCTGTTTCATCATCTAAGAAAGTTTGGGTAGAGAAGTCAGTGCATAAGTGCAATGTTGTGTATACCTCTTTGCGAGCTAACGTGACAGGTTCTTGGTACTTCGATAGCGGGTGCTCCCGACATATGACGGGTACCAAAGATTATCTTAGCGAGTACATGCCCTTAAAGAGTGGATCTGTGACGTTCGGAGGAGGTGCTAAAGGACGAATTCTTGGTCGAGGCAGATTGAACGTGCCCGATTTCCCTAAGCTAAGCAACGTACTCCACGTCGACGGGCTTGTAGCTAACTTGATTAGCATAAGCCAACCTTGCGACGACGACTTGGAGGTAAGATTTAATAAGGGATGTTGTGAGGTTTTTAACAGCAATGGTGTTCGAGTTATGGTAGGTAAACGATCGAGCGATAACTGCTACTTAGTCGGAGACAAATCCAGTTCGAAGGACGTGTGCCAACTATCAAAGGCCGAAGACGATGTCATCCTTTGGCATTACAAACTGGGCCATGTCAACTACCGAATGCTGGAGCAACTTATCAAACACGATGCGATCAGAGGCATTCCAAAGCTTAAGGAGTTTGGTAAGGTTGTTTGTGAGTCATGTTTGAAGGGTAAGCAAGTGCATGCTAGCCATAATGTTGACCAACATGCTGCCCAACATTTTAAAACTGCTCATTGTTTTCAGCTTATTCACATGGATTTGATGGGTCCGATGGAAGTAGATAGCATTGGTGGTAGGAAATATGCTTATGTGCTCGTTGATGATTATTCTAGATATGCATGGATTTTCTTTCTTAAGGAAAAATCTGAATCGTTCGATTTCTTCAAAAAGTTTTGTGCTATGATTAAGAATAATTTCAGTGCTTCGATTTTTCGTATTAGGTCTGATCATGGTAGGGAATTTGAGAATCAATTGTTTGACGAATTTTGTGATCGAAAAGGCATTATTCATGAGTATTCATCTCCTAAGACGCCCCAACAAAATGGGGTGGCCGAAAGGAAGAATAGGACATTGCAAGAAATGGCACGTGTTATGTTGCATTCTAAGAGTCTTTCTAAAAGATTTTGGGCTGAAGCGTTGCATACCGCATGTCATATATCTAATCGTGTTTTCTTTCGTCATGGTACTAAAATGACATCGTATGAATTATTGAATGGAAAAAGCCGACTGTCAAGTATTTTCATGTTTTTGGATGCTATTGTTATATGTTGAATGATCGTGAGTACTTGACCAAGTTTGATTCAAAAAGTGACAAGTGCATATTTCTTGGATACTCGCCTAATAGTCGTGCTTATCGTGTGTATAACTTGCGCTTGAAGTCTGTTCAGGAGTCGGTAAATATTGTGTTTGATGATGCTACTGATATTAGCAAAGTGTCTCCTCAAGTTGATATTTCAGATGTTATACAAGCTGTGGACGAAACAGAGGAGAATGTGGAGGAAGATGTTGACCCGACATCTGACTCAACATCTGTGCCAGAACAGAACAGCGAGGCTGGACCCAGTGAAGTTCGTAGAGACCCGCCAGCTAAGATTCAAAAGGATAATCCCACAGACTTAATTATTGGAGATGTGAATGAAGGTAGGAAAACCAGAGATAAGCCGCGCAAGGATTATAAGTCTATGGTAAGAAACGTATGCATGAACACGGTATACGCTGAGGTACGCTTTAATTGTTTTGTTTCTGATATTGAACCTAAGAATGTCCTTGAGAAAATTTCTGGATAAATGCGATGCAAGAGGAACTCTTGCAGTTTGAGAAAAACCAAGTATGGACCTTACTCCCACGGCCGAAGGACATTAATGTCATAGGCACGAAGTGGATCTTTAAGAATAAATCTGATGAATTTGGTAGAGTTGTTAGGAACAAAGCACGTCTAGTAGCTCAGGGTTATACGCAAGTTGAGGGCATAGATTTTGATGAGACTTTCGCTCCCGTGGCTAGGTTAGAATCAATTCGGTTGTTATTAGCTATTGCATGTTGGCTTAACATCACGTTACACCAAATGGATGTTAAGGGTGCGTTTTTATATGGATATATTGATAAAGAAATCTATGTTGAACAGCCTAAGGGATTTGAGGATCCGCATTTTCCTAACCATGTTTTTAAGCTGCAGAAAGCCTTATATGGACTGAAGCAAGCGCCTCGAGCTTGGTATGGTAGGTTAGCTACATTTTTACTAGATTTGGTTTACTCGAGGTGAGGCAGACCGCACTCTTTTTATAAAAAGGGTCGATTCTGATATTTTAATTGCCCAAGTTTATGTTGATGATAGTGTTTTTGGCTCGAGCTCACAATCTATGCTAGATCAATTTGTACAGGCCATGAACTCCACTTTCGAAATGAGCATGATCGGGGAACTAACTTATTTTTTAGGCTTGCAGATTAAGCAAAGCAGCGACGGGATCTTTATGTCCCAGGAGAAATACGCGAAGAACACAATCAAGAAGTTCGGGCTTGACACGGCAAAGGTAATGAAAACTCCAATGGGGTCATCACAAAAGGTATGTAAGGATAATGTTGGACAGAATGTTGACCCAACATTATATCGATCCATGATAGGCAGTTTGCTTTATCTTTCAGCTAGTAGACCCGACATCATGTATAGCGTATGTGTATGTGCTAGATATCAGTCTGAGCCTAAGGTCTCCCATCTTAATGCCGTTAAGCGTATTCTTCGTTATGTGAGTGGTTCGTGTAGCCTAGGGTTGTGGTTCTCAAAAGATACTAATATGAGTCTAGTAGGCTACAGTGATGCTGATTGGGCAGGTGACGAGGATGATCGCAAGAGCACAAGTGGCGGCTGTTTCTTCTTAGGTAACAATTTAGTTGCATGGTACAGTAAGAAACAGAATTGTGTGTCTTTATCTACTGCTGAGTCTGAGTATGTTGCTGCTGGTAGTTGCTGTACGCAATTAATATGGTTGAATAGCATGTTGTGTGACTATGGTTTAGAGTGCGAGTCAGTTCTCATGTATTGTGATAACCTTAGTGCCATCAACATATCTAAGAACCCTATCCAGCATTCACGCACGAAGCATATAGATATAAGGCATCATTTTCTGAGAGATATGGTAGAAAAAGAATTAGTGCGCATTGAGCATATAGACACGAAACATCAGTTAGCTGACATTTTCACGAAAGCATTGGATTTTGAAAGGTTTTCGGACCTGAAAAAGTCCATAGGTTTGCATCAGTCTGTCTGAATGTTGGTTCAACATTTGGATCAACATAGCAGAAGTCGAACTTGATTGTTACTGCTTTGACATTTGATTTAATGTTCTCTCTGTTGTTCTGTGAAATGATTTGACTCACCTAGAACGTTCCCTGAAATGACCCTCTTCCTTAAAAAAAAAAAACGGAAAAAAAAAAGAAATCATATATATTGCTCTGATTCTTTTTCAAGATACAGGTTCAGGTAATAAGTTTCCCTAGGTGCACGGCATTCGCGGTGACGATGCACTCTTTGCGAAAAAATCCTAACCTTGATGATAAGGATCTTATAAGGGTTGAGCATAATATTACTAATATATAATGAGGTAAGTAGGGCAGAAAATGAAAGGGAATTGAGTTTAGGGTGTTGAACAGAAAAGTCTCGAATTTCAGAGTAGAATGTTGAGTCTTATGTTGGGCAACATATGTGACTGTCAGTTTGATCATCCTATATTTTTGTGCTTTCGTTTATGTGCTTTAGTTTTTAGGTCAGCATTTATTGGTTTCATGTGTCTAGTTTAGATATCTCTCAGAATTGCATTAGAACTCTCGAAGAACAGCGTGTTACACTTGGCTCAAGTGATCCTCATTGTCGCTCAAACGGTTAGTCTCGCTCGATTCTATTATGACTTTTGACTTGGTATTTTTGGTTGAATCATGATCTGATTTGCTCCTATATTTTTTATGACCGATTCTTCCATATACCGTATTAGCTCCTTGTTTATTTAGACAGTTGTGACCCGATTCGACCTTATCCTCTAAACTGTCTAAATTATATTTGAGTGGCTCGTTGATATTACTCTCTGCCCCTACGTTTCTGATATAATTCACGGGTTATACATTCTGTACTCATATCAATTTTTTTTGGATTTATCTTTGATTTCTTTATGGCGAACTAACTTGTTTCTGAGTCTCAGAATGTTGGGTCAGATGTTACCTCAACATCTGCAAGTTGGCTAACAGAGAAGTTCTCTGAGTCTTTTCTTTCTTCCCAAAAAGGGGGAGAAGGTTGTGCAGATAGAAAGGGGGAGATAAGGAAATTCAGGGGGAGCAGAATAAGGAGCCGACAGGGGGAGCTGACCAAGAAGGAGAAGCAGCCGAGAAAGCATCAGAAGGAAACTCCATACTCCATTGAGAGTGAAGCCCTGATCCTTTCTATTTTGCATGCATAATTGATTTTCTGATTAATTTATTTTTACTATATGCATGCTGATTTGCTTCTCCGATATATTTACATGTTTGCCTGTTTGCGTCTATTCTAACCATCTTTTAATGTTTTTGTGGTTGAGTAGATTTTGCCTTCAGGGGGAGTTTCGGAACTTTTAAATCTGCACGGGTTTTGGGAAGAAAGATAAAAAGGGGGAGATTGTTAATGTTGACTAGCTCAGCTTTGACAATGTTGGGCTAACATTTCAGCCAACATTGTTGTCTGTCAACATTCGATTTTATCTTTCATGCCCAAAACCGTTTAACTTTTTTTGTAGCTTTATTTACTGATATGCAGGACGTGGTAAAGTGCTAAAACGAGTTCAAACCGTGTGGAAAGCGTGTGGAACTGCTTGAACGAATCTAGGAAGTGCACTTACCATAAATAGAAGATTTGAAGATCAAAAGAGATCAAGTCAAGCTACGACCAAGATTAGAAGATCTGAATATCAAGGAGATCCAGTCAATCAGTTTACCATAAATAGGAGATAAGGGATCGGCCAATAAGATGAGAAGATTCTAACTAAATATATACTATATTTAGGGAGATCTTCGAAGAGATATTTGAAGAGATATTCAAGGGATCTTTTTACCAATTCAAGAGGGAGCCAAGGTCTATAAATAAGAGTTATTTTCGAGCTGCAACCAACGACTCTCGAGTGAGCTTTCATGGAGTAAAGTTGAGCGACATATTGAGTGAAAAAGATGAGCGAAACACATATCGAGCGTGAGCGAGTTTTATATATTATGAGAGTTATCTTTTAGCCTAGTATTGAGCTTTCAGAAGTCTTAGTACTTCGTAGGTTTTCAGAGTCGTTTAGATTCTTTTTCTAGGCTTGTTTTTACTATCTTCGGATAGTTGTTTTGCATCCATTGCTGTAGTGGAATTTCGCCTTGAGGCACGCAACAAGTTTTTATAACTTGCTGCACAGATTCACATCCCGTGTTATTTCAGTTTCGTCACTAAGTAGTTACAATATCCGCTGTGCACCTGAATGTTAGGTTGAGTGTTACCCCGACATCCTACCCAACATCTAGTCTATACTTAGTGTTTTACATCCATATCGTACCGGGACCACTTCAAAGTCTTTTATATAAAGGCCAAATTATTATTTTAGGTCACTAAGTATACGTGTTTTCGTTTTTGGATGACTATGTTTGATAATTACAAAAGTAGGTCATTAACTATATATGTCAAAACATATTTGGACCTCCCTCTCATTTTTGGGTCACTAAGTATACATGTTTTCGATTTTGAGTAACTATGTATTTAAGAAGGCGAAAATGGATTTAACAAACTTAAAACACGTATATTTAGTGACCCAAAATTGAAAACACGTATGCTTAGTGACACAAAATGAGAGGGTGACCCGAATTTGTTTTAACATACATAGTTAGTGACCTATTTTTGCAATTACTAAATATAGTGACCCAAAACATGTGAACTTAGTGACCTAAAATTATATTCAAAATAACTATTATTTTCAAAATAACTATTACTTTTTACTTATGAAAATATATTTGTTTATTTAAGAATTTAGTTATATAATTTAAAATACAAGTAAGGTAAAAGGAAACATCACCTCATAACCATGATAGTAAGATCACCTAACTTTTCTGGGATGATCCAAAACTTCGAATATGACATATTTTCATCACTTTATGTGATCTGGCATTACAGTGATAACTCATCACCTGTGTTAAACAAGTAGGACGATTAGGAGGTGATGAGAGGATCAATGTTTCTGGAGGATTAATCCGAACACAAACTCATCTAGAAATTATTGATTCGATCTCATATGGATGTATTTACTTTGGCTGTTCGTGTGGACTTCGAATAACTAATCCCGCTAAAAATCAGACGTCCCATCATCGACAATGAGGATTGGATCACTTCGGATTGAATTTTGTCCAACTATAAAGAGTACGAGTCTTGCTCGAAGACTTGGCCATTCCAGCCGACGTTAAATTTCTGGATTGCTATTCACCGCCCCCTTTTTCCTAGTCACCGCCCCCTAAAGGACTGAAAAAAGACTATTTTGCCCTTTCTAATTTAAATTTCTATTTAAAGTCATTTTCCTTACAACTCATCTGATATCGCAATCAGACATCCAAATCAGATTCAAACATAACAAAAAACTAAAACATTTCAATGAATCGTCTATTTTCGAAATTGAAAGGTCAAAAGAAAGTGTCTACTGGCACGGATGGTAAGCAAATTCTCGTAAATTTCGTTCGTATAGACGTGAATTCTCGAACTTACAATGGATTCGATCGAAAAATTCGGTCCGATCGAAATGTTATTTCGGTCGGCAGAAGAGGTGACCGAACAACAATTTCGGTCACCTCTTGGGCCGACCGAAATTACATTTCGGTTGGACCGAGTGGTGACCGAAATTGTTGTTCGGTCACCTCTTCTTCCGACCGAAATTATTGTTCGGTCGGACCTGTTGTGGCCGAGATCAGATTTCGGCTACCTTGGAGGCGGCCGAAATCTTGTTTCGGTCGCCTCTTAGGGTAGCCGAAATTCTATTTCGGTCACCAATTTTTTTTTTTTAAAATTTTTTTTTTCCAGACGCGGAGATTGTCCCGGAGGATTCCACGGGTGACGGGATAAACTACAGTGAGCATTTCCGCGAAGGAGGACGATTTCCGAACGACGTGGAAGCCATTAAATGGGCGAAAGGCGTCGCTATTGGTCTTGGTTTCGAGGTGATAATTTCGTCGCACAAGAAATGTGGAACAAAAAAATTGATTAGATGTTCTCGCGGAGAACGTTATAGAGGCAAGGAGGATGAATTGGAGAGGATGTCCAAGTCTAACAAGTGCAGGTGTCCGTTTGTAGTCATAGCACAGCAGGATCCAGCTACTAGGGAATGGTACATTCGTACGGGTGCACCCGAGAATTCCATACACAATCACCCTCTGATACAATATCCAGAGGGACACCGCCAGGCGAGTGGGTTAAGCAGCCAGGCAAAGAAGGTCGTAGAGGAAATGACTGCTGCCCAAGCGAAACCAGCACATATCCTCTCAGCGATGAGGGCTCGACACGCAGAAGATAACGCGACGATCCGACATGTATATAATTACAGAGATCGTTTGAAGAAGCAATATTCTGAGGGTCGAGACGTCGTGAGCCAGTTGATGCACCAGGCGACAGAGTCCGGATATTTTGTTGAAGCGCTGAGAGATGAGGAGACTAATGTGCTGACACATGTCTTTCTCGCACACCCGGAGTCACTCGCACTGCTGAGGACGTATCCTTATTTTATTGGGATTGACTCGACGTACAAGACAAATAGATATAAGATGCCTCTAGTTGAGATTATAGGGATGACTCCCTGTAATCACAACTTTCTGTGTGGGTTTGCCGTCATGGAGGACGAGACCGAGAGAAGTTACGGGTGGATGTTGCAGTCAGTCAGGGATATTCTAGGGCCAGGTGTCCACCCGTCCGCGATTGTCACTGATCGTGAGTTGGGCCTTCTTCGACCGGTACATATGGTATTTCCACATTCTCACCATCTGCTGTGCACGTGGCATATTTATAAAGATGTGGAGAACAAAATTTATTGGTTGGGGGGAGGAGCAAAAAGACCGCAGCTCACTTCACGCACAAGTCCTGGAAAGCAGTCGTGGAAGCTCCGACGGTTGACGAATACGAGAAGGCAGTGAATGACATGCGTCTGCGTTGGCTACCCGACTCAGAAATCGTTAGTTATGTTGAGCAGATGCGGGGCGCGATGTGCCCCAAGTAACTAGGGATCACCTCGCCATCTTGCGGAGCACCTGGCTGTGGCCCCTGCACCCTCCAGGAATCGTCATCTACGACCCTGGAGCGCTTGCTCCCTATTTTATTTTTTACGAATATCACATAAATAAATTTAATTTTTTGTACGATAGTTAAGACACGACATCGCAAGTCAGTTTATAATGAAGAAGGGATGTACCTGAGGAGACCGGAATGCGAAGCACCCGCTCGCTGCCGCCTCGCCTCCTCTCGTTCCCTACGAACGGATGCATCAATGCCGCGCGCCCTCGTATGACGCTCTCCAGATCCCTCCAACGGGGGGATCTGCTGCTCCCTCCGAGCAGGGACTTCCCACCCCGCGCCTGCAATTAGATAATTTTTAAAAAAAAAAAAAATTTGACCGAAATCAAAATTCGGTCGGTCCATGACCTGACCGAAATCCGACTTCGGTCAGATAACGGCATACCGAAATCGAGTTTCGGTCGACGAGGCTACGACCGAAATTGGATTTCGGTCGGTACCCCGGCGACCGAACAGTGATTTCGGACGGCCAAGTCCCGACCGAAACATGATTTCGGTCGGCCAGGGTCGTGACTGAAATCCGATTTCGGTCACGACCCTGGCCGACCGAAATCATGTTTCGGTCGGGAGTTGGCCGTCCGAAATCGGATTTCGGTCGTGCCGTTTTTCGCCCGATTTCGCGTCCGATCAACCGTTTTCCGGCCTATTTCGACCCGTTTTCGACAATCTATCTAAATACGAATGAATTTTACGACAATTTTCTTACCAATCGTGAGAGCACCCCCTTTCCCTTTCCCTTTCCTTTTCCTCGTTCCATTGCGATTTGCAAATTTCTCTGTTTTTTTGTTTGATTTGATGTGTGATTTGAAAAGTGTTGCGTAGTAAAGGACTTTAAATAGGAATTATTTTAAATTATTTTACGACAAATTTCTCTGTTTGTCGTAAAATTATTTTAAATAACATGGGGGCAAAATAGTCTTTTTTCAGTCCTTTAGGGGGCGGTAACAAGTAAAAAGGGCGGGTAAATAGTAACTCCCTTAAATTTCGATGCTTGATACTATCTTAACATTCTTTGAGAATACGACAAAAATGTTTTGACATTATTAAACTGATTGCTCGTTCAACTAACATCAAAATATTTGTGACAGACTCAGTCAAAGTATTTGATACCTTAAGGGCCTAAACAGTACCACTAAGCCAAAGGCTAGTTCAAATTCTTGTAACTGTTTATTTCGATTCTAGTATTTCTATTTTACCGCTAATCAATACAGTCAATAAAATTTCACTTGCAACTGTTATCTGACAGGGTAGCAACGGGTAGATCGAAGTGATCGAACAGACAATACAATCACAAGCTTGATCTAATAATTTGAACGTATTTACTTTCGTTGTTGGTGTGGATTTTGGATGGTACGCATAAGCTAGAAGAATTAAACCTCTCCAAATATTAGGATCGTCTCATCCTGAGGTTTGAATTCACTTCAGATTGAATTTAATCAGTGTGTTAGTTAGGCTTGCTCGAAGACCTAGCAGTTCCACCCCACGTTAAATTTCATGTTCACTTCATACACAATTCATGCTAAATTTAAGTGAAAGGTGGATACTACGTTATTAACAATATATGAGAACACGACAAAAAAAAAAAAAAAAAAATCCATTATATGAATAGAGAAGAATTGCTCTTTTAACTCACATCAATAAGAACCCTAGTTTGACATTGAACTTTAAAACCAACAGATAGAGCTATAGTTAAAATGCTTTTCCTTTTGAACCAATAATAACAAAACCTATCCAAACAAACAATCACACGAGCCATTTCCCAGCACTTTCCGACTATACAAAACAGTTCTTTTAAGTTGTAACATTAATGATCTTTTTAAACTATACGATTTAATTCAGTCACTACTCTCCTCCTTGCAGATAGAAAGAACCAACAAGCTTACAGAGTAAGGCTCAGTCAAATCATTTCTTTGCATAGTTTAGGTACGGATCTTGAGCAATTGTAAGAACATCGGGTCTTTCTCCTTGATTATATGTTAGGCAACGACTAATGAGATCCTAAGACCAATTAAACAAACATATGCATAAATGGTTAGGCTCATGAGTATTTAATAAGAGTATAACATTACTGTTGATCGTAGTGTGTTATCAAGGGTAAGTAAAACTCACCTTGGCCTCGTTCGATACACATGGTTTCGAAGGGAACTCAACTTTGCGTGCTTTGATGATTGTGTCTTCACGCAAGATGCGTTCTTGGGACTGGTCGTGACCAAAAGGGCGTCGTCCGAACAGCATTTGATAGAATAAAATGCCTGCAGACCATACGTCGACCTGAAAGGATCAAGGAACCGAAGACAGAAATGACGTCACACTACTTTGTGTAAATATTTCCATACCACGTTAGAAAGTTGAAAGTGTGAATCTTCACCTTTGAGGAAATGAAAGGGGTCTTGCTCAACTCAAAGCACTCGGGCGGTAGATACCTGAAGTGTTCTTTGATGTGAGCCAAGAGTGTACACCAATAATCATAAGGTGGGTACTAATATTTGCATATAATCCATTAAACAGCGTATAATGAAGCCTAAAACTATGAAATTCAATTTTTGATAACAGTTCATTACTCAGGAAAAGAAAATAGGTGAAGAAGGAAATGACTAAATGATGCTTCTCGAGGAAATGGAACGTGCGATGCATGTGAGAAAGTGTGACAAATTTATGCGTTATGGTAAGATATCCAGCTGTATTATGGAGGATTATAGTCCATACTACAAGAAAAATAATATCTGAAAACTAATTAGACATAACGTATTGAAGTATGCAACAGCAAACTCACCAATACGTTCCCGCTCCCTGGGATGTTAGCTCCATGCCTTGGGATCCAACATCTTCCTCCACAATCTTGCTAAGACCAAAGTCCGTGACTTTCGCAACACCGAACTCATCAAATAGAACGTTTCCGGGTTTTAAATCATAATGAATTATCTTTTGTGATCTTTTGTTCAGGTAAACAAGCCCTTGAAAGACTTGGACTATGATGATCCTAGCCTCTTTCTCTGGCAAACTAGGTGATGATTTCAGGACAGCATCCAAATCTTTGCCTGTAAAGAAAAAGAAGTGACAAAGGCCATAATTGTCTATTCTTCGGAAAATAGCATTACATGAAGCCATACCACTACAGTACTCCAAGACAGTGCAGAAAGTGTTCTGATCAATTTCAAAAGTATCCCAGAGACGGACTATGTTATGGTGAACTAGCGTTCTGTGAATGTTGTACTCCCTTATTGCATGCCGCATATAACTTTGCTTTTTTTCTTCACTCCATTGCGGGTTTAGACCGTGGAGCTTACATGCAACGTACCTATGTTCAATCATGTCAAAAGCCTGCAAAACATTTTTACTCAATATCGATGTTGCAAGATATCATTTAATATTGCAAGTAGATTAGAACGAAAAGGGCTAATATAACACTTCCATTAATGAAAAAACTGTGTATTTTCTGATGACGCACCCCAAGATCAGATTACCTTATAAACCTCACTAAAACCTCCCTTGCCCAGAAGATTCAGAAGAGCATAACGGTGATTCAAGATCTGAAAGTTGTTAAAGCGAGAGCCATCTTCATCTCTTATACGTTTCATTTCTCGTATGAGTCTTCCTTTCTCTAGTTCGTAGCGCTCTCTTTCTCTCAATATCGTTTCCTCCTCCTGTAATGAAATATTTAAAAATGAAAAATTCACATATACAAGGTATGAAAATGACTACATTGATACTTTAAAAAACTTTCGCAGAACTTACACGCTTAATCCCTGCTAAACGAGACTTATATATTTCATCCTGAAGAAGATTATCTTCTTCATGGTGCCCAGATTCTGTTTCAGATGTATCACCCTTATCTGCTTCAGAATTCAGATCATTACGTTAAGATCTCATATACAAGAGAACTGAAAACGTCGTCATATCAGCCTATGATTATAGATATATAAAAAACCTACTATGGTGATTTATTTGATGCAAAACTTAGATCCTTAATAAAATTGATTGTTCATAACTGCATGTAAAGAAAATATGATGGTGTCAAGCTGTCCCCAACACTGTAGTAAAACTGAATTTATGCTTATACACTCTTTTGCTTCTCTCTGGGTAAGACTCAAGTCATCATAACAAGGGACGATGACAATAATTAGAGACGTAGTATGTGAAGATACTAGAATTGATGCATTTACCCGGCTGGCGCTTCTTTAAAGACTTCCGTAGCCTTTCAATGGCTTCTTTTGTTTCCAGTAGAGTCCTCTGCTTATTCAAAAAAAATATAAGCATTTTATGTAAATAAAAAAAAAATTGGTAAAAAGATCCTGGGATTGGGATTCAGAAAAGGGGTATCATCCCATGATGCATCAGAGCGGAAACATACAAAAGATATCAGAGTTGTGATTTGTGAACTAAAATTACAAAACTATGACCTTATATATAGATGCCAAACAAAAACTGCAGGAAATATGGATCACGAGATTCAAGCTATATTTAAAGTCTAATGAAAATAAGGGTGAATATGAGACCACTAAAGACAAAAAAAGTGTATTGAACATTGTAGTTAGACAAACATACAAGTTGAGCATTGAGATCCTTTAGTACTTGTCCATCCTCCCAGGCCTCGGATAGGACCGTTCCAGCTCTATTCAATTTATGCAAGGTGTTAGAGAAAGAGAAACCACTTAGATAATGCTCTCCACATCATGAGAACGAACTACGAACGGGAAAACGAGGTGAAATTACACCAATGGGAATAAGTTAAATATTTAAAAGCATTGACTATTGTTCAAAAACTATAGATGCACCTTATCACCCCTACATTGCCGAGTCTCAATGAATCTTGGCGTACTTTCATTCTAGCTTCTTGTCTCTCAGCTTTTGAAAAAGATATTAATAAATCAGAGATCACTTTAATTCTCTGCACCAAAGACAGTAACAGTAAGGATCAGTAGATCACATCTGTGTAGGGTTTAAACCATCTCTTTTTTCTAGTAAAGTGAGACACCTGAATAGAGACAAAGCAATGGTTCATAATGAAGCTAAGCGCCATCATTTTAAAACTAGCCACCATATATATAATATTCAGGCCCACAAAATGATAAACAAATGTTACCGTCATGAACTTTCTGGAATTAATATTTAACGATCCAAACATGAAGAGATGCAAAATATGATCCACGGACCTTTGGCTTCATCTGTTGTTCATAATCTTTAAAGTCCTTAAGATCCTGTTAGTGCAAGCCAAATCATCACTTAACAATATCAACAAAACATTCTACTGTCAGAAGATACAAGTAGAAGAGGAAAACAAGACCTTTTGCAGTTGTTCACATTGATTACGATAAGTAGATGCCTCTTCACGTGATTTTCTCAGATCTTCCTCCAACATCACAACTTTTGCACGCAAGCAAGTCATATCCTCCTGGTTATTAGACTCAACAGATTAATTACAAGATTCACGGCGATACATACCAAAACTTTCAGGCCAATATGAGTGCAAGAAGATTGTCATTAAAATAACTTTAGGAAATTGACTAAATATCCTTTGAAAAAGAAAAGAAACAGAAAATAACGGTAGCTATACCTCTGAAGAGGAGTAACCGTCATATCCAAGACCATTTTTTAAGTAGACATCCTACATGCACAGCCGAAACAGTAAAATATTTGATGATAACCATATATGGGAATCATCTAGTATTAGTTAAATAGTTTATGCTGAAGCAATTTAGATGGGGATGAATTTGAAGCATAAGTAAGTTCCATCAGAAATTTACCTTGTTATTAGAGCTATCCAAATGTCCATTCGACATAAACATTTTCGGATTTTTTACTTGATCATTGACTCGGTTTCCCCGTCCCCTACCCAAACCAGAATTAGCCCTACCACGTCCAGATTTTCTCTTTTTTCCGTCAGCTGTTGCCCTGTTAGAGTCTAATGTTTCTACAGCATTTTGCGTTGCACCAGCTGCCACCTGTAGTATATTACAAACACTGTTGAGTACTAAAACATTCAGCAATTCAGCAATACATCAAATGTCAATGTATAAACGAAAAATAAACCAGCGAGTTGCGAGGTTAATAATGGTACAAACCTCGAGTTCAAGATCTGCGGAGCCATAATCTTGTTCAACCTTACGATGCTTCTGAGTGTTGGCTTGTATGAGAAATGCTCCACCACTCTGCATTGAGAGCAGACACGAATCAATAAGAAAGAGCCCAATAAGAAACGCTGGACTAACAGACTAACAAGATTCCTGTTATTAGATCAATGGACAAAGATAGCAAAACAAAACCAAACAGCCAACAATAGGCAAAGCAAAAAGCATAGAATCAAATTGCAATGAGATAATAAGACGCACTCTCCAACCAGTTACGAAGGTACTTCTATTAATAGCTTTCCCTTATAACAAACAGCAGCTGACATGCAAAATAAACTGTGACGGAATAAGAGGTTCAATAGTTGGTGATGTGTAATGAGATCATTTTCATCCAAGAAAGAAGCGATGTAAATTGTAATTTGCATATTTGTAGGGATTTAAGTCAAAATAACAGAGAAAAATCCCAGGATGGTATTTAATAACACAACAAACTAATCATGTCTATGTAACGTGCATCTACAAAACTCCTTGCTAATGGCTATCGAGGATATTTAACGCACCCTAAGCAATTTATTTTATAGTGCGAACAACGCTGAGATATGTTGCTATAAGAAAATTCAAATGATATGTTGTAGTAATGTAATAACTCTCTTCATACAAGTGCCTTCGTTTCGAAAAAAAAAATTAATGTTTTGCGCAATCTCCATGGTAAGGTTGGAGTTCCGACAAATTCACACATAGATTATCTAAGCAACACGACCCATCCTCTCGCACCGAGTCATTAATATATCGGCATACAATTGGGGACAACTAACCATTTAAGGTTCCCATATGCATAAAAAGTACTTAACAACATCAATTAATAATATGGAGTTCACTGATTATACACTACGCAACATAGAGACACTTTTATGCAATGAACTGAACAAAAATCCAAATACTCACATCATCAGCTGAATCGTCATCGCTATCTGCCAGCTGTTCACGCACATCATCAACTGCCCCATCAAATCTTGAATGCGCCGGCACAGCGTTCAGCTGTGATTGAGCTTGGGGATGCGAAGAAACAGCAGAAGAGGGCTGCTTACCGACAAGTCTAGCCTCGAGTTTCGCAATCCTTGCGGATTGATCAGATTGGTTCGAGGAATTCGACGAGAAATACAACATCACGTCATCTGACATTGCTGAATTCAATCAAATTGAACAGCGTCAACCGATAATTTAACTCAACGCACACGCAACCAGTAACTGCGAGCCGAAACCTGCTCTTTCAAGTCAACTTAACAAGCAAGCAACCACCCGAAACAAAAATTAAAAAAATCAAAAAAAAAAAGGGAAAGGGGCTTATATAGATCAATCCAACCATCAGCGTGCGCGCCGGCGCCCGAACTTTACTCTTTCAGCAAAAATTTACCCTCAGGCGAGTGCAAGAGAAGATGGGACGGACAAGAATCTAGGGTTTCTGGTTATCGCATTAACTCTGATTATTGAGCGAGGAAAGGAGGGAGGGAGAAGATATGGTGTGCTAGCGAACGTAGAAGAGTGGTTTTGAATTCTTTTTCGCATCTTTGCGGGAGAGGAGAGCGCTATTTGAGATTTTTGAAGTAAATATCATTCCGCTCATCTTTAAAAAAAAAAAACCAAAATCGGATCGCTAAAGACTATTTTATCCTTATTTAATGGCAATCAACAACCCCAACAACACTTTATGAAAAAAAAAATTAAAGGTTTACAGGTTTACTGTAGCGAATCTGAAACATCAGATCCGTGATAGAACAGTAAAAGTAAAAAGCAACCACTTTCACTCCCCTGCTGCAAATCGGTCTCCTACACACAAAGCGTTCTCTCCCCTGCACTGCAAATCGTTTCTCTGCAACTCGAACCCAAATCCGAACCTCAATCGACAATGGCAATCAACGAGAGCACCCAAAGAGTGAAGGTATTTGTTCTACTCTTCGTCTTCTTCAATTTAACCCTAATTTGATGCCGACCTGTGGTTGCAAGCGCAGTGGATTCTTGCTTGCAATCATTGGACCCACGCTTGCAAGCATATGACCTGTTTTATCGGTACGTGCTTGCAAGCATATGAGCCGTGCTTGCAAGCATAGGACCACGCTTGCAAGCATCGGACCTTGCTTGCAAGCATAGGACCATGCTAGCAAGTACCGGACTTGTGCTTGCAAGCATAGGACCCACGCTTGTGAGCACGAGACCCGTGCATGTTATCATGTGACCCGCCCATAAGATGATGCGTTCCTGTCCATAACATCATGGGGCCCAGCGTGCAAGAGCAGGAGACCCACGTTATTATACAGCGGACCCACGCATATGCGCATCGGACCCGCACGAGAACCACATATTGCGCAGGGGTCTGATGCGGCTCTGTTCGTGAATGTCAGCATATGCGATACGTTCCCATGCGCAGCTGTGCATTAGGGTTTTATATTTTCAGTATTCATACCATAATTAGCTAAAATATGTTATAATTACGTGTAAATAATGTTGTGATGAAAACACAATTCGACAGAGGCGACGAAGCTTTAGACAAACGTATTACGCTGACCTCGCTATACGACGAGGCCAGCCAGGTCATAAGAGGGTGTCTGAACGACCTTGAGTGGGAGATATATATGGCCGAGAGTGTTTCGGCCGACTCGTTAGTGCCGAGCCGAATTATAATCTCTCGGTCCAATTGCTATGGTACCTCATCCAGAGGCAGACGAGGTTGCACAATCGCGAGGAGTTGTGGATGGTTGTTGGCAACAAACCACTCCGATTTTCAAAATCAGAGTATTGCCTAATCACCGGGCTCAAGTTTGCAGTCGAGCCGCACGTGTTCCCTAGTACAACTTTTGTCGACAGACATTTTGGCGAACTTGCCCACGTCGCATGTTGCACGTGAGGCGTCGCTTGGAGGAGTTGGCTGGCAGCGAGGAACGCGTGGACCATGAAAAGTTGAAGCTGGCAAACGTCTACTTCGCCACCGCAGGCTTTGATGCCTCGACCGTCGAAGAAGGATACCATCGTCAGCTCTTGGTTCATTTATCTAACCGAAGACGAGGTGGCTTTCTCCCAATATCCTTGGGGCACCGTGGCTTTCAGGGAGGTCATCCGGTCCGTTAAAGAGAATCTAATCAGTGGGTTCATAGAGCCACTTGAGGTGATTTTCTAATTAAGCTTTGCCATATCTTGATTTAATTTATTAATAATTGCTATTATTATTTTCATTATTTGTATGCAGATACTGACGTACGAGTGCATAACGGGCATTGCGGATGCATTTGCGGCGCGCAGAGAAAGATTTTACGCCACGCATGTTGAGGTGTGTGACGAAGGATTGCAGTTGCAAGGGATGTCCGAAGCTTGGGGCGGTCCCAGCTGCCACCCATAGGTCCCCTGTACGAGGGTTATTAGTGCCGTCAACAGACGAGTTGGAGGCGGAGTACTTTTGGGACATCGTCTTTGACGTTGGGGCGGCGCATGAACTATGCGACCGTGTGCAGTGCCTACTCTAGCAAGGAGTGAAAGTTAGGTGTTCCTAGGGCAGTAAACGAGCCGGCTCGATGTGCCTGGTCAGCTCGAGCTCGAGCTTTTAATAAAAAATAATAAATTAATAAAAATAATATAAATTAAAAAATATATATGAAAAATTTTAAAAAATTTAAAAAAATCGAGCATTTAATAAAAATATTTAAAAAATTAGAAAAAATAAATAAATTAATATAAAATATAAAAAATATAAAAAATAAAAAAAGCTCGCGAGCCTGTTCGCGAGCTTTCCAGCCACTATATTCGGGCTCAAGCTCGAGCTCGACATAAACGAGCTCAAGCTCGAGCTCAGTTATATCGAGCTCGAGCGGAGCTTTTGCCGAGCTGTTCGTCAAGCTCACGAGTCGGGGCTCATCTTTCACCCCTAGGTGTTCCCCTCGTGGGGGGAAGAACATCGACACGAGCGCATTGCCATCCAGGATATCGATGATAGGTCATTCCCAGATCTCAAGTAGAGGCCACAACAGCGAAGATATGATGATGCCTCCCGTCGACATGCCTGAACCTCCACCGGAGTACGAGTTTCATAAACCGCCGCCTCCACCGAAGGGAACATCACGCTGTTATGGAGGCGCTTCGGAGGCACGCTTCGGGGAATGGTTGAGAGGTGTGGAGCGAAACTTCACGGACCTGTTTGGGCTATTCGATCAACCTGGCACGCAGCTATTGTAGTTCGGAAACGAAGAGGCTCGACGGTGGGAGACGACGAGAGAAGGTGGGACGCGTACGAGGAACGTTGGGATCAAATGCAATCGTGGGGTGAAAGCATTAGAGTGTTGGGGAATGATCGACACGTGGTGTGTGAATGAAAAGTGCGACAAGTAATAATTAAAACGAATACTAAATTACTGTCACCGACGTGCGATAGGCAGTGGACCTATCGTTTGTAGTGTAGTAAAGTGAGTAAACGAGTATCGAACACGAGGAATAAATAAGTACTAGTAATGACCTATCGACTCGATATTTAACCTAAATAAAGTACGCCAATTGTTTGACGACTTAACCTAACAGACCGCAAATCAACCAGAAATTCAAAGAACGCGACTAACTGATCCGAGAGTTTTCAGATGATAAAGACGTGCTCGGGATTCGAATCCCGCTAGGTGGTATCGGCTAAGACAATAAAATCTCTCATAAGTGATTAAGACTAAGTCGCAGTAATTTCCTACCCGCGAGCGTTTAGGGCGACAGCAAATTCGCGTGTTTAGGAAATAAAATCTCTCATAAGTGATTAAGACTAAGTCAACAACTAAAGAATTAAAAGATAAAGATGAAGAACTCATGATCTTTCCTACTGATGAATCTGAGATGATCTCGTAGAAGGATCTTCGTTCTTCGTTAATTCGGCGTGAATCCTTCGTTGATCCGTCTCTTGCGCTCCGAGACGTGTTTCTCTGTTTTTTTCGCCCTAATTTCGTCTCTGGATGGTTGGGAATTGATCTCTGATAAGTTGTTCCTTTTCTGGGTCGAATTTGGGCTTTTTATAACAATTCACGTCACGGTCACGGCCGTGACCGTCGCCGACTCAAATCGCTCGACTCTCTGCCAAGTGTCACGGCCAAGTGCATAGGGTGTCACGGCCATGACCATCTTAGGTTGACCTCTGTGCCATGTGTCACGGCCTGGTGCTTTGGGCGTCACGGCCGTGACCATCATCTATCGAACTCTCTGCCTCTCGTCACGGCTTGGTGCAAGGTATGTCACGGCCGTGACCACAGGCAGTGTCTTTATTTCGGTCTCTGATGGGTGTCACGGCCAAATGCATAGGGTGTCACGGCCGTGACACCTGCCAGTGTTGCTCATTTTTGCACCGTTTTGCCCCGTTTTTGCTCGTTTTCGCCCGAAACTCGTCCTAAGCTCCTTCAATAACAAAATAAGTGTAAATGTACCGGATAAATGCATAAATCGATTGCTAAAGCTCTATTATACCCCAAATAAATACTACGAAATGCATTGTAATGCATTTATCAAACCTCCCCACACTTAAGCATTTGCTTGTCCTCAAGTAAATTAGAATTCAGAGAAGGCACCAAATCAGGATAACGGCACGATTGTTCACAATTTATCATCAACATAGAAAGCACGAAACGAAATCAAGCAAGCAATCATGAACATCGCACTAATGACCTGCACCTGTCAACCTGAGCTTCCCTAGCACTGCAAATCGAGACCTATACCTCACAAGGATTCACTCAATGCACTCAAGTGTATAGGCTAGCATATGATGACTCGCTCAACTCGTGCACTAGTCCAACCCCTACCATAAACTTGCAAGCTATTCGTATCTCTACTATTCAAAGTGGCAAGTATGAATCTGAGGGTCTTTTCGGGGGGAAATGGGTCGAAAAATCATGAAGCGACACGCATATGATCACTTAAACTTAGAGCTAGGACACGTAATCAAAAATTATCAAAGAACACAGCATGATCAAATAGACAGTCATATGTCCCAACATAAGACTCGACGTTCTCGCTCCGAAATCCTAGACTTTTTTGCTCGACCCTCTCAACTCAGTTCCCTTTCATTTTCTGCCCTTTCACCTTAGTTACGCTCTACTTTTGTGCACTGCCCTTATTCCCTAAAAACATCAAGGTTCGTCTTTTGTCGCAAAGAATACATCGTCACAGCGGATGCCGTGTACCTAGGGATACTTGTTACCGAGACCTATATCTTGCCAAAGGGTTATGGGCAGGCTTTTGCAAGGGATCGGGTCATTTCAGAAAACGGTCAAGTAAGGGACGAGTCATTTCACGAATAGCATAGAAGAACATCAAATCAAACACTGAAACAGTAACTCTCAAGTTCGACTTCTGCTTTATTCTAATCAACTCAGGCTCATAAAATCTCTGGAGGTTTATTCGGGTCAGTGGCTTCTATAACATACGAGGTAAGCAACAAATAGGCTCAGGCTCAACGTGGCTAACTAATGGGGTTCGTCATGGTTAAAAAAATTTGGCCCTGGACTTGATTCCTAATGCCCTCATCATTTTCACACTCACGCACTAAAACAGTTTCAACACGCATCAGACAGGCAAGTTCCAGCGAGATATAGACTAGGCACGTCACACAACCAAGAAAAATGAGCATAAGCTCGTCAGGCTCAATTCTCACACGAAACAGGGTTATGTGTACGGATCTCTCAAAACAGTGCTATACCTATTCAGGCAGATAGGATTCAATCAGTCATGGATATCCTAATTGCTCACCGAATTTGATAAAATGCAGACCAACTCGAGATAAGCGCAAACAATCATGCCTGATTCAGTAATTCATGCATTTCCAACGAACTCAACGACTCACGGACACGTCATAAAAATTAAAAAATTTTCACGTAAGTTCTAAAACTAAATTCCCCTCCCCACACTTAAGTCAGACGTTGTCCCCAACGTGAACAGAATAAAAGGGGCGGAAAAAGAGTTTAAAAGAACGGGACTCCCCTGACGTGGTCGTGTCGTAGTTGTTTATTATGCGCGTGAAGGTCGTGTTATAATCCATTAGGCGTATCCTAGCGCTAGCTAGAGAGCAATAGACACGAAAAGAGTAGTCATAAGATTAACTAGAAACATAGTTATAAGCTTCAAAGGTGGAAACAAGATAAACACACGCGACTACTTAAGCAAATGAAATGTCATAGAAAGAAAAGGACAAATCCCTAAGGAGGTGGCGGCGGTGGCTGTGGTGATGGTGGCCTCGGGCGTAGGAAAGCCATCGACTGCTGGGAATACTTGAACGCCGTGTCCATGGCTTGAAGGGCCTGGTTATAGCGCTCCAGTTCTGCGTCGTAACGGCGGTGGGCTTCTTCGTTCTGGCGCTTGTACTCTTCCTGTCGGCGCCGAGTCTCTTTGTTGTATCGCCGGATCTCGTCGTCCCTCTGTAGTGATTCGGCGTTCATGCGCATCATGTCCTGGCGCAGTGCTTTGAGGTCCGCCGTTGACGCGAACAGGGCGACGCCGGATGATTCGCCCTGATGGTAGCCAGAGGAATAGGAGGGCCCTGCAGTCATCGTGTCTGTCTCCACTGGGTGGGGGCCCTCGAGGTAGAGCTGGTCGTCGGGGACGGCTCCGTGGTCGGTCTGGCCGCGATACATCTCGTGCCAAATATACACCTTGTTGGCGCGAGTCCAGGTGGGCGCATTCACGAGCATCTTCATCTTCACAAGCATCTCCTCGTTCACTGGGTGACGCCTGCCTACTACCTCCATCTCGGGTGCATTCGCTGGCCAGTAGCGTAATCCCCGGACGACCTTGGTGATCTACGACAATCTTTCCATTGCGTCTTGCTTCCGCCTGAGAACTGAAGGCATGGGCCACCGCCATCCCTAGATGGACCTGTTCGCCTCGCTGCAGCTTGGCCAGGTAAAATAGATCGCGAAGGGTGACCGCGCCGTGCGAGTCGCCCCTCAGTGTCAGCGAGGTCGTCAGGAGGTGGTGGATGTAGCGCAACCCTGGGCTCCTTAGCGCGGATGCCTTCGACGTCTTCGCGCTGTATGCCGGCTCGCCGGGTCGAGCGATATCAGCCCAACAACCCTGTCGTCCACCCGGTTGATCAAAGTACGTCGCGTAGGGCTGGTGTGGGTATGGCTGTGGTACTCCAAGTGCATGGCACAGGTTGTCGGCTCTCACTATCTGCTCTTCATTGAATGCTCGGAATCTGATCTTGTTGTCGCCGTATTCGTCGTAGGAGAACGTGGCAAGGAACTCCAAGGTAAGTTCCTTGTATGCCGGTTCGTTGATGCCAAAGAACGTCCCCCATCCGCTGAGCGAGAGTTACTGGCCGACTTGCTGATGTGCTTCGCCAGCGTGTCGTGATCGATCTGATCCATGGGGATGAACTCCATGGCCTTCAGCTTGTTGTACCAGGCCGTCTGAGTCTCGTCGGTGAACTGGCCCATGGCTTCTAGCATTGTCGGCGGGGGCCCGCGTCGCCTTTGGCAAACTGGCGAACGCGAGGCGGGGTCACGCGAGGCTGAAGAGCGGCTTTTATCCATAGTACCTGGAAGAGAAATGTGAGCTCAAAGAAATGGCAAGTAAGGGCAGACAGTTCGACTCGACCAAAATAGCGACAAAGGGTTCAAGATTATATGAAAAAATTCAAAGAAGCATTTTACCGAACACGTGACGTGCAACCGAAATTACTCAATCTAAATTCAAAATTGAACGAATTAAGCATACCCAATTAGCTACTTGCATGTATATCATCATTATAGAGCAAAGAAAACACAAAATTAGGGCCAATTTTTAAAAATGCCAAAATCGAAATTAGGGTTCTTCGTAGACATGTCGAAATTCAACATCAATTCACGCGATTAAGCATGCACCAAAGTGTTATTCACATATATAGCCATGATAAAGCATGAAGAATACGAAATTGGGCTCAATTTTGAAAAACACCAAATTTAGAATTAGGGTTCTTCGGAGAAATTTCGAAAATCATCCGCAAATTAACGTAATCAAGCAATTCTCTAGTATCTATGGCACATAATGAACGAAGAATAGCAGATAGCATCCACAAATGAATAAATATGAACGAAATTTTCGAATTTGGAGTAGATAGGGGAAAAATTCATACCTTGTCTTCTTAATCAAATTGAAGGGGGTTGGGATTAGTTTTGTGGGTGTCACCGGAGTGGATGGCGGCGTTCGGCGTAGGCGGATGATGATGATTGTGGGTGGTGGGTGATGTGAAGAAGGTGGGGAGACGAGAAGGAGAGAGAGAGAGAGAGAGAGAGAGGAAGAGATGGAGAAGAAAGGGGGAAAAGAGGGCATTTTTAACTTAAAATCGTTGAGGTCACGGCCGTGACCTATATAGGTCTTGGCCGTGACACTCGGCAGCGCCCTCCTCTGCCGCTAGTCACGGCCGTGACGTCTATTCATGGGCCGTGACAGAATCGGGTGGTTTTTTTTTTTTAACCCGTAAGCGTCACGGCCGTGACGGCTTAAGCAGTTGGCCGTGACATGAGGCAGTGTGTGCCTCTGGAGGTTGTCACGGCCGTGACGGCTTAAGCAGTTGGCCGTGACATGAGGCAGTGAGTGCCTCTGGGGGTAGTCACGGCCGTGACTGCTTAAGCAGTTGGCCGTGACCCTTTTTTTTTGCCTAAGACATAAATGAAAATACCTGGGTTGCCTCCCAAGAAGCGCTTACTTTACCGTCTTTAGCCGGACGTCTTTTCGTTCGCTTAGGTCTGGAAGTCCAGGTACAACACTTCCTTTTCGGACACGTCTTCCTCGCCTGCGTGATAGTGCTTCAACCTATGGCCATTTACCTTAAAAGTACCCTGCTCCATACCTGAATCTCAACAGTACCGTAAGGGAAAACACGGGTAACAGTGAACGGTCCTGACCAGCGTGATCTAAGCTTACCAGGAAAAAGCCTAAGTCGAGAGTTAAAAAGGACTTGGTCTCCTTCCTGAAACTCTCGTCTTTCCCTAATTTTTTTTATCGTGATAGGCTTTTGAACGCTCTTTATACATGCGAGCGTTATCATAAGCGGCTAGTCGCCACTCGTCAAACTCATTGATTGGAGTTGCCGCTTTCCGCTGGCGTCTCCTAAATCAAGATTCAATGATTTGATCGCTAAATAGGCCTTACGCTCTATTTCTACGGGGAGGTGGCACGCCTTCCCATAGACCAATCGATACGGTGTAGTGCCTATGGGGTCTTATATGTGGTCCTATATGCCCAAAGTGCATCATTCAACTTATTTGCCCACTCCCTACGGTTCCCCTCTATGGTTTTCTCTAGAATGCATTTCAACTCGCGGTTCACTACTTCGACTTGATCACTAGCTTGGGGATGGTACGGGGTGGATAGGCTATGTCTAACACCGTAACGTTCTAAAGTGCGTGCAAACTGGGTATTACAAAAGTGGGTGCCTCTATCACTTATAATGCACCTAGGTGCTCCAAAACGTGAAAACAATGCTCGCAAAAATCTAACGACTACCCTAGCATCGTTTGTGGGTAAGGCCTGAGCCTCGGCCCACTTAGACACATAATCGACGGCAACTAGAATGTACTTATTATTGTATGAGCTAGGAAATGGACCCATAAAATCTATACCACATACATCAAATATCTCACATACCAGAATAAAATTCTGAGGCATTTCGTCGCGTTTAGAAATATTACCTGCGCGCTGACACTTGATCACAAGTGTCAACGTACCTTTGGGCGTCTCTGAAGATCGTGGGCCAGTAGAACCCGCTCTCCAACACCTTTTGAGCGGTTCGATTGGCTGCGTAGTGCCCTCCGGTCGGTCCGTTGTGGCAGTGCCTAAGGATCTGCGTCGTCTCTGGAGCAGCCACGCATCGCCGTATCACCTGGTCTGCACATCGCCTGAAAAGATACGGGTCTTCCCAGAAGTAGTACCTCAGGTCAGAAAAGAATTTCTTCTTTTGCTGACTGGTGTACTCCTTTGGTAGGACCCTCGCAATAAGATAGTTGGCGTAATCTGCAAACCAGGGAGTGTCGTCACTTACCACATGTATCGAGTAGAGGTTGTTGGTCCCGAAATGCACCAAACAAGGAATCAAAGAAGCTAGATGGAATGAAAAGGGAGAATTTCTCACCTTGTAGTGTGTGTAGTGTGTGAAAACGAATTTTAGCTTTTTGATCTTTGATTACCTTTCAAAGTGAGTTGGTAAAACCTTATATACCACATTAACCCTAGGTATATTAAGGCCCAATCACCAATAATAAAATAATTACAATCTTGTCCAAAGCCCAAGCTAAAGATAATTACATAATAAGTCTCAAGACTTAAACTATTGACACAACAAATTAAATATCCTAACAATCTCCCCCTTTGTGTCAATTGTTGGGAGTCTTGAATCTTGGGCGTTGGGATGGTGGATTAGCGTGTGAGTGTTTCGCGAAGCCCTAGCTTGAACTCGAAGGCGCGGAGATTCCTTCGAAGAACCATTCTGTCAGCAATAGCGTCAATGAGCTTCGCGAACTTGGATCGGCAGAGGGGATCTTCTTCCGAAAGGATGCGGCAAATTCTCATGAGTTTGTCTTGGATGATTGTGAGCGTCCCATCTGAGAATTTTGCCACCTCGGAGCAGCGCAGGAGCCTCATCTTTCCTTTGTAGTTCGAGTAGGCGACCGCCGGATCATCTCCGTCGATCACATCGCCCTCTCGATAGTCGTCTGCATTCTTGAAAGATGGGCGCGTCAAGTTCACCTTTTTGAGATTATGTTCCACCGCCATCTGCAGATCGTGGGTGGCGTAGAATCTGACCTGTCGGAGCATGTGGCGCTTGATGGCCACATATCCCATGGTGACCGGTTCAGCACGTACGAGATGTCCAGAGCTTCTGGGGACGAGTCTGAACTGCTTCAGGGATTCCAGCATGCTGTATAGGTCACCCAGGCGCAGAAATTTGAAGTCCGCCTCACTGACTTCACTGTAGCTCTCATCCTGCCTCATTACTGTGAAGACTGGGTAGTGGACAGGTCCTTTCGACTCATGGCGGAGGTCAGTGACTTTGCAGATGGGGGCCCGATTCATTTCCTGAGTGATGTTTTCCTCGTCGGACAGCGTCCTATCTGTGCATTTGTGGCACAGAAGGCTCCATTGATAGAGTTGCTTCTTTCTCTCGCTCCAACTTTGGATGTTCATCAGCTCATACTCGTCGAAGGTGGTAACGATCTTTTCCTTGCGCCGCCAGATCCTCTTCCTGATCTCTTCCTGAAATGGCGCGGTGATCTTTTTATTTTCCCACGGTGCTTCCGGTATATCCACCGTGGGCATATCTGTTTGAGCAGCAGGAGCCTCAGTTTGCTGCGCTTGGAACTGAAGGATGTTCTCGAGCTCGGCCGGTTCCGCGTCGTACTCCTCTCCGTTCTCGTCGTCTGCGGTGTTGATCAGCGTGAGCGAGGCTTCCTTTAGCAGACGTCGAGCGTTTTCCACCAACTTCCTGGCTGTTACTGCGTCGGCGGGTGTGTACAGCCATTCATCGTTGAAGATGTAGGCTTCAATCTCATTTTGTGCGCAGTAGACGTCCTCGACAGCCAGGTTGGAGTCGATGTCGAGAGGGGTGTGGCTATGTGATGGCGAGGGTGTTGCTTCGAAGGAGTTTGTGGATTGTGGGGATGGTTGTGGTGGAGATTCAGGTGGTTCGGTTGAGGTGATGGTTTTGGCAAGGATGATTTGGGTGACGGGCGGCGTAGATGTGGTGGTGGCCTCTAGCGTCGATGTGACAGCTAGAGGCTCTGAGGTGGTGGGTGGAGATGATGTTGAGGTGGTCTCTAACGTCGATGTGACGATTAGAGCTTCGGAGACGGTAGTGGGTGGTGGTGAGGGTGATTTGGCTAGTGACTCAGGGTGAACAGGATGGGATTTTTGGCTAGTGGGTTGTGAGGTTTCTGGTGCGGACGTCATTTCAGGTCCAGAGGAGGAGGGCGGCATCGATTGCATGAATCCTTGTGAGCTCAGCTGCCTATTCTCCCCCTCGCGGCGATCTTGATCATCATCTTGATCGTCGCGTCTGGTCCTGCTAGTCTCGCCTTGAGTGCGGCAAGACAGTGGTTGGGTCATGATCTTCTTCATCTGCTGTTCCTCCTCGTCGAGTTCTGTCATGGACTCGAATCTTGCTCTGAGGATGTAGAATAGTTCCTTGGCAGAGATGGAGGAGAGAAGATCATCGGCGTCCGTGTGTTGCATGGGTGGTGGCGTCTCCGGGGCCACACCTTTGCCTTTGTCGATCGTGGACGCTTCGAGACGCGCGTAGACTTTATCTAAAATCGACGCCTCAAGAGTCTTTGCAAACTCTTGAAGACGTGTCTCTAGCGCGGTCTCGGTGATGAAGCGGGGTAAATCTAACAAGTTGGAGTCACGAAGAGCTTCAACTGACACCGACTCGGTGAATATCGCCGATCGGCCACCCGTTTGCACGGGACTGGAAAAGACGGGGTCACTCAGACTTCCCGTTAGCATCATCGATGAGACAGACTCAATCGAGTGATGGCCTAGGCTCACGGTTGTTGTGATGTTGGCCGTGCTAGGTCTTCCGCTCTCAGTCACAGAGACATCACCGAGCGTTCTGACAGAGTCACGAAGACTCTGTGGTGCGGTAAGAGGTGTATGTGTCCTAGAAACGGAAGGAATTATGGGGAGTGAGGGCACTAGACTCGATGTGCATGAAAAGGATGCAGTCTGAGGCGAGGGACTGCTTGTTTCAACATCGATCATCTCCAAGTGGGATGTCGATGGTATACGTGGCTCCTCGTGGAATGAAATACCTTCCTGTAGAGAGGAAGATAAGTGGGTTGGTGGGGTTGTTTGCGTGGTTGAGCCAGATGCCACGACTTCTACTCGGGAGGTGAATACATCACCTCCTGTGCCTATTGGTTCGGCTCGGCTTATTTGTGGCGGAGGAGGTCGATCGTGTTTTTGTTTCGATCGACGCTCCGTGGGGCGGCTTACGTCATCCTCACGCGACCGTTTTTTCGGAACGCGGGTGGAGGAGGATGCGGCGCGACCAGAAGACTTTTTGGAGGTGGTGGGAGGGGTGTGGCTGGTCCCGGGGATAGGAGCAGTGGGGTTGATCTGCGCCATAGGGACAGTGGAGAGGGGTCGGGGGCTCTCGCGGAACGCGGCGGTTGTGGCACGGTATTCTAGGACGTGCGGGTTGGTTGGGTCGGCGTAGGCGAGCACGTCGTCCGGGATCACCATTGCGTGTCGATCCTTCGCCGGTGTGTTCTTCTTGGCGAACTTCTCGACAGTTGGTATCTGAAAATGTTCTGCTGCCGGACGAATGCGGATGTTGGTTGAGTGTAGGCGGAAGTGCTTTATTAGAGCTGGGAGCCATCGCATGTATGGGACGAACCGGTTCGTGACTCCCTTGGCGATTTCCCGGTCACGTCGCTGGATCATCGAGACTAGGTCCACCCAGATGATGTCGGCGTAGTTGTACTTGCGGTTGTGAGCGATGCCGGTCATGATTGTGAGGATTTGAATGTTGCCGCGATCCTGACCAGCATGCTTTCCAGACATGCACTTGTTCACCAGCAGGTACAGTGTCCGCCAGGGTTGTGGTAGGTTGCGGGTTGTGACTTCACTGAGGACAAGTGGGCCTTTCTTCTTCTTGGCATCTGGTTGGTAGCCCAGTCTGTCGATGTCTTCAATGAGTTGGTCGTGAGTGGGTGGTGGATCGTATGGTGAGTAGACCGGAAGTTGAAGAACTTCTTGGAGTATTCTGGGAGTGAGGACGACGGTTTCTTGATCGATTTGAGCGGATAGGGTCTTGGCAAGACGTAGTGGTCCAGCTATTTGTAGCGTATGCCAGAATTGTTGAAGGTACACCTGAGCTTCTGGTTCGCCATGAGTGAGGGCGTGGCGAAGTGGATGTCCTTTGAGAATCTCTATAATAACAGGGGCATCGCACCGAAAACTGTCCAAGTCCACCTTGTAGTTGTTGGGTACCAGGGCCGCCCATTGACTTAGTGAAAAAATCTCCTCCGGTGGTGGGACATAGGTACGCGCATGGAGTTCGATGCGAGTGACCTCTCTTTGGATTGCAGCCTGCTCAAGTGCCTCGAGTGTACTTTGGTCTTTGTCCGTCATTTCTGTGCTTAACAGAAATTGGAGCACGGTTAGTACAGGTTAGTTCGCGAAAATGATGCAGTAGCGAGTTTCGACAATTTTAGGCATTTAAACGAAATTTTTCAACACTTAGGAAATTTTCAGATATGAAGATGTGTATGGGACATGGAAAAATTTGCTAAGTATAACACATAGTCATATCGAGAAAAAAATTTCACACGACATGTAAAATTGCTCATGTAATGGAAGAATTTTCGCAGATTATGACACGTAGAAATGTCGAGGATATTTTCGCATGTTGTATAAACTATCTGAAGCATGGAACATTTTCGCATATAGCATAGAAATTTCGTATTCAGTACTTAGAGAAATTTTGCCGAGAAAATTGTCGCATAAAGAGAAAATTTTCGCATTTAATGAGATTTTTCGCAAGTATGGAAGGATTTTCGCAAGTGGTGGAATCTCGCAAGTTGCGCAAATTTTCGCATATAATGAGAAAAAAAAATCGCAACTTATCAGATATAGAAATTTTCTCAAGGTTCAAGAAATTTTGCACTCAGTCACAAAAATCTCACACGTTAAAAAAAAATTTCTCAAGTTTCAACATTTCGCACTTAGCCACAATTTCAGAATTTCAAAATCTCGCACGTAATGATAGTTTTCTCATGTTTCAAAATTTCGCACTCAGCATATAATGAAAATTTCGCGGATTGAAAAGTCTTTGTGGATTTGAGAAATTTTGTTCACTGTAGATGCGAGTATATGAAATTTTCGCGGTTAAAAAAAACTTGTGGATTGAGAAAATTTTGTTCACTGTAGTATGCGAGTTTATGAAAATTTCGCGGGTTGAAACATCTTTGTGGATTGAGAAAATTTCCAGTGCACTGTAGATGCGAGAAAAAAAAAAAGACGATGCGAAAATCTGGATAATGGAGTGAAGTATATGAAATTTTCGTGGGACTTCACGTGCTGTAGCAGCGAAATTTTAAGATATGTAAATTCTCATACGAAAGTTTCTCAGATAAAATTTCGCGGGGCTACACTCACTGTAGTGCAGAATTTTTCTCAGGTATATTAAAAATTTCGCGGGCTACACTTACTGTAGTGTAAGAATTTTAAAAATTTCGCGGGGCAACACTTACAGTAGTGCAAGAATTTTCTCGGGTAAGTTGAAAATTTCGCGGAGCTCATCTCACTGTAGCAGCGAATTTTATCATTTAAAGCAATTTGTCTGAGAAAGTTTCTCGGTGAAAAAAAAAAATTCGCGGGGCTTATGGTACTGTAGCAGCGAAAATTTAACAATTTAAAGCACTTTATCTGAGAAAATTTCGCGGTGAAGAACATAGTTGAAAACAGCGAAGCGACGTAATAAATTTTACCCCTAGACCTACTCAAATCTTAACCAAAATGCTGTAATCTGGGCTCAATCGATTCGTAATTGAATGGGTAATGCATATTTGGGGATATCAAACAAAGAGAACCTAGCATACATGCGATTCAGATCCGAGAAAAAATAAACCCTAACTTAGCAGTTTTAATAAAATGGGCAAAACACGGTAAAATCGAACAGAAATTGGGTTATTTAAGACGCATTCATACCGAAAAACTGATTTGCGATGATGGAGTTAGCAGGAAATGAAATTTGAATGCAGATTTGACGAAGACGATGATGTGAGGTGTTGCGAATTTTTGACAGAGGGGTTGCGAATTTTTGAGAGAGAGGTTGCGAAATTTTTAAATTTTCTCGGGATCTTTAGGATAATGAGAAAAAATGTTAAGGGTTTTGGGGTTTTACGATTGGAGAGACTGTGTATGCGAATTTTTGAGTAAATGGGCCGAAAATTCGCGGGCTTGGTCAAAACCTTAAGTTAGCTGAATTTCGCGGTCTTGGACCCAATTTTGACCCTTTTTGACCAGAAATTAGAAATTCAACCCAAAATATTTTAATTGGTTCGATTTTGACACAGTTTGACCAAACTTTTAAAATTTCAACCCCTTTTTTTTTTTATTTTATTTTATTTTAAATAATAAAAATAAGAAGCTCCCCCTTAATCGCAAAACTCCCCGCTTTACATAATGATATATCAGACGCTCCCCCTTAATTGAAAAATTCCCGTTTTAAATAATGAAATATCAAAGACTCCCCCTCAAAAGACATAATCCAGACGACACATAGAAAATGTAGTGAAGTGGAAAGGAAATATGTACACTTAATCAAAGTTCAAGTAGAGACGATTGATCACAACTGAATATTCAACATGCCCAACATAGTCACTAGGTGTTGGAATCGTTTGACATCCAACGGTTTTGTGAAAATGTCGGCCAATTGATCTTCGGTTGTGACGTAGTGCAATTCAATTGTCCCTTGTTCTACATGTTCTTTGATGAAGTGGTGACGAATATCTATGTGTTTTGTTCTAGAGTGATGTACCGGATTACTCGTCATCGCAATAGCACTTTTTGAGTCACAATAAATGGGAATTTTATCAACGTGAATATTAAAATCTCGTAGTTGGGTTCTCATCCACAAAAGCTGTGAACAGCAACTAGCGGCGGCGACATATTCTGCCTCCGTCGACGAAGTTGAGACACAGTTTTGTTTTCGAGACGACCAACTTACGAGTTTACCGCCCAAGAAGTGTGCAGCTCCAGAGGTGCTTTTTCTGTCCATCTTGCATCCTGCATAATCCGAGTCAGAGAATCCAGCCAGTTTGAAGTCCGATAGAGTGGGGTACCACAAGCCCAGATTGGGTGTTCCTTTGAGATAGCGGAGAATTCTTTTGACAGCAGTGAGGTGGGATTCCTTTGGTGTTGCCTGAAAACGAGCGCAAATTCCTGTCGAGAGAACGATATCCGGTCGACTAGCAGTGAGGTACAGAAGAGAGCCTATTATCCCTCGATAGACGGTTTGGTCAACGGGAACACCAGATGGGTCTGCGTCGGGTCGGCCAGAGGGTGACATAGGTGTAGCAGCAGTCTTAGCATCCTTCATTCCATACTTCTCGAGGATGTCATGGATGTATTTGGACTGATTGATGAAGATTCCGTTGGGGAGTTGCTTTACTTGAAGACCAAGAAAGAAATTTAGTTCACCCATCATACTCATTTCAAATTTCTCTTTCATCAATTCTGCGAACTCTTCGCACAGTTGAGGTTCAGTCGATCCAAAAATGATGTCATCGACATAAATTTGTACAATCATGATGTCCGGGCCACTCCGCTTAGTGAAGAGAGTTGTATCCAGAGATCCTTTCTTGAATCCAGACTGAACAAGGAAGTCTGAAAGGACGTCATACCAAGCTCGGGGAGCCTGTTTTAGTCCGTAGAGGGCCTTGTAGAGTCGATATACGTGATGAGGAAACTCTTCGCTCAAGAACCCTTCAGGTTGATCAACGTACACTTCTTCTTTGAGAAATCCATTCAGAAATGCAGTCTTCACGTCCATTTGGTAGACTTTGAAGTTCTTGTGAGCAGCAAAAGCAAGGAACATTCGTATGGCTTCAATCCTGGCAACTGGGGCGAAAGTTTCATCGTAGTCGATGCCTTCTTGTTGATTGTACCCCTTAGCCACAAGTCTTGCTTTATTGCGAATAACAACACCATCTTCATCCTTTTTGTTCTTAAAGATCCATTTTGTGCCGATAATGGATCTATTGTGAGGTCGTGGTACGAGTTCCCAAACCTGCAAACGTTCAAACTGATTTATTTCCTCCTGCATTGCAATCAGCCAATCAGGATCGTTGAGAGCTTCAGCTACTCGTGATGGTTCGACTTGACTGAGATAGCAAGCAAACAAGCTTTCATTCATCGTAGCCGAACGTGTTGAAACACCGGATGAGGGATCCCCAATAATCTGATCGGTAGGGTGAGAGCGAGCCCAAAGTGGCACGTTGGTTTGTGAGGAGCTGGCCGCATTAGTGTCTACTTGAAGCTCATTAGATTGGGGCCCGGTGTCTGAAGAAGAGATCTCAATCGTATTGAATTGAGAGGGTTCTGCATCAGAATCAGCAATATTCCCCGGGTTGGGTAATATGTCGTCTTCATTGAGATTGAGAGCATCCAGGTTTGGAGGGACGACGTTATTGCCGGTAGCTGGTGGTGTATGTGGAGTGGGTGCAGCGGTAGGTTGAGTGGTGGCGACGGGAGTCTTGTGAACTGGGTAGAAGTACTCGAAGAGCAGATCGAGATCCAGTTCGCCATAATTGCCCTCAGATGAGGACGTTCCCGCCGTTGAAGATTGACCTTTTGTCAACGTCTGTAGAAGACCTGGTTCTGGACTGATATGCCCAGAAGCTATGAGATCGCCTTCGCTTTCGTCAAAAGAGACATTCGTGCTTTCTATTACTGACCGTTTCTCCTTAAGATAGACTCTGTATGCCTTTGAATTTAGTGAATACCCAACAAAGATGCCTTCAAGTGCTTTTGGATCAAGCTTCCCAAGATGTTGGCGATCATTGGCCACAAAACATCGGCAACCGAAGACCCTTAGATAAGATATATTCGGGGATACGACGGTTATTCAGCATCTCGTATGGGGTGCGGTTGAATCTCTTGTGGATGGAAGCCCGGTTCTGTGTGTAGCAAGCCGTTTGAATAGCTTCGCCCCAAAGAGAATGAGGAAGTCCGGATTGGATGAGAAGAGTCCTGGCAGCTTCAACTAGTGTCCTGTTCTTGCGCTCAACGACACCATTCTGTTCCGGTGTCTTCACAGCTGAGAACTGCTGAGTGATGCCCTGAGTGGCATAGAAATCACTGAGCTTCTTGTTCTTAAACTCAGTTCCATTGTCTGTTCTGATAATCCGAACCTTCTGTTGATAAAGAGTTTGGGACGCAACAACAAACTCGATGATTATATCAGGGACTTCATCCTTTGTACGTATGAGTTTCGTCCACGTGTAGCGTGAAAAATCGTCTACAATTACAAGAATATACCGTCTTCCTCCGAGTGTGGCCGTAGATCCATGTGTATGAGCTCGAGGATGAGCTTAGAGGACGGTGTTTCCTTAGAGACATGAGACGATCGCTTCATCTTCCCCAATTCGCATGCAGTGCAGAGGTGTTCCTTATGATATGTCAGTTGGGGTAGACCGTTGACGAGTTTATTCTGACGCAGTTTGTTGATGGTCTTGAAGTTGAGATGTGAAAGACGACGGTGCCATAAATCATTCAACTTGGGTGCGGCTCGAGAGAGAAGACATATTGGTCGTGAGGTCGTAAGGTTGAGTACATAAAGGTGGGACGTGCGCGTTCCAGAAAGAAGAGATTGTCCTGAGGCATCCATAATGCTGCAGATGTCAGATTCGAAGAGAACCTTGTACCCTTTGTCGCAGAATCGACCAATGCTGAAGAGATTGTAGCTCAAACCCTCGACATAGGAGATGCCCTTGATTGTCAGTTTATCGTGCACGAGATCTCCAGTTCCTAGAATTGGCGCCATTTGACCGTTTCCGAAGGAGACCCTTCCGAGATAGCGCTCGGAGAAGTTGCTCAACAGCTCCTTATTTCCTGTCATGTGTGTGGAGCAACCCGAGTCTAGATACCACACATGACAGACCTGCAAATATCAGCAAACGTTGGATCCCCGTATTCGGACGGGGCTATCTTGTGATACAAGTATAGTTTTCATGCGCTTAAAGGGAAATGTGGTTTCTAAATCAGATTGCGTCGATTCTAATTTAGCTTTCCCTTTGTCGTTTGTTTGACTAGGCGGAATTATGGTTTTTCTAACCCATATTCTCCTAACTTGTGCTTGCATGTATGGCGCCTTATACATGAATTGGCGTGTGGAATGTGGTTGTCGTGTTCGCGCTTTAGTTTTGGTCGCCTTTGGCTTGCGAGTAGTAGGTGAGTTTGCGTTCGACGGCGAGAGGCGTTTTCGCTTGACCTTAGGTTTAGGCGAGATGGGCGAATTCAAAGACTTCGTAGATGAACTTAGCTTGCGTGGTCGGAGTGTTGCGTGTTCATGTGTTTCGTATTCATGGAAGCGTGGGAGAACAAATTCATTGCAGCAGCACATAGACATAAGCTTGGCAAAAGAAAGATGAGTTTTGGCAACATAATTGTCTACGACCTTAGGACATTGGGATTCAGTACATAGAGAGGAAGAGCGAAAATAGGATGGTCTTTTCTTCTTGTCATCGAAGAGCGGATTCTCCTTTATCTGGTACGAACTCCCTTCCAGAGACGTCGAACTCACATTCCCTGTATCCATAAGAATACTAGAGTTAGTGTTAGAACATATGTCGGCTTCAGGAGTCATCTTCGCCGTCCTCTTACATTTACATGTTTGAGAATCGGGTACTTGACTTGACGTAGAAGGTTCGATCGTATTACGAGATTGTTCTAGGGTAAAGATTTTATAAAGTAGATCTTCTCGCTCTTTTGCAAAGGCTTTTCGCTCTACTTCTATGGTTCGTTCTAGTTCTGCTATGACCAGAAGTTTCTCTGGGACATAGATGCGCGAAAGTGCTTCTTGGAGAGCGATTTCCTGTTCTTCGGTTGGGAACTGAGATTTGATGTCTTCAGAGAGTGAGGACTTTCTAGTCTTATCACTAGCATTCAGTTCGGTGTAGTCGTATGCGATCTCTGCCCAAAGTATGTTCTGTTTCCTCTTTTCTTCTGACAGCACAGAGGAAGAGGATCTTACAAAAGGCATGAGCTGTGAGGGAGTCCCTGTCCTTGTTTTTAGGAATGCTGTACTGTACATGTTATATCTTTTGACAATTAGTGGCGTTGGATCGCAGTTGGTGGCCAGTCCGATTCCCATCCGGGCGTTGTAGAATTCAGTTTCAGCTGGTTGGTTCAATAGACACAAGATGTTTGTTGCCTTTTTCCTAAGGTGAAGTTGCTCTTCAAGTTCTTTCACCTTGCGGTATAGCCTAACTCTTTCCTTTGTGAGCAGTTCGTATTGGGCAGCCGTCAGGAGGCGAGAAGTTTCACATGAACTAATGGCTAGTGTAGTTTCCTTAACCTTAGTCTCACTTTGTTTGTTCTTACTTTGCAGACGTTTGACTAATGCTTCAGAGGCTTTTAGACGTTCGTTTGCGCAGGCAAGTTCTTCTACTTTTTGACTAAGTAGGGCATAATTGTTTTCAAATTTTAGCCTAAGTTCATCATAATCCCTAGCGTCTACTGTGGGTTTCTTAATGGCGTGTCGGTGATTAAACACATCATCAAGTTGTGAGATTCGTACCTCAGACTCAGCGCTGGTAGGAGTCTTAGCTGTGTTTTCACCGGTGTGTCCCATCTCCTCGTCCTCGTCATGTTCGACCAGCCTTGCCATGCAGCAATCTTCATCCTTAGGCTCCTCGTCTTCTGAAGTGTCATTCACCCATTCAGCTTCTTCAGTGAGTAGGGCTTTCCCACTTTCCATCTTGCGGGTCATTCTGGCCTTTCGGTCATAGTACCCGGAGTCCTTCATGCGTGGGGCGTGGCATTCTTTGGCAAAGTGGCCTGGCTTTCCACACCGAAAGCACTTCACAGACTTTTGAGGTGCGGAGTCCTCTGCTTTCTTTGTTGGCTTAGTGTCCTCCGTGGGAGTCATCTTTTTGGTGCCGCTATAGGTTCTTTGGCGATTGGAGGAGGATGAGGATTTTTTCCCGATCTTCTTTGAGACCAGCTTAGTGAGCATTGCCAGTTGCTTGCGAATGTCACGAACATCTTCATCGGATTCTGAATCGGCTTCGGATCCTGAAGAGGTGTCAGAAACTACAGCTGGCAGCTTCCCTTTGTTCTGTTTGGCCTTAGTGATGGAAGATCGTTCATTGGTTTTGTTCGAGAGGAGTGCCAGTGGGTCGACTCGAGTGTTGGTGGACTGAGGTTGCACGTAAGGAGCATAGGCAGACAGACTGTCATAAAGAGCATGGATGGAAGTGTTGGAGAGGTCCTTACTTTGAATCATCATCACGATTGCATTGCCCCAATGTGGTTTGAGGCTACCAAGGAAGCGGTTGTTGATATCGAATTTGTCCCTCGAGATCCTGGCTTTCTTGAGTTCATTGATGACCTTCAAGTATCGGAGGTATGTGTCACGCAGTTCCTCTCCTTCATAGGCCTGAAAGTGTTCATACTGTGAGAGACACGCTGATTTCCTCCCCTGAGCACTTTCAGTTGTGCCTGCCATAATTTCTGCAAGTTCATCCCATATTTCCTTGGCAGTTGTGCAGCACTCAACGTGACCATAGACCTCGTTTCCTAAAGCCTGGAAGAGGTATCCTTTGGCAGTCTCGTCGGCCTGTTCGCGAGCCAGTTCATCCTCATTGATGGGACCTCTAGGAGTGCGGCGTTCATCCATGGGAGGATTTGCATTTGGCTGTGCAGGGACGATTGTCCAGAACTGTGCTGGGCCATTGAAGATGGAGTCCAAAAGGTATTGAGAGAGTGGTGCGCCTTTGTTCCTGATGAACGTGAGGAAGCGGTTTGTCCATATGCTGTAGTCGCCTTGTCGCAGCATCGGAGGTCTGGTGTCGGAGCCCACTATGGAGATGTCGTTCGTGGTAGACATGGTTGGTGCAGTCGAATCGTCCGTGGTTTTTGATCTTGCGTAGATAAGAAAGTTAGTAACGAACGATATGAGAAATACGTGTTTAATGAGTAGAGTTTTGAGAATAAAATTGTTTAAAGAATTTCTTAGAACTAAGTGAGCGTGTGTGATGGTCGATAATGTATGAAAGAGAAATACATCTTGAAATTGGGAGAAGTTCTAGAGATTTAAATTGAGACTTGGAAAGCAAAAACAAATTTATCTCAAATGTGGTTTAGGGAGATAGTACTAAAGTGTAAGGATCAAATCTTAAAAAATTTTTAGAAAAGTTTAGCCCAAGACGAATTTATCGTGAGAGAAAAAAAATTTCGCAGCTCGAGGAGACGTGATGAATGAAGTGTTATCTGAGAAATTGGGTGTTGAGAAATTTCGGTGTTTGAGAGTTTTAAAGCGAAATTCTGAAGAAAAATTCTCGAAAATTTCTCGGATTTTAAAAGTTTCGCATGTGGGAATGATTCTAATTTGAGAGTTTTTAAAATTTCACAAGAAAACTTCGCAAAAAAATCGTATCAATAGTTGAAGTGGGATTTTTATGAAATTTTCTCGGATTTGAAAGAAGAAAAACAACTTTCTCAGATGAGATAAATTTTCTCGGCGTTGAAAATTTCTCGGATTGAAAACTTTCGTGAATTTCAAAACTTTCTTAGTTAAAGAAAAGGAATTCTCAGATGTAAAATTTCAAAAAATTTCGGCTTAGAAAACTTTCTCGGAGGTAAAGATTTTCATGACAAAGAAAAAAAAAATTTCTCGGCCTTAAAAAATTTCTCGGATGTAAAATCTTCACTGAGTTCAAAACTTTCGCGGACTTGAGAAAAATTTCTCGTATGGAAAAATTGTCAGAAAGTTCTCGGCTGGAAAAGAAAAAAAAAATTCGCGGCTTAGAAGATTCGCGGGATAAGCTTTCTAGTATATGGAGTTTGTAAAAAATTCTCGGCCGTTAAAATCTCGACTTAGTAGAATTTCTCAGATTTTTGAAAATTTTGCGGCTCAGAAAAAAAAATTCTTGGAATAGACTTTCTCGGGTATAAAATTTCTCTGATTTTAAAGAGTATGAACTTGAGAAAGATTGGATCTTAGAGAAATTTTCGCGGTTTTGGAAATTCTCGGATTTTAGAGAGTATAAAGTTGAGAACACAAAATTTGGCCTAATACAAATTCGCGGATTAAAACTTTCTCGGACTGTGAAACTAGGCAGTTACGAAAAAGTGCAGTTAAAGGGAATGTTTCGCGGTTTTAGAGATTCTCGGGATAAAATTTCGCGGTCAAGAAATTTTCGCGGTCTAGAACGATTCAGCAAGAACTTTCGCGGCCAAGAACATCGATGTACTGTTCCATTGCCTTCATGCGTTTTGCCAGAGAATCGTCTCGTTCTCGCTCAAATCTCAACCAAAATCGTTCAAACTTGATCCTAAACTTCAGAAATTCTTCCCTAAACACATAATCGACCGATTTGTGAGCTAAAAACAACAAGAAATAGGTCAAATCGACCAAAAACAGAGAATGGCCGAACTAACTTTTTCTGGAAAACTTTTGCTTAAATCTTGCTCAAAACTCGTTAAAACTGATCCAAAAGTGTTCTAAAAACATTTTAGGCATAGACTTGATCTGGGGGAGGGTTTTAAACACAAAAACGAAGCATCAAACCCCAAAACAAGCTCAAAATGCCGAAACCTATTTTTGCTTAAAAACACCTTTGATCTTGTTTGGAATCGAACGAAACTGGATTCAAATCAACGAAGATCGATCCACGTTTGCTCTGATACCACTTGTTGGTCCCGAAATGCACCAAACAAGGAATCAAAGAAGCTAGATGGAATGAAAAGGGAGAATTTCTCACCTTGTAGTGTGTGTAGTGTGTGAAAACGAATTTTAGCTTTTTGATCTTTGATTACCTTTCAAAGTGAGTTGGTAAAACCTTATATACCACATTAACCCTAGGTATATTAAGGCCCAATCACCAATAATAAAATAATTACAATCTTGTCCAAAGCCCAAGCTAAAGATAATTACATAATAAGTCTCAAGACTTAAACTATTGACACAACAAATTAAATATCCTAACAGAGGTGCTCGTCTGGGAACCTATCGTGTATCGCCCTTTCGTCCTTCTGGTATATATCGGACTCCTCTAGTCAAGAGAGGTGATCCGCCGCCAAGTTCTCTGCACCTTTCTTATCGCGGATCTCGATGTCGAACTCTTGCAGTAGCAGGATCCACCTAATTAGCCGTGGCTTGGCATCGGGCTTTGCTAACATGTACTTAAGAGCAGAGTGGTCAGTAAAACAATAACTTTAGATAGGATCAGATATGACCTGAACTTGTCGAAAGCGAAAACGACGGCCAACAGCTCCTTTTCGGTGGTCGTGTAATTGGCCTGGGCTGCGTCTAGCGTCTTACTCGCGTAGTAGATCGGTCTGAAGTGGTTGTCCTTACGCTGCCCTAGCACGGCCCCAACTGCATAGTCACTAGCATCACACATTAGTTCAAAGGGCAGCCCCCAATCAGGGGCTACCATAATAGGTGCTGTGACTAATCGCTCCTTAAGCAAATTAAAAGCATGCAGACACTCGTTATTAAAATCGAACGGGGCATCTTTTTCTAGCAACCTAGACATGGGTCTTGCGATCTTAGAGAAATCCTCAATAAACCTACGATAAAATCCCGCATGTCCTAGGAAGCTTCTAATCGACTTCACGTTCGAGGGGACAGGCAATTTTTCTATAGTTTCTAACTTGGCCCGGTCAATTTCAATTCCTTTAGAGGAGATGTTGTGACCTAGGACTATACCCTCTCGAACCATGAAGTGGCACTTTTTCCAATTAAGCGCCAAGTTCGTTTCCTCGCATCGTGCGAGTGATTTGACAAACATACATCAAACGATGACCCGAAAACAGAAAAATCGTCCTTAAATACCTCCATTACCTCACCTACCAATTCGTCGAATATGGCCATCATGCATCGCTGAAAGGTGGCTGGGGCATTGCATAAGCCAAATGGCATCCTTCGGTACGCGAACGTTCCGAACGGGCACGTAAACGTGGTCTTCTCCTGGTCCTCAAGTGCTATGGGAATCTGTAGATAACCTGACAAACCATCAAGGAAACAATAAAATGAGTGACCCGCTAACTTTTCTAACATTTGATCAATAAATGGTAAAGGGAAATGATCCTTTCGCGTGGCATCGTTCAACTTCCTGTAGTCGATGCAGACGCGCCATCCGGTCACGGTCCTCATCGGGATCAGTTCGTTCTTGTCGTTGGTGACGACCGTCATGCCTCCTTTCTTTGGAACTACTTGGACCGGGCTGACCCATGCGCTGTCTGAATGGGATAGATCATCCCCGCGTCTAGCAATTTGATCACCTCCTTCTTTACCACGTCCTTCATGTTGGGGTTGAGCCGCCTTTGGCGTTGACCGACTGGCTTGAATTGTCCTCCATGAGGATCTTGTGCGTGCAATAGCTCGGGTTGATACCCTTTATGTCGGATATCTTCCACGCCAACGCCTTCTTGCGCCCCTTCAACACGTCTAAGAGCTGGCCCTTCTGTCCGTCGTCGAGGTTCGACGAGATGATGACCGGCAGCCCTCCATTGTTGCTCAGAAATGCATACTCGAGGTGGTCGAGCAACGGCTTCAATTCCAGGACCGGTGGCTCCTCGACCGAGCTCTTTTCCTTGTCCTCTTCGCTGCTCTCGTCGATAGCTATGATAGGCTCGTCGACCTCCTCCCCACACTCATAGATCGCCATAAGTGTATGCATGTCGTGATCACCGACCTGTGACAGACCTTGCACGGAAAAGAGAAAGTCGTGGTCGAATACGTCCAAAAAGTAACATTTATCATCTTGCTCGCCGCTCTTTTTCATCGAGTCGGCCATATTAAAAGTAACTTTCTCGCCGTCTACTGTCAAGGTCAAAGTCCCATTCCTAACGTCTATCATGGTCTCCTCCGTCGCTAGGAACGGTCTACCTAAGATCAAGGGAACATTCTCGTCTTCCTCCATATCTAAAATAACGAAATCTGCGGGAATCACAAACTTATCAACTTTGACTAAGACATCCTCGATAACACCTCGAGGGTACTTCAACGACCTATCAGCTAGTTGGAGACTCATTCTAGTGGTTCGTGGCTCACTTAATCCTAAACGCTTAAACATAGAATACGACATAAGATTAATGTTAGCGGCTAGGTCTGCTAACGCACGCTCAATCACTAGATCTCCTATAAGACAGGGAATAGTGAAACTCCCTGGGTCCTTGAGCTTCTTTGGGATCTTGCCTTGGAGAATCGCCGAGCACTCTCCTCGTAGGCAAACGGTGGAGACGTGTTCGAGCTTCCTTCTGTTCGTCAGCAGGTCCTTCAAGAACTTGGCGAAGCTGGGCATCTGCGTAATAGCTTCAACAAAAGGTAAGTTAATGTGCAACTCCTTACACATACCCATAAATTTACCAAACTGAGCCTCGTTCTTGTCCTTCTTCAGTCGAGCCGGGTATGGGATCTTCGGCTGGTATGGCTTCACCGGTGGCGGCTGGATCTCCGTCACCTTATCCTTCTCGGGCTCGATCTTCTCCTTCTCGGCGTCGGCCTTCTCGATATCGTCGCCTCTGATCTCCTCTACTTCGGGCTCGACGTGGCTCTCGAAGTTGGCATTCTCCTTGACCTTCTTTTTGGTGGGCACTTCTTGCAGTTCTCGCCCATTTCTCAGCGTCACCGCCTTGCAGTACTCCTTGGGATTCGGCTTGGTGTAGCTTGGGAGCGATCCCTGAGTACGCCCCGCCAACTGTTTCGCCATCTGGCCCATCTGTTGCTCCAGCTTTTTGAGCGAGGCATCCGTGTTCTGAGAACGCAAGTCGTTCGCCTCCATGTACTCCTCCATCTTCGTCATACGGCTCTCGTGGGCTTCGGTGGTGCTACTGAAATTCGTGAGGAGTGTCTTCATCATGTCCTTCATCTCCCTCATGTCGTCGGATCCTCTCGCGGGCGCGTTCTGGTACTGTTGTGGTGGCCCGTTTTGGAATCCAGAAGGTCTGGGCTGAAATCCTGGTGGTCCTTGGCTCTGATGGTTCTGATTCCCGTACGCCAGGTTTGGATGTGCCCGAGGCTGGAAGCTTCGCTGGCCACCTTGGTAATTACCCATATAGTCTACGTGCTCCAGCGACTGCCCAAGCTGGCAATCTGAGGTCTCGTGGGCTGTGTCGCAAATCCCGCACAATGGCACGTAAGGCGTGTGTTGTGTCGGTGTGGTGGTGGCCACGGCGTTCACGGACTGAGTCTGCCCGGACTTGGGAAGCAATGCACCAATCACCGTCTGCAACTGAGAGTTCGTCGAGGCGATTTGTTGCTGGAGCGCCTCGATCTTAGCGTTAATAGCCGTCTCCTCGCTCACTCCAAATACGCCTGTCGTCTGCATCCTGGTATTGCCCCTCATGAAACTGTTCCTCGAGTAGTCCTCAATGAGGTTCCAAGCGTCGGTCGCGTTGAGCTTCACGAGTCCTCCTCCGGTGGCTCCGTCTAGCATATGGACAGTCTGGTCGTTGAGCCCCTCATGAAACCTGTTGATCTGGGCTGCCTTCGACATCCCGTGCTGTGGGCATCTCTTTAGTAGTGCCTTATAACGCTCCCACACCTCGTAAAGATTTTCAGACTCCTTATGATGGAATAAAGAGATTTCTGTCTTCAATCGTAGCACCTTCGACAGTGGGAAGTAGTGGCCGATAAACGCGGCTCGCAGCTCCTCCCAGGTGGTGATCGAGCGAGGTGGTAACATCTCAAGCCAATCCTTGGCTCTGAACTTCAAAGAGAACGGGAACAACATGAGCTTAATCCTGGAGTAAGGATTGTCATCGGGGTTGCCCTCGAACTGGGCCGTCTGGAAAATCATCTGAAGCCAAGAATGCTTCAGTTCAAAATTGTTGTTCTCGATCGGCGAGATGACAATCGCCGATTCCGTACCGCCTAGCGCGACATTCTTGAGGAGGTCCTGAAGCGATGGTTCCTCCTCTGAATTGTTGTGGACGGGCACTCGGTGGTCCGCCATCGTTACTTCCGTGTTTGGGCTGTCTACGGACGCCTCTACACGAGAGTTTAAGGTTGACTCCTGCGAACTATCCTCTGAATAACAAACTAACAGATCCTGAAAACTGGTGGATGCTCCTTCGGTATCGTACTTAAGCTTCCTTCGCAACTTTCATTCGAAATCCGGGTCTGCGTCAACGATGGGGCCCGATGGATGGCTTCGGGTCATTCACCGCTGAATCGTACCTTCAATGAGTGAGAAACAAAAATTAGTGAAGAAGTAAACAAATATGTCGAATAAGAATACGAAATCAATAACGACGCAGGAAAACAACTAACGCAAATAACACAAATAACGCAAACAGTAAAAACAAAGAAAACGTCAAAATAACAGTGGCTAAAGTACCGAACTACGGTGTTCCTAATATCAATTTACTCCGCGGCAACGGCGCCAAAAACTTGATCGACACGTGGTGTGTGAATGAAAAGTGCGACAACTAATAATTAAAACGAATACTAAATTACTGTCACCGACGTGCGATAGGCAGTGGACCTATCGTTTGTAGTGTAGTAAAGTGAGTAAACGAGTATCGAACACGAGGAATAAATCAAGTACTAGTAATGACCTATCGACTCGATATTTAACCTAAATAAAGTACGCCAATTGTTTGACGACTTAACCTAACAGACCGCTCCTAAATCAACCAGAAATTCAAAGAACGCGACTAACTGATGCGAGAGTTTTCAGATGATAAAGACGTGCTCGGGATTCGAATCCCGCTAGGTGGTATCGGCTAAGACAATAAAATCTCTCATAAGTGATTAAGACTAAGTCGCAGTAATTTCCTACCCGCTCGCGAATTTGTTGTCGCCCTAAACGCTCGTGGGGATCTAAAATTCAATAATTACTAACGGCGAGGATCGAGTATTTGCTTTCGCACTATACTCGAATCCTATCTTCTATGAACGGCCTAAACGTTGTTTAACTATCGCCCTAAACGTTTTTCCACACGATCACTTTAACACATAGACATATTAAAGCGACGAACATATTCATAGAACGATAAATAGTCAAAAACACAAAGTCACGATAATATATGTCTTAACTACGAAATATCCTAACGTTCATCCAATCCCGAACACAAAAGGGATTTAGCTACTCATAATTGAGAGGAAAACAACTAAAGAATTAAAAGATAAAGATGAAGAACTCATGATCTTTCCTACTGATGAATCTGAGATGATCTCGTAGAAGGATCTTCGTTCTTCGTTAATTCGGCGTGAATCCTTCGTTGATCCGTCTCTTCCACTCCGAGACGTGTTTCTCTGTTCTTTTCGCCCTAATTTCGTCTCTGGATGGTTGGGAATTGATCTCTGGTAAGTTGTTCCCTTTCTGAGTCGAATTTGGGCTTTTTATAACAATTCACGTCACGGTCACGGCCTAGGACATGGGCCGTCACGGCCGTGACCTTCGCCGACTCAAATCGCTCGACTCTCTGCCAAGTGTCACGGCCAAGTGCATAGGGTGTCACGGCCGTGACCATCTTAGGTTGACCTCTCTGCCATGTGTCACGGCCTGGCGCTTTGGGCGTCACTGCCGTGACCATCATCTATCGAACTCTCTACCTCTCGTCACGGCTTGGTGCAAGGTATGTCACGGTCGTGACCACAGGCAGTGGCTTTATTTCGGCCTCTGATGGGTGTCACGGCCAAATGCATCGGGTGTCACGGCCTTAACACCTGCCAGTGTTGCTCATTTTTGCACCGTTTTGCCCCGTTCTTGCTCGTTTTCGCCCGAAACTCGTCCTAAGCTCCTTCAATAACAAAATAAGTGTAAATGTACCGGATAAATGCATGTATCGATTGCTAAAGCTCTATTATACCCCAAATAAATACTACGATAAATGCATTGTAATGCATTTATCAGGGAACTCGATGGAGGAGCTGACGAGTAGATTTGTTGGTGGATAACGCAATCCGCCTGCCGAACCTCCTCTTTGTAAGTTTTTTATACTTATTTTTTTAATTAGTTGTGTAGATTACTTATCAGTTGCTATTTACGATGTAGATTACGATGAGAGATGGACCAGATCGTACGAGGGTCCGAGTCAGGACGCATGGGACGGTCACAGTCCGTCCGAATGAGCGTGATAAACGTATTTAATACGTTTATTGCAGTATTTATTTTGGCCATGATAGAGTTTTAGTAATCATTTTATGCGTTTATCCGCTCTATTTACATCTATTTTGATATTGAAGGACCTTAGGACGGCTATCGGACGAAAAGGAGCAAAACCGAGGCAAAATGGAGCAAGTACGACGAAAACAGGAAATGTATTACATTAGGCCGTGACTATGAGCAGTGTTCACCTCCGCCCAAGCAATTCACGGCCGTGAATGCAAGTGCACTAGGCCCTGAACCACGGCGGAGAGCCAAGTCAAAGTGGTTGTCACGGCCGTGACACCTCGTGCTCCAGGCCGTGACAGAAGTGCGAGAGCTAAACCAGAGAGAGTCACGGCCGTGAAGCCCACCTGAAAAGTAGCAACGGATTAGAAAATTCATATCTCTCAATTACCTTGGATTGAGAATCCCTTTGGTCCAAGCCAAGACTGGCGCGTATGATTTCTGTCTTTAAAATTTCAGGTCCATTGGACATCGTTTACCCCTTTATTTGCATGAAACAAGGAACTGCCGCAAACCTGCCGAAAACGTCACGGTCGTGAATGTGTTGTCCTAGGGCGTGAAGCATGGTAGTGAGCTCATTTTGTGCCCAGACAGTGTCACGGCCGTGAAGGAACATGTCCCAGGTCGTGAAGCTGTCGAATTTCACTATAAAAGCCCAATTTTGATTCAAAAAGAGGGGAACTCCTTTCAGAACTCAACTCTAATATATTAGAGACGAAAGAGAGCCGTCAAGAACAGAGAAACGCCACCAGAAGCGCAAGAGACGTATTAACAACGCTTTCACACCAAATTGAATAAAGAAAGAGAATCTTCCCCCGAGACCATCCCAGATCAATCATAAGGAAAGATTATGAGTCCTCTGCCCAGGTTCTCTATTTCTCTTTGCTTTTTCCTTGATTATGAGTAGCAAAATTCCCTCTGTGTTTGTGAGTAGATGAACGATAGGTATATTCATGCTTAAGACATATATTTATCTGTCTATGAAAGTGTCTCTTTGCTTTAATATGTCTATGTGTTAAAGTGAATATGTGGAAAATCGTTTAGGGTGGCAGCTAAACAACGATTAGGCCGTTCGTAGATGATACGACTCGAGTATAGGGCGACAGGAAATACTCGATTCTCGCCGTTAGTAATTGTCGAATCTCAGATCCCTGCGAGCGTCTAAGGCGATAGCAAATTCGTGAGTGAGTAGGAAATTACTGCGATCTAGTCAAGAATCACGTAGGAGCGATATTTTAGTGTCTTAGACAATAGTACCTAGCAGGATTCAAATTCCGAGCACATTATTCTTACTGAAAACACTCTTATAAGTTTTAATCGTGTTCTCTTACTCTCTGCTTTAGGATTGGTTTGTTAGGTTAGTTCGCAGTATAAACAATTTGTTTTATTTAGGCTAGATAGAGTCGATTGGTTATTACTAGTAATCAAGTTTATTCCTCGTGTTCGATACTCGTTTACTCACCTCACTACACTACAAACGATAGGTCCACTACCTATCGCTCGTCGGTGATAGTAACTACGTATTCGTTTTATTTATCACTTGTCGCACTTGCACTTTACATTAGTACACCGTGTGTCGATCAACTTTTTGGCGCCATTGCCGGAGAATAGATTGATATTAGAACACCGTAGTTCGATACTTTAGCCATTTTTATTTGACGTTTTCTTTGCTTTTTACTATTTGCGTTATTTGTTCTTTGAGTCATTATTATTTTCGTTTTTTCTTTTACGTGTCGATTTGTTCTTCGCTGATCTTTTTATTTTCATTCATTGAAGGTACAATTCAACGGTGAATGACCCGAAGCCATCCATCGGGCTCCATCGTTGATGCAGACCCTGATTTCGAGCGTAAGTTGCGAAGGCAACTCAAGTACAACACCGAAGGAGCGACCACTAGCTCTCAGGAACCGTTAGTTAACTACTCAGAGGACAGCTCTCAGGAATCGACCCAACACTCTCATGTGGACGCAGTCGTAAATAGCCCAGATATAGAAGTAGAGATGGCGGACCATAAAGTGCCTGTCGATAACGTACCGGAGGAGGAGCAGTCACTAAAAGATCTGCTCAAGAACGTCGCACTAGGCGGTACGGAGTCGGCGATTGTTATTCCGCCAATTGCGAACAACAACTTTGAGCTGAAGCATTCTTGGCTTCAGATGATTTTCCAAACGGTCCAGTTTGAGGGAAATCGAGACGATGATCCCTACTCACATTTGAAGGCCTTTCTGACGGTGACCGGCACCATCAAGACCAATGGGGTCACAGGCGATGCAATCAAGCTGATGCTATTTCCATTCTCCCTGAAGTTCAAAGCCAAGGATTGGTTTGAGATGTTGCCACCACGATCGGTCACTACGTGGGAGGAGATGCGAGCTGCATTCATCGCCCACTACTTTTTGTTGTCGAAGGTGCTAAGACTGAAAACGGAGATATCGTTTTTCCACCAGAAGGACTCAAAAAATCTCTATGGGAGCGATACAAGGCACTATTGAAGAAGTGCCCGCAACATAGAATGTCGAAGGCAGCCCAGATCAACCGATTTCACGAGGGGCTCAATGATCAAACTGTTCACATGTTAGACGGAGCCGCATGAGGAGGCCTCGTGAAGCTTACTGCGACTGATGCTTGGAGCCTGATCATGGACTACTCGAGGAACAGCTTCATGAGGAGCAATGTAAGGATTCAGACGCCGGGCGTGTTCGGAGTGAGCAAGGAGACGGCCACGAATGCCAAATTCGAGTTCGCTACAGACTGTGATTGGCGCACTACATCCAAAATCCTGGCAGACTGTGATTGGCGCACTACTTCCAAAATTCACATGCTCTAGGGGCTGGCCGAGTTGGCATTCAGATGTCTCGTGAGCTGCGCCACAAATTCCACACAACGGTATGTACGACGTATGCTGCATCGATGCGGTGGTCGTCACGGGCTGTGTCTACCCGGATTTGGGAAGTAGTGCGCCAATCACAGTCTGCAACTGAGAATTAGTACCCGCATTTATTGCTGGAGTGCCTTGATAAACGCATTTTCATTCGTTTATCTCCATCATTTTCATGTTGAATATTTGGTTTATGTGAGTTGTCTCGTGCATTTAGTCTTAATTTTTACATATTTTGATGTCAAAGGTATATGAGGCGATTTTTGAGACGAACCGCGTAAACATGGAGCAAAAATTACAATTTTTCAATCAACACGGCCTTCAACATGGCCATGTCTAGCAGAGAAGGAGAACTCTAGCTTCGGCCTCCCAACACGGCCTTTAACACGGCCATGTTTGTCAGCAGAAAAGAAAACACACTTGCGGCCCTTTAACACGGCCGGACACATGGCCGTGTTGACCAACAGTGTTGGGCCTTAAACCCTAAGCCCGAAGGATACATGGCCGTGTTTGAAGCCATGTTCACCCTGTTTTCTACTTAAGCCGCAATTTGAAGCCCTAAGAGCATCTAAGCCGCCACAACTCATTTCTAATCACCAAAACACCTCAAGGACGACTGAAGAACCCTAGAGATCAATCTCAAATGATCTCTAGGTGCTAAAGTGAAGATTTGAAGCTCATTTACACCGGAGGATCGAGCAAAGTACGAGGGATAAGCTTGAGCTCGCTAAATAGGGAAGAATCTATGTATTTCTCTGCTTTGTTTCGTATACATCTCGTGGCTTCTTCCTTCATTATGAGTACCTAAACATTTTGTGTGTTTGGGATGAAAAGAACGCTAGATAGCGTCGTAGTTTGGACGTAAAATACTCGTGAAGACATGATATGGCTTTGTATCGTTTATGACAGCTTTTATTCGATTCAATATGTCTATGTATTGTTTTGAGAATCACATTTGGCATGTCTATGTGTTGGTGTGATGTTTTATAGACCGTTAAGGGCAAAAGCTAAATGATGGTTCGTTCTATCGTAAACGTTAGGCGTCGACTATAGGGCGAAAGCAAATAGTCGACCCTCACATTAGATAAACTACTATATATTCTCGTGACCATTTAGGGCGAAAGCTAAGTTGGAAACGAGTAGGAATTATCGTGACATAGTCATTATCATGTGGTAACGGTATTACAACTTCATCGACGATATCTAGCGGGATTCGAAATCCCAAGCACATTCCTTTTATTCAAAGTTACTCTTAAATCTTTAGTTGTGTTTTGATCATTTTTCTGTGTTAGTTAAGTTGTTGTGACTTAGTTCAAATTTAAAAATATAAATCATTTGTTAGGCTAGATATTGAATTGATAGGTTATTACTAGTAATCGAGATTATTCCTCGTGTTCGATACTCGAATACTCGCTATAGCTATTTTACAAACGATAGGTACACTGCCTATCGCGCGTGGTGATAGTTATAACATATTCGTTTTAATTATTACTTGACGTACTTGCACGGACATTTATTTAAAACGTACACGTGCGCGATCATGCCTCGAATTTAGCATTCGTGGCATTCTCCTCGCTCACTCCGAACACGCCTGGCGTCTTCATCCTCGTATTGCCTCTCATGAAACTGTTCCTTGAGTAATCCTCGATCAGGTTCCAAGTATCAGTCGCACTGAACTTCATGAGCCCTCCTCCTGCGGCTCCGTCTACCATGTGAACAGTCTGATCATTGAGCCCCTCGTAGAATCGGTTGATCTGGGCTGCCTTCGACATCCCGTGTTGTGGGCACTTTTTCAATAGCGCCTTGTAACGCTCGCACACCTCGTAGAGAATTTTTGAATCCTTCTAGTGGAAAAGGGAGATCTCCGTCTTCAACCTTAGAACTTTTGACAGTGGGAAGTAATGGCCAATGAACGCGGCTCGCAGCTCTTCCCAAGTGGTGATTGATCTGGGCGGCAACATTGCAACCAGTCGCCCTGAACTTGAGCGAGAATGGGAATAACATAAGCTTGATTGTATCGCTCGAGACCCCATTAATCTTGATGGTGTCTGTCACTATCAGAAAGGCCTTCAGGTGTGAGTATGGATCATCATCTCAGTTCCCTCAAGCTGGGCTGTCTAGAAAACCATTTGAAGCCAAGAATGCTTCAGCTTGAAGTTGTTGTTCTTGATCAGCGGAATAACGATCGCTGATTCTGTACCGCCTAGTGCGCCGTTCTTGAGCAAATTTTGTAATGACTGCTCCTCTGGAACGTTGTGGACAGGAACTCTATGGTCCGGCATCTCTACTTCTGTATCAGAGCTATCCACGGAGGCCTCTATGCGAGAATTTTGGGTCGATTCGTGATAGTTGTCCTCCGAGTAGTTGACTGACGGTTTCTGAGAGCTAGTGGTCGCTCCTTCAGTATCGTACTTAAGTTGCCTTCGTAATTTTTGCTCAAAATCTGGGTCTGTTTCAACAATGGGACCCGATGGATGACTTCGGATCATTCACTGCTGAATCGTACTTCGATAAGCGAAAATGAAAATTACCGAAGAAACAAATAAATGCGTCGAAGAAACAATGAAACTGAAAATGTTATAGAAACACTAATAACGCAAATAGGGAAAACTAAGAAAACGTCAAATAAAGTGGATAAAGTACCGAACTACGGTGTTCTTAATATCAATCTGTTTCTCGACAGCAGCGCCAAAAACTTGGTCGACACTCGGTGAACTAATGTAAAGTGCAGGTGCAACAAGTGATAAATAAAACGAATACGTAGTTGCTATCACCGACGTGCGATAGGCAGTGGACCTATCGTTTGTAATGAAGTAAGGTGAGTAAACGAGTATTGAACACGAGGAATAAACTTGATTTCTAGTAATAACCTATCGACTCGATATCTAGCCTAAATAAAATGCGCAGATTGTTTTACGAACTAACCTAACGTATCAATCCTAAATAAATGAGAGATTAAGAGAATATGATAAAACTGATAAGAGTGATTTCAGATAAAATAGTGTGCTCGAGATTCGAATCCCGCTAGGTACTATCGACTTAAGACAATAAAATATCGTTCCTACGTGATTCTTGACTAAATCGCAGTAATTTCCTACCCACTCACGAATTTGCTATCGCCCTAGACGCTCGCGGGATCTAAAATTCAATAATTACTAAAGACAACAATCGAGTATTTGCTTTCGCCCTATACTTGAATCCTATCATCTACGAACGGCCTAATCGTTGTTTAGCTGTCGCCCTAAATGATTTTCCACATATTCACTTTAACACATAGACATATAAAAGCGAAGAAATACTTTCGTAGATAGATAAATAGTCAAAACACATGAGTCGCGATAAATAATGTCTTAAATACGAATTAACCTAACGTTCATCTACTCCCAAACACAGATGGAATTTAGCTACTCATAATTAACGGAAAAGCAACCAAAGATATAAAGAATGAGGATAGAGAATTCATATTCCTTCCTACTGATGAATCTGGGATTGTCTCGTGGAAGGATCTTCGTTCCTCGTTCAAATTGGTAAGAATTCATTATTGATCCATCACCTTCGTTCGGGGGAACTATTTCCCTGTTCTTTGCCGCACTTTTTCGTCTCCGACTGATTAGGGTTGAGTTGTGATAAGTTGCCTTTTTTTCTGAGTCGAAACTGGGCTTTTATACTGATTTTTGCTAGCTTCACGGCCTGGGAACATGGGCCTTCACGGCCGTGACAGTAGCTTAGACCTCGCTTCGTCTTTCTGCCAAGTGTCACGGCCTCATGCATGAACTTTCACGGTCGTGACGTCTATGATCGAGACTCCTTTAACTCACTGCCCAAGCTCATGGCTTTTTGCATGGTGTGTCATGACCGTGACGATCAACTACTTCGTCTCTGCCGGGATTCACGGCCTGGTACACTCCCCCTCACGGCCGTGATTGTGGCGCCCCGCCATCTACTTACCGTTTCTAATACTAACTTACGTGGCTAATGTCAGTATAAAATAAATAATACGCGAAAACGTGGGTAAAATTTTTTCTTTTATATAAAGGAATTTGTTCTGTACAAGTCAAAATATCGCTCCCAACCTATTTACATAGGATGATTTCATAATGGCACCAAAAGGAATCCTAACTTCCGCCCCACGGGCGGCATTCATGTACACACCACCCTCAAAAGTCACTGGAAGCTTCAAAAGATAGCCTTGCCGTCGTAAGCGATCACGTACCGTGGTCGCGCGTACCTACAACACATAAAATATGGGATGAGCTATAAAGCTCAGTAAGTAGGAATGATGCATGCCGTGCATGTGTCTCATTTGCAAAGGCATCCGCGCCAATGCATTCAGACCCTAATAGGATCAAACTAAATCTCATATCTCAGGGCCCTTGACTGACTTACTATGCACCATTTTCAGAGCTCAAATCCAATAAGGACAATTGGTCCAACAATCCACAAAGGGTGACGAACCATAAAATACCAGTCACGCATTTCGGCCCAATTCGCACTGGGATGCGTGACGGCCCGCCATTCGGCCCAATGGGTACTTGCTGTTCCGCGGACACTCACGCTGGTAGCCCACTTCGGGGTCGCCAACACCAGAGATACCATCGATGTCGCTTCCACCCTCGAATCGCCTCCTCCAGGTCGCACCTACCGCAATTCAGGGCATTCTGCCCAAATAAAAAAAAGATATCCAACGACGTACCGGGTCGTCATGGTGTCATATATCCACCCTAGTTTCGATTTCTATTAATGTTTTACACCTTAGAGTTTCGAACTTGACCTACATTGGAAAATTATCATTTTGAAATTTATGAGAATCTCGATATGACTTTTAATTTTTATTATTGAATTTCGACATGGGCTATAACATGAATCTCGAGATGGGTTATAGTTAAATCTCGAGTTTGGTATACGAAATACATCTCCACATGGATTGATAAATCTCGATATATGGTTTCGAGATTACATACAATGATATCATTGTCGAAGACAACTCTCTAGCTTGGATTAAATTTCGAGATGGATGTCAAGTCATAATTAAGATTTCGACATAGCTCTTGGAACAAATTTCGAGCTGAAGTGTACATTAGATCACGACCCTTATTTTAAGATAAACCTCGATATGGCATGTAAGATTTCGAGGTGGGTTTCCAAGGTTATGCATGAAGATTTCGATACCCTTATCGAAATAGATCTCGAGATATAACACTACCATTTCTACATATTCTAAGATGAATCTCGAGCTCGCTTGCACACTACAGAATTTCGACATTATAACAATTATTTCGACATCCTTAAGCCCTCATGAAGATCTCGATATCATCCCTACACAACAATTATAGCTTCGAAACACCTTATAAAATTTGCTAACTTTCGACCAAAAGTTATTTGTAGCTGCCTCTTTCGTCAAACTAAATTTGATATTAATTCCCAGACTTAATATACATAATTCTAAGCACCTATGTTGGTATGATTTACGCTCCAAACCCTAAAATTTGTTGTTTTCAACTAAGATTTGTTCCGTATTAAAATCATGAACCCCTAAAATATATACCACGCCACCCGAAATATACCTTGATCTAAATAAACATGTTAGTATGCTTCATACCTCAACTAGTAAACCTGCCGTCTAGGGTACATAAAATCTCTATTAGTATCATTAATTTATGGAAATACTCACTAATTTGTACTATGGAAATTACGGAAGCTGTTAAAAGACATATTTTCCTTACCCACAAGTCCAAACCTACACTGCTATGGTTCCTTAATTGGCAAGTTCCTTTCGTAGTCTTCTTCCTTATGGTTAAATGACGAGGGTTTTCTCCTAACCTCCTTGTACTATTAACGAATCCTTTTGATAAGCACTAAACTTGTTGGATGGACATAAAGTAACGAGCTTCCCTTTTTGCTTAAGTAACTCACTAATGTTTATCTCTACACTTGGGCCTAAAGAGATAGTTAATTTGGCCCATTTGTGGTAAGAGCAATCTAGTTTTAATCTTTTAGTACTAGTTACTAAAATGGCATCACTTGATTCTCATTCCATTATTCCTTTATTTAAATTCGGTCCTTACCTATATGAGTATTAATTATTTTTCTCTGTCCCAACACTACTTTCCAATTGATACATGTTATGTTAGCATATAACATGCAATTGTTTAAACACATATAAGATCACAAGACGTGTCTCATGCAGTCACGTAAGCCATATAATATGTATGCATATTTATTGGCCGGCTTACTTACGGGACTCGGGTATTACATCCTCCCCCCTTAAAAGGGATTTCGCCCCGAAATTAGGTGGGGAGAAATAACTCAGGGTAGTGGTTTCTCATATCATCTTCCCGTTCCCACGTAGCTTCTTCTGTGGATTGATTCTGCCATAACACCTTGACTAACGGAATCTCTTTATTCCGTAATCGTTTCATGTCGTACATAAGGATTTCCACTGGTTTCTCCTCATAGCTCAAATCTGGCTTGAGTTGTTGCTGAAGATTTTCAGTATTCAGCACATGGCTTGGGTCTGCGACGTATTTTCGTAACGTCGATACGTGAAAAATATCATATACTTGAGCCAGCGAATTCGGTAGTTCCAGTTGATAGGCAACTTCGCCAACTTTTCTGAGGATTCGGAACGGTCATATATAACGTGGGCTCAGCTTTCCTTTCTTCCCGAATCGCTTTACTCCTTTCATCGGTGAAACTTTCAAAAACACCCAATCGTCGACCTTGAATTCTAATGGCCTACGAGTTTGATCTGCGTAGCTTTTCTGTCTACTCTGGGCTGTTTTCATCCTTTCTCGTACCTTTGCAATAGCTTCCGTCATTTCTTGTACTAGGTCGGGACCTAATATCGCTCGTTCTCCAACTTCATCCCAATGTATTGGAGATCTACATTTGCGTCCATACAGAGCTTCGTATGGAGCCATTCCGATAGTCGCATGATAGCTATTATTATATGAGAACTCAATCAGTGGAAGATACCGGATCCAATTCCCTTTGAAGTCGAGCACGCAGGCTCTCAACATGTCCTCCAGCGTCTGAATGGTTCGTTCTGACTGCCCGTTCGTTTGGGGATGATAGGCAGTACTGAATGATAATTTGGTACCCATTGCTTTCTGTAGGCTCATCCAAAATTTAGATAGGAATCTCGAGTCCCTATCAGAAACGATTGATACTGGAACTCCGTGAAGTCGTACTATCTCTTGAATGTATAATTCGGCATAGCGTTCTAGTGAAAACGTTGAACTGATTGGCAGAAAGTGGGCGGACTTGGTTAGTCGATCAACTATGACCCATATCGCGTCGTGGCCCTTTACTGTTTTCGGTAAGCAACGACAAAGTCCATCGTAATATGGTCCTATTTCCATTCGGGTACTGGCAAGGACTGTAATGTTCCTGCCGGTCGTTGGTGTTCTGCTTTTATCTGTTGGCATGTTAAACATTGACTAACGAAGGTCGCTATTTCTCTTTTCATCCCTGGCCACCAATAATTAATTCGTAAGTCTCTGTACATCTTTGTCGCTCCCGGATGGATTGAATAAGCTGTAGCATGCGCTTCAGTCATAATTATCCTTCGAAGCTCCGCGTCGTCGGGAACATATAAACGACCTCTATAATATAAGCTCCCATCTTCTCTCACTATAAAATCGGACGCTGTTTGCTCCGTTTGTGCGCCTTTGGTTTTCAAGTAAAATTCGTCTTCTCCTTGCGCCTTTCGAATTCGTTCTAATAGTGTAGGTTAAAGAGTCAACGCTGATAACCACGCTTCAACCTCGCCCATTTGTATTATTTCCACTTCGAGTCGTTGCAACTCCACACTCACGGCTTTTCGACTTAAAGCATCCGCCACTACATTTGCTTTTCCTGGGTGGTAAGTGATCACGCAATCATAGTCTTTAACGAGTTCTAGCCACCGTCGCTGTCTCATATTTAACTCCTTCTGAGTAAAGAAGTACTTCAGGTTCTTGCGGTCTGTGAAAATTTCACAGCGCTCGCCGTACAGATAATGTCTCCAGATCTTCAGAGCAAAAACAACTGCGGCGAGTTCCAGGTCGTGTATTGGATAATTCTTCTCGTAATCCTTTAGCTGTCGCGAGGCGTACGCAACAACCTTTCCATTTTGCATTAGAACGCATCCCAACCCGTTCTTCGATGCATCACTGTATACGGAAAATCCTTCTGTTCCTGTGGGTATCGTCAGGACTGGGGCTGAGGTGAGTCGCTTCTTCAATTCTTGAAAGCTTCGCTCGCACTCAACGCTCCAATGGAATGGAGTGTCCTTCCTAGTCAGCCTCGTCAAAGTTGATGCGATCTTCGAAAAGTCCTTGATGAATTTCCTGTAGTATCACGCCAGTCCGAGAAAACTTCGTACTTCCGTTACGTTCATCGGTTGCGGCCAATTGTTGATAGCTTCTATCTTACTCGGGTCTACTGAGATTCCTGCTCCCGAAATAACATGTCCAAGAAACGCGACTTGCTCTAGCCAAAATTCACATTTCTTGAACTTGGCGTATAATTGCTTCTCTCGTAGTATCTCAAGGACGGTCTTCAGATGTTGCTCATGCTCCTCCCTCGTCTTTGAATAAATAAGATATCATCAATGAATATGGTGACGAACTTGTCTAGGAATGGCTTGAATATGCGGTTCATCAAGTCCATGAATGCTGCCGGTGCGTTAGTCAGCCCAAAAGGCATGACTAAGAACTTGTAATGTCTGTATCGAGTACTAAAGGCCGACTTCGGAATATCTTCTTTGCGAATCTTCAGCTGATGATATCCCAATCGCAAATCTATTTTTGAGAACACCGTGGCTCCTTGTAGTTGATCGAACAGGTCGTCAATCCTCGGAAGGGGATACTTGTTCTTGATAGTGATTTTATTTAACTCTCTGTAATCGATGCATAGCCGCATCGATCCATCTTTCTTCTTGACAAATAGAACCGGTGCTCCCCATGGTGAAAAGCTTGGCTGAATGAATCCCTTCTGCGGCAACTCATCCAATTGTTCTTTCAATTCTTTCATTTCTGTTGTAGCTAAACGATATGGAGCTTTTGAGATAGGTGCAGCTCCGGGTACTAAATCAATCGTGAACTGAATTTCGCGATCAGGGGGAAGTCCTGGTAAATCTTCTGGAAAAATGTCAGGGAATTCTCGTACCACTAAAACCTCTTCTAGCTTCGGGATTTGACGCTCTTCTGATGTTATGGCGAAAACGAGGTAGGCTTCACATCCTGCCTTGATTAATCGTTGTGCTTTCATCGCAGAAATTTTGGGAATTTTGCTGCTCTTGCTAGTTTCCATAAAAACAAACGGTTTATTTCCCTCTGTGTTGAACGTGACTGTCTTATGATTACAATCTATCACAGCCCCATACTTAGACAGCCAGTGCATTCCTAGGATCACTTCATAATCGTTCATAGGTATAACTATAAGGTCTACGGGTAGTTCTCTATCGTTCACTAGCACTGGGCATTCTCGTAAAACTAAATTAGTTTGAGTCGAAGCTCCATGCGGAATGGTTACACTATACTCACAGTCGGATTGTTGAGGCGTAATCCCGAGTCTCGTCACGTATTTAGATGATGCAAATGAATGCGTGGCTCCTGAATCTATTAATATGCATGTCGGGATAAATAGGGTACTTGCTACTACTGATGGGTCTGTCTCCGCCTCGTCTGATGTTATTGTGTAAACTCTGGCAGGTACTGTTGGTGGTCTGGCCTGTACAGTCGTTTGACTCCCAGATGCTTTTCCAGGGCATGCTCTTGCAAAATGGCCCGATTTGCCACACCTAAAGCAGCTAGCATTTTCTGAGAAGCAAATGCCCGCACGTCGTCGGGTGCACTTCGGGCAAATTGGTGCCATTGGGGGTCTCCCCTGATTCAGGTTAAAATGCTGAAGCAATCCGGGTTTATTCTGAAAATTAGGCCTTGGGCCCTATGAGACAAATTGCTTCTTTTGGCTACCTCCATTCCACTGTGGCCCTTGTACGAACTTCCGTTTTGCTTCTTGGGCTCGGATGATTCTAATTTCTGCTTGCTCAGCCACTAAAGCGCGTTCAACAACTTGAGCATACGTAACTCCTTGAAGTCCGACCATATTTACGTCTCTGTAAAGTTTCGGCTTCAGGCCTTCCAGGAAGCGTTCAACCTTTAATGCATCCGTGCTCACCATATGAGCTGCAAACCTGGACAGTTGTTCAAATTTCCGAATGTACTCAGCCACTGTCATCGGGCCCTGGCGTAAGTTAATGAACTCGTTCATTCGTTGGGCCCGTACTGGAGCGGTGAAGTACTTACTCGTGAATAATTCCTTGAAACGATCCCAACTCATTGTAAGAGGGTCTTCAATGGCTAAGATTGTGTCCCACCAGTGACCTGCACTCCCTCGCAATAGGAATGCAGCACATTGGACCTTCTCTTCTTCGGGAATTCTACTTTACTGGAACATGCTCTCTAAGGTCCTTAGCCAGTCTTCAGCCAAAGTTGGATCAATTGCATCTTTGAAAGTTGGAGGATTTAACTTCCGAAATCTTTCTCCTACTATCTTTATTCTTTCGGCTTGAGAAAGCCCACTGCTTTGCTGTCCGCCAGTGTTCCGCTGCTGAATTAATTCTTGAATCTGGGCGGACTGCTGACGCACAAGTTCAGTAAGTTGGATAATCGCCGTGTCGCAATTATCAGTTGGTATCTCGGGTTCCTTGCCCCGATTGGAACTCCCACTGCTATCACCTCTTGTTCTACCCATTCTTATTTACCCCGATTGTGCTTGATTTCATTAGTTATCCTTGTAATTAGGGACTTTACTTATATTAGTCTTTAGATTAAGGACTAGTTAGATATTTATACCAAGATTGTTGGTATAAATACTTGTAAATGAATTGAGCTGAAAAGAGAAAGTTTAGAGAATTGATCCGAAGGGCTTGCAAATCGAATTCTAGAGAGAGAAACAACAGTAACTTTCTCACTCTAATTGAATTCTCTCTCGTGTTCTTACTTTGAGTTTTTCGATCGAATTCAATTGATCATCTAAACGATCGAATTGCTATGGTTTCTAGCCTAGGATCGTAGAGTTGTTAATCTGAGGACCTAACAATTGGTATCAGAGCAGATTCGTTCTGTTTTGAATCGTAAATTGTTAGAATTGAATCGAAATTTTATTTCGAACACTGTTTCATCGAAGAACAGATTTGGCGCGAAAAGATTTTCGATCCAATAGCTTAATTCTGTGCTTAATTGACTTGAATTTGATGTTTCTGTGCTCAGTTAAGTGCTAAATGTTGATTACCATCAAATCTGTAGCTGTTTGAACGTCGAATTGAGGACTAACTTGATTCTGGACTTTTACTGTTGACGAAGAACATGAAGAACACGTTCTGATTTTGATCAAATTCTATATATTGTGCTTCATAACGTGTTTAATTGTTTGTTCGTGTGTGATTAGTACTTGATTGCGAGTTACCTGAAATTTTCACTGTTTAATTCCTTGTTTTTGCTCGAATTTGTGTTAATCGTATTCTGTGAATTTTTCTCGATTGTCCTAATTTTTCTCGCTAGGGTTTGCGATCGGATTAGTTTCTCGATCGAAAAACTTGGCGCGAAAATTTTTCTCGGTCAGAATACGAAGTCAGCGCTAGAATCGTCATTACCAGAAACGATTTTAGTTAGAAATATTTCTCGAGCATTATTCAGCGAAAAACTTTTTCGAGAGAGACTAATTTTGACTTGGCATGCGTAAAAAAAAACTCTCTCGAAAAACTTTTTCGGTCAAATATTTAACGTTTGACCAGGCGAAAATCATTTACACGCGAGAAACTTTTCTAGTCAACAGATTTTTTTTGACTTGTCGAGAAACTTACGAACGTACTGTTTCTTTACGATCGAAATAAATTCACGATCAAGAAATTTTTCTCGATTTTAAGGAATTTTTCTCGCTCGTAAAATATCTCGCTGACAAAATTTCTCGCACGAGAACAGTAAATACATTCTATATCGACGAAATTAATTTCGATCAAACTTCAAAGATTGAATCGAAAATAATTGTCGATCTAATTTTCGAATCAAACGCTACTAACTAATTTTGTCACTTGTGAAGCACTTTACATCATTTTCATCCTTCAAAACAATCAACGAAAATCCTTCAACAACTCGAACACTACAATACAAACATGGATGCATACTCACTCGGAAATGACAACCGTCCGCCGATCTTGCAAAGAGGCGAATACACAGTGTGGAGAAGCCGCTTCCTGAATTTCATAGCTCTAAAAGATCAAACCGAAAATCTACTGCAGTCTCTTGAAGAGGGACCGGCACAGTTCTGGGTTCATGTGCCCGGGGACGAATCAGCCACTCCAGTAATTCCAGCTTCTAGGCGACTAAAGGAGCCTAGAGAATACTCCCTGGAGGAAAGAGCTCGAGCTAAGGCTGATCTAGTAGCCATGAATACCCTTATGCAGGGGATCCCCAACGATATATACAGACAAATCGACAGCCTTTCATCGGCTAAGGGGATGTGGGATGAGCTGCATAAGATGATGCAAAGGACGGAAGTTGGCGTAAAGGCCAAGAAGGCAAACATTCTCACTGCATACGACTCCTTCAAAGCTAAGTCGGAGGAGAGCCTATACGAAATCTACCAACGATACCTCACTCTTCTCAACGAGATGAGGAAGATAGAAATAACAAAGACAAACATGGAAACAAACATTAGATTTCTATCTTCTCTGCCCACGGAATGGAAGAAAATATCCACACAAATACGACAAAATAAAGATCTCGAAGAGTTGGATGTCCATGCCGTGTTCGATAATCTAGCTCAACATGAGGATGACATCCGAGAGATTATCAAAGAGCAGAATGGCAAACAAACCGATGACACGGTTGCCTTAGTCTCGGAGAAGAGGAGCACAAGATCAAGAAAAGAAAAGATCGTTAGGCCACCTTCATCATCGGAGTCGGAAGATGAATCGGACTGCGACATAGAGCCCAACATGAAAGCCATTGGAAAGCAGTTAGCTCTCATTGGACAAATGATGAGCAAGAAGTACTTCAAGAAGAAGTGTTCAACCTCGGCCAACAGACTTCGAACTACAAGCTCCAAGAACAAAGAACGTGCTCCGGAGAGTTCCGAGGTCAAGAACCCCAGAGACTAACAAATGCTTTAATTGTGGCAAAGCAGGTCACTTCGCCAGAGAGTGCACTCTTCCGAAGAAGAGAGATGCAAACTACTACTCCAGGAAGCTTCAATTGACAAAACAGAAAGAAGCTGGAGTAGCTCTCGTGGCCAAGCAGGACCAATGGCTCGAGGACACGTCGAGCTCCGAAGAAGAGAACTTAGCCCTCATGGCTCGTCTTGACAACGAAATGGACGCCGAAACATCCACTCGTACGGACGACGACAACGCATCCACGTCTTCAAATGAGGTAGTCTCTCCTTCCACATTATTGACCATGTTAGATTCGTATCAATTAGCATACACTAACATGAAACGTGAGCAGAAAAGTGTTAAGGAAGTAGAGATCAAAAACGAGAGAGCTCAGGAGAAGATAAATAGTCTCGAATCAGACCTTAGAAGCTCTAGTGCAAAAATAGAAGAACTTACTAAGAGCTTACATTGTAGAGAGACTAGTCAACCTCCTTTAGGACGGCATAGTGAAAAGATTAAAGAGTTAGAAGACAGGCTAGCAAATAACTCTGGTTAGGAATCTCAATGAGAAAGCTACCTTAAATTGTACGATAACCGAAGCTACCTCTAAGATCACTGACTTAGGAGCTCAATTAGAAATATCTAACGCTAAGGTTAGTGAGCTTAGTAAGGAACTAGACACCTGTCAAGCCGCCAACTGACGCTAGAAAATAATTATGCTCTCCTAAGTGAGGAACGCAGGAAGCTGTATGCAAAAATTAAAAAATTAGATGATCTCCTTACGCGTAGGGAACACTCTGAACGGACTATATTCTTAAACAAGCCCAAGGATATAGAGTTTTATAATCCAATAGAAGGCATAGGTTACACTAACCCACTTTTTTTACGAAAGAAAGAAATGTATGACATTAAGAACATGGGTCTAGCAGCAACCTCTCTTAGGAACATTACGGAATCGACGTACGAAAATGCGTTTGATTCATCTATCAAACAAGCCTCACATGGGCCTGAGATCCCCTTTGACTATAGTGAACTAATTGAAAAGGACAAAAATAGGAAACCTACTCTAACACATGTCAGCGAATTAGCTCAAGTTCTACCTCCGGACTCTCAAGAATACCACGAGGAAGTCAAAAAGGTAAATTATCAAATTCTCTCTACAAACCCCCTATCATAAAACAGATAGAGGAGTCACAAGGAAACTAGACAAAGAAAGAGAGAATTTCGAAGCTGAAAAGAAAAAATTCTATAAGGAGATGGATAATCTCAAGGCTTCCTCGTCCTCCCAAACTATCTCACACGCTATCATAAAAAGCGTGAAACTAGAAAAATCGCCTTCGAAAGATCAAAAGAGCCTTAATTATTCTGTTAAAAGTGCTAAGACTAATTCTACTTCACCTACGTCCACAGGGAGCGTAGAGCCAGCACCGACTACGAAGACGAGAGTGTCTAGTCCTAAAATAAAGAAGGAGCGAGTAGATTTAAATGTTTCTGAACATGTTATCCCTTCTGTCAAAACAAAAGACACTCGTAGTAATAAAAGAGCCATTTCTACGTTCAAAATAATTGCTTCTACGTGCTCAATTCAGCCCATCACCTATAGAAGTGAAAATACCGAAATAGGCTCTACATAGAAAATTACTAATAATCATTCTGAAACAAATGCCAAAAGGAAAAATCGTAGGAAACAAGATCCAGCCATAAAGAAAGCTTATGGCGTCGTACATGACTGTACTCACCTAAGGTATCCCGTAGAAATTAAATCCCCCAAGCACCTTAGGAGACTATAACAAGAAAAGATCTTTTCCTCAGTCAAACCTTCTAAGACATTTGTACGAGCTGAAATTAACCTTCCCTGTAAGGTTCAACCCAAATAGATTCCTAAATCTCCGCCTAGGACGACAAAAGCCAAAAGGGCCAAGTCTCCTACAGAGGCAAAACCCAAACTCACTTCTCCAAAAGTGCAATGGGTTATTAAGACTCTGCTAGAAATAGATTTAGGAGTCATATCTGAACCTAAAATTAACTCTGCTAATCTGAGAGGACCCATGCTTAAGTGGGTACCTAAAGCTCTATAAATTGTTTTTGCAGATCCATCATGTGTGGTACCTCGACTCTGGTTGCTCCACACACATGACTGGTAAACAAGAGCTGCTGAGCAACTACAAAGACCGACCAAATGGCAAAGTCAGATTTGGGAACAACGATTCAACCCCGATTCTAGGATTTGGGGATATCATTTTGAAGAATCTGACCATCAAAGATGTCTCATACGTCGAAGGCATCCGCCATAACTTGTTCAGCATAGGCCAATTCTGTGACAAAGGCTTCCAGGTGGTCTTCCATGCTGACCGGTGCAGAATTTTGGATAGTCAGGACACAGAACTCCTTCAAGGACTTCGGAAATCCAATCTTTACACGATCAACCTGACGTCCGTTCGGCCCTCGACAGCTGTATGCCTCATTTCTCAGATTGATATACAGAGGAACAGCCTATGACATCAACGACTGTCTCATCTAAACATGAAAGCTTTCCAACGTCTTTCTATGAAAAAGTTGGTCCACGGTCTTCCAACTATACAACTACAAAGGGAGCATCATTGTTCGGCATGTCATCTAGGAAAAATGAAGCAAGCATCTCATCACGTCAAGCAAATTGCGTCTACTTCTCGACCATTGGAACTAATTCACATGGATCTCTGTGGTCCGATGCAGACTCAGAGTATCAATGGAAGAAAGTATGTCCTAATGATTGTAGATGACTATTCTCGCTACACGTGGACAAAGTTCCTCCGAACGAAAGATGAGACCGGTGACTTGATAATCAATTTTGTGAACACAACTCAAAATCTGCTGCAACAGACTATTCAAGTTGTTCGAACAGACAACGGCACTGAGTTAAAAAACAACCACCTCAGTGAGTTTTATCAAAAACTTGGAATAAGTCAACAATTTTCAGCCGCCAAAACACCTCAGCAAATGGGGTCGTCGAAAGGAAAAATCGAACACTAGTGGAAGCCGCTCGTACAATGCTGATCCAGTCAGGACTTCCACACTTTCTATGGGCTGAAGCAGTCAATACCGCTTGTTTTACTCAAAACAGGACGGTGGTTCACAAACGGTTCAACAAGACTCCGTACGAGATTGTGAATAAAAGAGTGCCCAATATCTCTTTCTTTAAAGTCTTCGAGTGCAAGTGCTTTGTGGCGAACGACCGAGAACAACGTGCAAAGTTCGACCCTAAAGCACTCAAAGCTACATTTGTCGGGTATTCTTCAACTTCAAAAGCGTACCGAGTATACATCAAGTCCAACCGAACTATTAAAGAAAGCTATAATGTCACTTTTCACGAAGTGGCAGAGATGGCTTCTGGTCAACTCAGTCCAGGACCCGTGCCTAACCCGATGGTTCCTGCTCAAATCAGTTCAGGACCCGTGCTCAACCCGTTGGCTTCTGAAGACAACATTTCAGAACCCGTAATCACTGGTGTGTTGGGACAAAACCAACAGAAGATGGCAACAACATCAAAGTCAATGTCAGACGAAGCAACGAGACTTGCAACAGACGACTTGGAATCTCTCTTCGAACCAGTATATCGGTCATGCACCACTGCACCTACAGTGGATTCTCCTCCGTTCGAGACCGACGTACCAAGTTCATCTCACACCTCTACCCCACCCGATTCAGATTTGCCACAGAATACCGAAGAACCTACAGTGGTCCTCGAGGAAGTATCATCAGGGACGATCGATCCAAGTGCAGAATTGGAACTTCCTCAGACAAATGATCAATCGGAGACTATAGGCAATCTAGATCCACAGATGGCTGACGCATCTGCTGCAGCCTTGCCTCATGAGCGCAAGTGGACTAGAGGTCGCCCGGTCGATCAGATAATTGGCGATCCTTCGGATGGTGTGAGGTCACGTCGTCAACACAGTCTTTTCAGTTGCTTCCTGAGCCAAAATGAGCCTACCAAAGTAGCAGACGCACTTCGAGACCCGGATTGGACAATTGCAATGCAAGAGGAAATCAATCAATTCGAACGTCTTCAAGTGTGGACATTGGTACCCCGTCCACATGGGAAAACATTGGTCGGAACTAAATGGGTTTTCAAGAATAAGAAAAATGAAGATGGTGAAGTGATCCGGAACAAAGCAAGGCTAGTAGCTAAGGGATACAATCAACAGGAAGGCATCGACTACGACGAGACTTATGCTCCTGTTGCCCGTATCGAAGCTATCCGCCTCCTGCTGGCTTATGCGGCTCACAAAGACTTCAAAGTCTATCAGATGGATGTTAAAACTGCTTTTCTCAACGGCGTGTTAAAAGAAGAAGTCTACGTCGCTCAGTCGGAAGGTTTCGTTGATCAAGAACATCCCGATCACGTCTATCGTTTGGACAAAGCTCTCTATGGACTAAAACAAGCCCCACGTGCTTGGTACGATGTCCTGAGTGATTTCCTCGTGAAGTCTGGATTCATACGAGGGACGATAGACACAACCCTCTTCATTAAATGGCATGACAAAGATCTGATGGTCGTCCAAGTATACGTCGACGACATCATTTTCGGATCAACAAATCCTCGGCTCTGCAAGAAGTTTGGAGATCTCATGAAGAGCAAATTCGAAATGAGTCACATGGGAGAGATGCAATTTTTCTTAGGCCTTCAGGTCAGCAGCTCAATGATGGAATTTTCATCAGTCAAACAAAATACATCAAGGATATTCTGAAGAAGTTTCATCAAGACCAGAGCAAGCCTCTCAGCACTCCTATGTCACCAAGCTGCAAGTTGGATGCCGATCCCTCTGGTAAATCGGTCGACATCAAACTATATCGCAGTATCATTGGATCTCTTCTCTACCTCACTTCGAGCCGGCCGGATATCATGTTTGCCACCTGCTTGTGTGCCCGTTTTCAAGTCGAACCCAAAGAATCCCATATGCTCGCGGTCAAAAGAATTTTACGCTACCTTAAGGGCACCTCTACCCTTGGCCTATGGTATCCAAAGGGTACGAATTTCAAACTTATCGGCTACACTGACGCTGACTATGCAGGTTGCCGAATGGACAGGAAAAGCACGTCCGGTGGCGCTCAATTTCTAGGCGAAAAGCTGGTCTGTTGGTCATCCAAAAAGCATAACTGTGTGTCCACTTCGACGGCAGAAGCAGAATACGTAGCTGCCGCCAGCTGTTGCTCACAGATGTTGTGGATGCGGACGCAGCTTCGCGACTATGGGTACAATCTAACTAATATACCCATATATAGTGATAGTCAGAGTGCCATTGCCATTACTTGCAATCCTGTTCATCATTCACGCACAAAACACAGACATTAGATATCATTTTATCAAAGATCACGTAGAAAAAGGCACGATAGAGATGTACTTTGTGAACACGGAGTTTCAACTAGCCGACATTTTCACCAAGGCCTTGGATGAGAAACGATTCCAATTCCTTGTCGGAAAATTAGGCATGTTGAATCTTCCGTAATATGTGCATTACCTGATCTTCTGTGCTATCACATGCTCTATTCTACTTGTTTTCTATGCTTATTTGTCCTTATCTTGCGTGATAAAAATAAATAAAAATAATAATAATAATAATAATAATAATAATAATAATAATAATAAAATATATAATATAATGGGGTATGACGAAATCCTTTAGGATGCTTTGATCTAAAGTCACAAAGAATTTTACCCCGACATGCGATCGATTTAATTGCTTAAATTTTGTCAGTCTAAGTCGCATTCTTGTGTCTAAAAGGTCAGTTGATTGTTCCACTAGACACAAAGTCACTCTATGTGCGTGAGGATTCAAGCCTTGTTCCTTTTTCCTCTTTGGATCTACTTCTTGAGTGAGTCACACATCAATTACTTGTCTTACCTAGTGATTCTTGGTTTCATACTCGCCTTGCGTCAAATCGTTAGGAAAATGATAAGGGAGCTTAGGATATTCCTCACTCGGCCTTATATAATTTTTCCCTCACATTAACCCTTAGTCATCCACTTTGAGCCTTCTCCGACGTCCTTTTCTTCATTTGAAACCCATTTCCAGCTTTCAACCGAATTCTATATTCTTTGAATGGTAAGAAAAGGAGGGGGAGATAACAAAAGAAAAGTAGGATGATGACAAAAGAAGGCATTGCTCAACGCGCAAATACCAAAGGAATCGGCCTTCCGACTACCTTGTAGAAAGTGGCATGGTTCCTGCTGCGAACTTCTCCAACGATAATCTCGTACGCTCGTCAGAACGGCTGGAAGAGGAGCACCACGAAGTGAACTTCTCCAACGATAATCCGGTCTCATATCGGGAAACGAGAAGAGGAGCGCAGCCTCGGGTACGAATTCCATAACCGTGAACTTTTCCAAATAGATAATCTCTGAAACCTATCTAGGGACTAAGAGAAGAGGAGCTTGGTATCGGCCCGAGAATCAACAAGAAGAACTTCGCCTATGATAATCTCCTATAGCCTCATGGAGAAGCGGAGCTTCAGCTTGAGCATAGCTCATTAAAGGGATAGTAAATGAGGGAGAAAAGAAGAAAGATGCCGAAAAGAAAGGAGACAGACATAGAAATGGAAGATGACGAAGAGATAAGCTCACTCTCCTCTAAATTCCTTCCCTTCTAAGTCCTAGCCAAACTAAAACCTTTACGCTCCTTTGATTCCAATCGACGGTCTCTCGCTTGGGTGAAATGATTAAACACACCTCGATCACAGGTAAATTGACTTGAAACTGCTTGTGTTGACCTTAAGTAATAATAATAATATAAAAATCCCAAGATAGAAATTATTGAGAGCAAGAGCGAACCTTGTGAGAGTTGTCGAAATGGAGCACTCTATGAACTTAGGACTTTAGTTTGACGACAAGACTTGACGGCATTTTCTCTTTCAAATGTCTCGTAAAATTTTAGGCTTGACGATTGATCGAAGCAAAATAATCTGACCTCATACTATAATAATAAGTAAAATACGAAAAAAATTATATATATATAAATATATACTTCGCACATTTTGACATGAAATGTTATGTTTCATATGCGTTGAATTGAATAAATGCGAATTTCTTTAGGATATCGCACATTCTAAATGCAATTTTCGATTGCATTGGTACTGAATTGTTTAAACTGCGATAAGTTTTTCTATGCTCTAACCCTCGCACAATATTTTGAAGTACATGTTTTCGGGGACCATGTACACGTACTTACTTGGTAAATTTGTGTGTTTTTATGCTCGTGACTTGAATTGATTTAATATGCTTGCATAATTAGTTAATTCTTGTGCATCATTTGAGGGGGAGCAAGTATAAAAATCGTGGTTTAGCTCCAAATATTTTTTACGTTTATCTCTGAGTATTTTAGATCTTTCAAGCTCAAGGAATGAGACGTCGACACTACAAAAAGAGGAGTTAGACCCAAGACCAGATATTTCAAAAATAATATTGCCAAAAATAATTGTTGATTAACTCCATTATTACTAACGTTTATCTCTAAGTGGTACAGATTTTGTTTAAACTACTACCAGGGGAGCTAGACGTTACTACTCGGAAAATACAGGGAGTTAATTGCATATATTTTAATTACTAAGGGGGAGCCTTATAATGGGTTTTATTTTGAAATAGGGGTCAATCTGAAATTCTTTAGAAGAACTTACTATCGAGAAACTGGATATTAGAATTAATTCGCAATCTAAAGTTTCTCGATCGTAAACAGTGTTGGAAACGATTTTGAATTGAGAAGCAATTTTCGAATCAAAAGTTTCTCGAGCGCAAATAGTAATGGGCCTGATCCATTTAATCGCAAAACGCCCAATCGCAAACCCAACATTGATTTACAGCGAGTTATTAAAAGTTCACCTTTTTGTCAGTCGCAAAACTTTTTCTCACGCAACCCTAATCGAAAGAAATTCTCTCACGCAAAACTTTCTCAGACGATACAAAATTCTTCAAAAATCTTCTAATTTTCACTTCAAATCGTCTGATTAAGGTAGAAATTCGATTCGGTTAACGATTGCGAATCTTATAACTTGATTTGCATTTACATTTTGTAGTTTTTCGCATGTTTAGTTAAGATTTTTCGACTGTTCTTCAAAAACGATTTACGTATACTGTTTCAGAAAATCTAGGCATGTTTCTTGGATTTTCTGAGTTAAATGCCTGTTGTTTAGATAGATTCGATGTTTTTGATGAAACAGATAGCGTAAATCGTAGGAATTTCCATCTATGATGATAAAATGGTTTTCGATGAAACTGGATACTTTGAAGTTTTGAAGCTGTCGAAGAACTTTATCGATCGCAAATAATCTTAATTGGATTTCAATTCAATCGAGATACTATTTGTGTCGATTTAGTATTCGATCGCAAAATTTTGATTTAAGTCATCACGAAAAGCTTTTGACCGATAAACTTACCATCGAAAAATCCAATTACAATTTTCTGCGAGCGAAAAACTTATGCACTGAATAGATAATTTAGATGCAAATTCAAATCGAGCGTTAAACTTACCATTGCAAAATTAAATTTTCGATTTCACTTCATTTCGTCGCAAAAATATTAGCAGTGAGAAATTTATTTTCAATGCTTAACTTTTCGGATCGTAAAATTCGCCGCTTAGAATAAATTGATCGAAAAATTTCTCGACGATTGACTTAGTTTCGTCGCTGACCAATTTCTCGATAAAAATATGTCGCCGCGAAATTTTTTTTTACTTACAATCGAAAATCACATATCGCTAATCGAAAAATTTTATTCCTCGAAGAAAATTTCTCGACAGTAAATTTACCGGAGAAATAATTTCTCGATCGTAAATTTACACGGAATTTTTCTCGATCGTAAAATTGATCGACTACAGTCTCAATTTCAAACTCAACACTTAGAATTTTTTTTCCTAAGTCTTTTACACTGTAGCGAACGCTAGCGAATAAAATTTTCTCGATCGAAAATTGCACGGAAACGTTTCAATTGAAATCCGTGTATATGAAATCAAATTGCAATTCAATTTTCTCGAGCGAAAATTTTCTCGGCATGAACAGTGACTTACTGATTTAAACACTTAGCGAAATTTCGAACCAATTTTCACGCGACAACTATTTCCTTCGAAATTACATTCATGCCATCACGATTTTTAAAATTGAACATACACTATGCATTTGATATGATTTCAATTCAACATTCATCGAACATGCTATTATTTGCAATATTACTATAGTTTGATGAAATTTATTCATATTTCGACTGAAAAATAAAATTGAACTAATGAACTTTTATATATCTTATATTTCAGATGGATCGCTACCCAAGATACAACCACATATATGATCACAATATGTACTTGAAGGTTCAGGATACGAACTTTCAGCTCGATCTGGACACATTTCGGTGCCCTGGCGAGATCATCGTATCCATCCTCAGAGGTCACCCCATTTGGCGCGCGCTGACGGTCACTGCCTCAGTGCCGATGGTCTATCTTCAGCAATTCTGGGGATATATACAAGGAGTTGTAGCAAATGGAGCATTCTCCTTCACTACCAAACTCGGGACGCGGCATATTCTTATGAGCAAGAGCCAGTTCGGGATGATGTTGTACTTGCCCCACCACGACAACTACGACCCGCTCCCGACCGACGCTGAGATGATTCAGGACTTCATGCACATGGGATACCAACCGCCGCTTACAAGATTAGCTCAGGTCCAGAGCAGCGGTATCCCTCACCCCTGGAAGACACTGTTCGGCATAGTGAACAAGTGTCTATCACCCAAACACGCTGGATTCGACAAGGGCAACGACAACATACTGCGGATCTTTCACGGCCTCGCCTTCGCCATAAACTACGACTTTGCACAGCTAATCTGGAACGATCTAGCTGAACAGATTCGACTGAAGGAGAACCGAAGGTTAAAGAACGTGCCCTATGCTCGCTGGTTCAACATAATCATCAGGGAGTTCATGGAGCTACATGCAGAGAACATCCCTCAGCTACCTCCTGGTGGAAACTACCAGTCGTCAAGGCTTAAGTTTTTTCACAACCCACGGCTCACGGACCTGGACCAACCGTCGATGCCAATTTCACTCAGCTTACTCAGGCTCGCCGACCCCGCGGGAGCTGAGTATCAGAGGTTCTGCCGGGAACACAACTTAACGGAAGCAATGATTAGAGGGCCCCCGGCAGATCACCATGTGAGCCCTCCCCAACACCAACCAAGCACTGACGACACGATGATCGATGCTGTCGCTCATGAGCTTCAACAGGAGCCTTCCTTGGTCGAAGAGCCAATGCCCGACGTAGAAGATACTTTGATAGACGTCGTGGCTACCGAGATGGCGCTCGAGGCTCATGCGCTCGAATTACAAGTGGAAGTGCCCATACAAGTTGGCGTGCTCGAAGAAACTTTTGAGGAGGTTCTTCAACAAGAAGCACAGCCCGAAACTGAAATGGGGCAAAGCTCTCTTCCACCGGTGACGGATCAGGCACTGGAGGACGTCAATCGTGACCTCACTCCTCACACGGCCAGCTCGTCTGACACAGAGTCTGACGAGGAAATAAGCCTGATAAGGAGGACTCCCAGAAGACTAAGCATTCAGCTGGAGTCTCTCTTCTCAGCCGTTACTGCCGCACCAGATACTATGTTGCCCACATCGACAAGTGTTGCTGGCACTTCTTCGCTCAATCTTGAGCCGCAACCAACTCACGTGGTGTCTGGTTCGTAGGCGCCACCTGAGCCTGCTTTAACACCCATAGAGGCGAATCCTCTTGATTCGACTCGAGGATTGGGTGGAAGTCTCATACAGTCACAACCTCAAGTGACTGTGAGCCAACCCACAGAGTCGGTGTCTACTCAAGGGTTGATAACAGGCGACATCAGTCGTCCTGGTCCATCCATGGAGGCGTCCACACCCTTTGTGACGAACGAGCAGTTCCAGGCCGCTCTCTCTGCCGCTGTACAGACTATGGAAGACAAGATCACGGAGAGAGTACTTCAAGCTCTCGAGGCATCCCGAAGAGATACCGGGAAAGCTCCTGCCTCTGAAGGCCCTTCGTCACAAACCCACCCCACACCTCCACAACCCACATCCACCGACCATCTAGCCACTTCCTCCATCCTCATCAACCCATACACCATCCCCATCACCGAGCTCCGCGACATTCTCCTCGCCCGTTTGATAGGCCTGTCCATCCGATCGCCTCACGAAGAATCCCTCTATCGGCGATTGGTGGATCATCCTGAGCCACCGACTGACACCTGCCGAGGCCAAAGCTCCCACTCCCGGCGTAGACATGACGATCCTGACGATCAGGACCATCATGAGGGGGAGAAGAGGCCGAGGACATCTACAACCGGCCAAGGACAAGGCTCGGGCGCTACGCGGACAAGCGCTGGAGCTGGTGAAACCCAAACCACCCATACTACCCAAACTACCCACCAAACCCAAACTACCCACCAAACCACCCACCAAACCCACACCCACACCACGCACCGCACCGCCCACATCGACCCACCAACCTTTCACCTTAGGACGCCTCCGCCCACACCACCGATCTACTCAAGCCCCTTGCTTCCGGAAGAAGAAGCAAGTGCTGCAATGCTTGTAGCCCTGGCAGCTATCCAAGCTACTCCCTCCGTCGCTCCAGACCAACCGGGACCCTCTGGAAATGGCGTCAATCCACACGAAGTATTAGACAAGTACATTTTCGAAGGCCAGTGGATGACCCATTCCATGCCCGAGGAGCATCAGAGACAACGGCTTCAGGACGTACGCCACTTCTTACAACAAGCATCCGTGGATCTCGTGATCATTGAAGACGACGAACTTCAAGAAGGTGTAGACTATCAAAATGAAATCCCAAGGCTACCGGAGTTGATCGCACAGCGAGCGGCCTCCCCTACAAGATAGATGCCAGGGACCGTTCGGATCGACACGCCGTGGGAAAACATCCACATAGAGATACCTTTCCTTGAAGAAGTCAGGGAAAACATTTGGAGGTCACCGGATCGAATTAAGAAGCCGGATGAGTTCGAGCTGAGAGGGATCTCTCACTGGGATCAGCAGAAGAGAATGACATATCTGTGGATGCTGACCCAACTAGGACCGGATGTGAGGCTGGGGATCCCGAAGAATCGATTGAAGAGTCACTTCATGGAACTCTCCCCAATTTGCCAACTCCTCAGTGTCTATTGTTCCAAAGGAGGACTTCCAACACCTCACTACATCATCGAACGAGTGGACAGGACCCGAGAGGAACTGAGCGAGAGCGACCTGCCGTACCTCCCCGCCGATGAAGTCTACCATTTTTATCAGCTATACGTGGAGAAGTACAAAGGTCCTCAGGGCTTCATCAAGAAAGAAGGCCTCGAAGGGCTCTACCGATTCATGATGCGACAAGTCAAGTACTTCGCCGCTCACGACCTTCAAATGGCGCTTGAGAGCAATATGAAGAAGGTCAACATGGCCGAACAACTCCTCAAAGGACCTGAGATCGAGAGACTTCCAAGCAATCACATACACATCAGCTCTGTCACCGGCATCACCTACAACAATCCAATTGCCAAGAAGACCAGGATGATGCTGAAGACAGAAATTCACAAGTTTTGCGACGGAACCCTCAAGATCGTCAGGCGAAATATCGAACAGAGGTTGGAAGAGATAAATAAAGACACGATGCTGAGGACCCACCGGTTTGTCAGAGAACAGCCGCTCCTGATGGAATTGTTGGATGACATCGATGAGCGCCTGAAGCTCAGGGAGACCGTTAGGGACTACGAGCATGCGCTGGGCTTGCGCAGATCGTACTATGCCCGACAAGGACGAACAGCGCGGAGACGCAATCAAGCACAAAGGGGGAGAATGTAGAATATCATTTGTAATTGTGATTGATTTCATTAGTTGTCTTGTAATTAGGGGCTTTACTTATATTAGTCTTTAGATTAAGGACTAGTTAGATATTTATACCAAGATTGTTGGTATAAATACTTGTAAATGAATTGAGCTGAATAGAGAAAGTTTAGAGAATCGATCCGAAGGGCTTGCAAATCGAATTCTAGAGAGAGAAACAACAGTAACTTTCTCACTCTAATTGAATTCTCTCTCGTGTTCTTACTTTGAGTTTTTCGATCGAATTCAATTGATCATCTAAACGATCGAATTGCTATGGTTTCTAGCCTAGGATCGTCGAGTTGTTAATCTGAGGACCTAACAGGCCCCGTACTGGAGCGGTGAAGTACTTACTCCTGAATAATTCCTCGAAACGATCCCAACTCATTGTAAGAGGGTCTTCAATGGCTAAGATTGTGTCCCACCAGTGACCTGCACTCCCTCGCAATAGGGATGCAGCACATTGGACCTTCTCTTCTTCGGGAATTCTACTATACTGGAACATGCTCTCTAATGTCCTTAGCCAGTCTTCAGCCGAAGTTGGATCAATTGCATCTTCGAAAGTTGGAGGATTTAACTTCCGAAATCTTTCTCCTACTATCTCTATTCTTTCGGCTTGAGAAAGCCCACTGCTTTGCTGTCCGCTAGTGTTCCGCTGCTGAATTAATTCTTGAATCTGGGCGGACTGCTAGCGCACTAGTTCAGTAAGTTGGATAATCGCCGTGTCGCGATTATCAGTTGGTATCTCGGGTTCCTTGCCCCGATTGGAACTCCCACTGCTATCACCTCTTGTTCTACCCATTCTTATTTACCCTGATAGTCCCTACGGCCAATAAATTATGCAACACAAACAAAAATTCACAGTAATAGAAACTTACTAGCAAGGCCGCTTCCGTACTTTTGAGTGTGTGTACATGAACAGTCTACAGAAACTTCAACCGAAGCTCTGATACCACCTGTGGCGCCCCGCCATCTACTTACCGTTTCTAATGCTAACTTACGTGGCTAATGTCAGTATAAAATAAATAATATGCGAAAACGTGGGTAAAATTTTTCCTTTTATATAAAGGAATTCGTTCTGTACAAGTCAAAATATCGCTCCCAACCTATTTACATAGGATGGTTTCATAATGGCAACAAAAGGAATCATAACTTCCGCCCCACGGGTCGCATTCATGTACACACCACCCTCAAAAGTCACTGGAAGCTTCAGAAGATAGCCTTGCCGTCGTAAGCGATCACGTACAGTGGTCACGCGTACCTACAACACATAAAATATGGGATGAGCTATAAAGCTCAGTAAGTAGGAATGATGCATGCCGTGCACGTGTCTCATTTGCAAAGGCATCCGCGCCAATGCATTCAGACCCTAATAGGATCAAACTAAATCTCATATCTCTCAGGGTCCTTGACTGACTTACTATGCACCATTTTCAGAGCTCAAATCCAATAAGGACAATTGGTCCAGCAATCCACAAAGGATGACGAACCATAAAATACCAGTCACGCATTTCGGCCCAATTCGCATTGTGATGCATGACGGCCCGCCATTCGGCCCAATGGGTACTTGCTGTTCCGCGGACGCTCACGCTGGTAGCCCACTTCGGGGTCGCCAACACCAGAGATACCCTCGGTGTCGCTTCCACCCTCGAATCGCCTCCTCCAGGTCGCACCTACCGCAATTCAGGGCATTCTGCCCAAATAATAAAAATATATCCAACGACGTACCGGGTCGTCATGGTGTCATAGAAGCAGTCCAGACTCAACTGTGAGTCGACATCAGATGCCTATATCGGCAAATATCCATCGCTTTCAAGCGACATTATACCATGCATACTCTCATCTCACAATTCTCGTGCATGCCGTGTATGCATGCTCATGTAGACAATACTAAAATGCATGATATATCATCATATAAGCAGATAGCCACGGAATTCATGTTAGTACAAACAATTTTATGTGTTGTAGTTGAAATTCCCACTTACCTGGTACTCCTTAGCTATTTTATTTAGCGTACTGTAAATCGCTAATCTTCGAATCCTAAATATAGAAACATATAGAATTAGGGTTTGTTAGTCTAATTTTAATTTCACGAAACTGGCTTAATTTGAAAACCCTAGTTTCGATTTCTATAAATTTTTTACACCTTAGAGTTTCGAACTTGACCTCCATTGGAAAATTATCATTTTGAAATTTATGAGAATCTCGATATGACTTTTAATTTTTATTATTGAATTTCGACATGGGCTATAACATAAATCTCGAGATGGGTTATAGTTAAATCTCGAGTTTGGTATACGAACTACATCTCGAAATGGATTGATAAATCTCGATATATGGTTTCGAGATTACATACAAGGATATCATTGTCGAAGACAACTCTCTAACTTGGATTAAATTTCGAGATGGATGTCAAGTCATAATTAAGATTTCGACATAGCTCTTGGAACAAATTTCGAGCTGAAGTGTACATTAGATCTCGACCCTTTTTTTTAAGATAAACCTCGATATGGCATGTAAGATTTCGAGGTGGGTTTCCAAGGTTATGCATGAAGATTTCGATACCCTTATCAAAATAGATCTCGAGAATTAACACTATACCATTTCTACATATTCTAAGATGAATCTCGAGCTCGCTTGCGCACTACAGAATTTCGACATTATAACAATTATTTCGACATCCTTAAGCCCTCATGAAGATCTCGATATCATCCCTACACAACACTTATAGCTTCGAAACACCTTATAAAATTTGCTAACTTTCGACCAGAAGTTATTTGTAGCTGCCTCCTTCGTCAAACTAAATTTGATATCTATCTTATTAATTCCCAGACTTAATATACATAATTCTAAGCACCTATGTTGGTATGATTTACGCTCCAACCCTAAAATTTGTTGTTTTCAACTAAGATTTGTTCCGTATTAAAATCATGAACCCCTAAAATATATACCACGCCACCCGAAATATACCTTGATCTAAATAAACATGTTAGTATGCTTCATACCTCAACTAGTAAACCTGCCGTCTAGGGTACATAAAATCTCTATTAGTATCATTAATTTATGGAAATACTCACTAATTTGTACTATGGAAATTACAAAAGCTGTTAAAAGACATATTTTCCTTACCCACAAGTCCAAACCTACACTGCTATGGTTCCTTAATTGGCAAGTTCCTTTCGTAGTCTTCTTCCTTATGGTTAAATGACGAGGGTTTTCTCTTAACCTCCTTGTACTATTAGCGAATCCTTTTGATAAGCACTAAACTTGTTGGATGGGACATAAAGTAACGAGCTTCCCTTTTTGCTTAAGTAACTCACTAATGTTTATCTCTACACTTGGGCCTAAAGAGATAGTTAATTGGGCCCATTTGTGGTAAGAGCTATCTAGTTTTAATCTTATTAGTACTAGTTACTAAAATGGCATCACTTTATTCTAATTCCATTATTCCTTTATTTAAATTCGGTCCTTACCCATATGAGTATTAATTATTTTTCTCTGTCCCAACACTACTTTCCAATTGATACATGTTATGTTAGGATATTGACACGCTCAAATACTAGCAAGTGTACTAGGTCGTGCAAGTAGTATAAAACGGACGAAGTCCGAGTATCGATCCACGAAGATAGCTTGATTAATTCTAAGATATTAAACTTAATTCTAATTTAGACTAAGAGAATTTTTATAATTTTGGTGATTTAATTAAATAAGATAAAATCGCAAATAAAATAGACGCAAATAAAATAGATGAGATAAAAATCAATTGACGACGAACGTGATCAAGGCACATACTCGGCACGGATTATTCCTACGTATTCATGCAATCAATATTTATTTAATCAATATAAACTAGTTAAGGTAGAAATTCCTAATATACGCGCTACCCGTTATTCACGTAACTAGCGACTCTATGCGATAATGACCAATCTCTATATTCCTATAAGACTGCAATCACTTCACACGTCTTCCGCTTTATGAATTTCCCCGAGTTTAGACGCTTTCGGCGCCTAAGGTCTCGAAAACCACACGTACGAAACCGAATTCCATCTCTGGTCGGTTTTACGTCGTGGTGTCCTATATTTATTATTCTAACCGGTCTAATCACTTTTTCAGTCTCATAAACCAATCAAAAATCATGCACATGGTGATCAAGCATACGCAAGCATTAGACTCGAATATATAACACGTAACTAAATTCATACGACTAAATAAAATACGAATAGCATTACTACGAATTCATAATCCGGCCTAATACGGCCCCAATCACAAAAGAAATTAGCCTAGCATATTAATATACGAAAACGACAAAGAATCAAAAGAAAACATTGTCGAAAACGAAATACTGGAAAGGTAAGAAATCGCCCTCGTTACGGTAGCCGCGTCGTCTCGCTTCGAGCCGTTGATTCGTCTCTAATTTCAGCCGTCGATCTCTGCCCTTTTTTTTCAGCTCTCGGCTCTCCTCAATTGTATTGTTTATTCGCTGCCTTCAAGAACTGTTCCTCTGTTCGATGCTCTCAAAGCCTCTCCGTCTCTGATTCGCTGCCTCCTAAGCCTCCTCAATCGCTTGTATATTTGTAGGTGTGGTAGCCGACTCAAATCTCCAAAAGATAGGAATCTTCTATTGAATATTTGACCCATTCTTTAATGTTTAAATATTTGCCATAAGTTGTACGTGATCTCTCCTAAATAAAGTAATCTCTCCCTCATTAGCTCTTCACGTCATAGCTGCTAAAGAAATAGAAAAACCGGGTAATTGCAATGTTGCCCCAAATAATGTAAAAATTTGCAAGAAGATCCCCAAGATTCAAATTGTTCCAAACGTGCCCTTATTTTCTCTTTGTCGATCTCGTTTGCTCGGAAATCTATCGAAAGTAAATCTAAACATAAATATAGGATATTCGAGGAAAATTTTGGCAAATAACGATTGAAAATGCACTTTTACGGGTAAAGAAATTACGTAAAATCACAACTTATCAGATATAACATGCAATTGTTTAAACACATATAAGATCACAAGACGTGTCTCATGCAGTCACGTAAGCCATATAATATGTATGCATATTTATTGGCCGGCTTACTTACGGGACTCGGGTATTACAGTGACTGATATCTGCAGCACTTTATTTATATCACTTCTGCCTGGACATGATGTGTCACGGCCGTGACATACTCCTGCGGCTTCATAACTAGTTCGTTTTGCATCGTTTTCTCTTTTCTAAGGTTTTTCAATATCAAAATAGGTATAATTAGAGCAAATAAGTGCATAAATTGATTACGAAAACTCAGAGAGGGATAGAGAGAGAGATAGAGAGAGAGAGATAATGAGAGGAAAATTTATCCGGGTGGATGAGGGTGAGAGGCGATTTAGTTTACTGGGGTAATTGGGAGTATGTACAAATACATTACACGAGTGAGTTCTCGGTGTTGGATTTAAACATAAGCATTAATTTGTACGGTGAAATATTCTCAATATAGTAAAATTGGTGCTATCGTGAAGGTAGGCGATATTGGCCGAACCACGTAAAAATCTCGTGTTCTCTGTTGGTGTCATTCCGCCTTTATACTACGCCGATAATATTGTCGCGAGTTCGCATCAACCTTCTACGAGGCCCAAATTATTGTCATTTTCCCCAACAGTACACATTTTCTTTTCTTTACCGCATTGGATTCTACACACCAATCGCACCCTTAGGGTCCGTTTAGTTTCCTAAATAACTCAAGTTAAAGACATTAACATCAAATATAATACCGTTCAGCATAAATAAGTGTCAATTATTAAGCCCGTAATAAAACATCAGTCCGCTACAACTATCAGACAAACCCGGTATAATTCGTCCGAGTGGTTGGGCTAATATAATTAGTTCAACACACCAGTATTATGAAAAGACTAGAATATCTTTACCCCACCATCCTTAAAATTGTTATCTCATGTGGTTCATATGATAAAAAATAAATAACACTAAAATTTATCGTTTGTTTCATGGCAATCAAATTGATATGCATATCATATCGTGTTCGATACTCGTAGGACTAGCACTTTTTTTGTAAATTAGGTATTGATGAAATATAAGTTACTTTTGTAACTTTACAAATAATACTTGCAAAACCCTTTTTGATTGCAATCCAAAAATAATTTTGTTTATAGTTTCCTCTCTTGAAGTGAAGTCGGCCTTAGGCTATGTTTGCTTTACAAAACAAACCTAGCAAAAATTAGGGGTGTTCATTGGGTTATAAGCGAACCGAAACGAACCGAACTTTTGGTTAACCGAAATCGGTTCGAGGATTTTATAAAACGAAAACCGAACCTAAATATTTCCGTTCGCTTTCGGTTTTTACCGAATTTTTTTCGGTCCGGTTCGGTTAACCGACCGAAAACCCCAATTTTAATAAAAAAAAAATAGAAAATAGTATAAACATGATTTATACTATAAAAATATACTATCATATATAGAATTGCATAAAACTTTAATTTACCTAATATTTCCATATTTTATTTAATATGTTAATATGATTTACCTAATATATATTATCATATATATATTTATAAAATTTTGACATAAGTAGTATTTTTCATATTTTATAACATATGATGGATATATTATTAATATAAAACATATAATAATATATGACTCATATTTTATATAATAATATATATGTATAAAAAAAATTCGAATTTTCGGTTCGGTTCGGTTCGGTTTACCGAAGTAGCAAACCAAATTCGAACCGAATTATTTTGGGTTATTAATGAAAACCAAATACCGAACCGAAAAATTTTGGTTCGGTATACGGTACGAACCGAAACTTCGGTTCGGTTCGTTTCGGTCGATTAACCGACCCCTATACAAAAATGGCTTGCAAAATAATTAATAACCCATTTTCTCATGTTCTGTTATTTACTTGAGCACGTGAAAAGTAAAAAAGCCCGCACATATTAAACGAACTCTTCTATAATTTATCCACAATGGGCCCATTATTCCTTTATCTTAGATTTTCTAGAACTATTTTTCTTGGGCAAAGTTGCCTGTAGCACCTTCAACTCAGAAAACAAGATCATTTCCGTTAACACTTGACATATTCTCATGAAAATGTATGTTGGAAATTAGAGCAATGTCCTTTGAGTTTATTATCATTCAATGATTTCAACTTTTTCGAGTCATATAAAAACGCAAAATTATTTTTAATGTCTTAAATGTTCAAACCCCTTCTTCAATGAAGTCGCTACCGTAGCAATAATAACTAAAAATATGCAATTTTAAAAGATTCCTCAAGAGTATGCCTTCTTCAACAAGATCGTAGTCATCAATTTCTTTTCCTAATAATATGACGCTTTAATCGATAGACATGTTTAATATCCATCTCAAATGCAATATCTTTTGCAACATTCATAGAAGAAATAAACCGCTCTTCTCTTACTATAGTATGTCATCAGATTTTCAACATTCTCCAACGTAGTGTCAATGCACATTTTTCAGAGTAACTTATGTTAACAGTAAATAAGATAGCATAGCAAATGACCATACCACTAAAATTTTTCAAATGCACGCGCCAAACTTTGCGCTTCGCTAGTTGATAAGGCACCAGTGCACAATTCTAACAAAGCAGACCTTATATGAGGAGCTTGAAATCTAATAGCTTTGACACTTTTAATTCTACTCTTCCAACGCGTCCTCAGTTAAACTTGGAACGTTATGAAGTGAAATACTTCATCTTTTTGGAGAACTTCATTACAATACATTGATTCGCTGCTCAACACTAAAAAAATGATTTTAACTTTATCACAAGAGTGTGCTATATCACTAAATGTGAGATTAAGACTATGACAAGCAACACATGACATAATAATACTCTAGGAATGATTTCAAGTAATCGCTTTTGCACACCTTTATTGTTTCCCTTTCATGTTGAAACCATTGTCATAACCTTGTCCTCTATATTTTCAATACTAAGGACATCTCCAACCATTACACTATATTAGGATTGCTTCTATAACATTTGTTCTATTTTTTTATTGCCCAAAATCAAAACAAAAAGCCCAAGCCTAATTTGATTTCAGTCCAAAACAACGTGTGTAATAAAAAGGAAATAGGGAGAATGGAGACGAACGACAACCGAGAGGATCCTTCAAGCCTTTGCATGTATCGTCCCTGTTCGATGAAGGTTTAGAAAGTGTTCTAACTCTTAAATCCATCGAGATCATGCTACGGTTCCTATTCTTTGATAAATTATTCCGTGCGCAGCTTCCATTTTCAGTGAAATTGAACTAGTTATCATGCTCTGATTCTTCTGAAGTTTGCTTCGATTGAAAGCTAAGTTCTTCAAATTTTCATCGCCTCTTGAATCAAGTCAATCCGATGTTCTTATGATTTATTATGAATTATTGAAGTTGATATTGCGTAACTGTTTCTGGTAATTGCTGTTTTTGGAGAAAAAACTACTTGCGCAGCTTCTATCTTTCCCAGTTCTGATCCATCCTGCTCTAATTCATTCGATATTGGTCTTTTCTGAAAGCTGACTTTTTCAGCCGTTCATAGCTGCTAGAATTGGTCCAATCCGATCATTCCTCAATTTTAAATGAATTTCTTAAGTTGACAGTGCAAAGCTGGAATTTCTTTTGTAATTGCTGTTTCGTGAAAAATCTGTTGTCGCAGTTGTAGTATTTCTGAACTTTGACCCATCCATGCTCCTTCGATTTCTTTGAAACTGGCATCTACTGATAGCTGATCCCTAACCTGTTCATTGTGCTCGTATAAGTAGCTTAAATCAATCAGGAATAGGTCGATAGCAATTAGAATCATGATTTAGGTTGAATTTTTGATTATGTGATTTTACTGTTTGCGCGATGAACAGATTGAACGTGTCCTGATTTTGTAAAATTGAACATTATTTGCTTCGAACATGTTTAATCTTCTGTTTAGTAATCAGTAGCTGATTTCGAGCATATACCTGTAGTTTCATCGATTAACTTTCAGTATCTGCTTGAATTCAATGTTAAATCGTATTCTGTGACTGTTTGCGAAATTTCAATTTTTCTCGCTAAGTTCTTCGATCAGGGTTAATTTCTCCATCGAAAAACTACATGCGAAAAAATTTTCAATTAAGAATTCTGATTTACTACTGATGTCGTTGTTGTCACGCACGTTTTCAGCATAAAAATTTTAGAGCATTAGATTTTTCGACGAGAATTGACGATTTTGACCCCGCGCAAAACATTTTCTCTCGAAAAACTTTTCGGTCAGACATTATTCCTTGTTTGACTTTAGGATTTTCGCTCGTACAATTATTTCGGTCAACCTATTCATTTTGTCTCAGCGAGAAACTCCATTGGGTACTGTTTCTCGACGACCAAAATCAATTAACGCATCGAAAAACTTTTTCGACCCCGTGTTTCAATCAAATTTTCAAAATTCAATTTGACTGTAGATATATAGGCTGGACTACCTTTGGACCGAAGGATCAGATTGTTTACAGTCTGATAATTTAACAACGCCACGTATCTTCTAAATTTTTTTGGATCGAAAATCTAGCGCTGAAATTGAATCTGTGCAAAGTCAACATCTTGAGTCAATATTTTGAAAAAGTCTACATTTTGAATTTCGTTCAAAAAAATTTTCGACGATTAAAATTTTCGATCCCAAAACTTCACGAGTCAATTTGACGATTGAGTTCACTGTTTAAACAGTTTCTCATCGTAAAACCCGAATACCCAAACCCGAACGCCCACCCCTATACGTCTAGCTCAGAGGAAGATAATCTAGCCCTCATGGCCCGCCTGGACGAGGACTCTGACGCCGAAACCACCAACCAGACGGATGAAGACAAGGCATCCTAACCTTCTGAGGAGGTAGTTTCACCTTCCACCTTATTGACCATGTTAGAATCGTATCAAAAAGCATACACTAATATGACACGTGAGCAGAAAAGCATAAAGGGAGTAGAGAAGAAACTATCTAAGTCTCAGGAGAAAATCGCTAGTGTCGAATCAGAACTTAGGAGCACTAGTACAAAAATAGAAGAACTTACTAAGAGCTTACATCTTAGAGAGACTACAAAACCTCCGATAGAGCAAAATAATGAAAACATTAAGGAACTAGAAGATAGGCTACAAAATAACTATAATTGTTTGGTTACTCAATGAGAAAGCTAACCTCAATTGTAGGATAACGGAAGCAACTACTAAGATCACCAACCTAGAAGCCGAATTAGATAAATCAAATACTAAGGTTCGTGAACTTATGAGAGATCTAGACGCCTGTAAAGCTGCCAAATTAACGGTAGAAAATAATTTTACTCTATTAGGAGAAGAGCGTAAGAAGCTATACGCTAAAGTTAAGAAATTGGAAGATCTTCTGGAAAAAAGGGGACAAACTGATCAAACAATATTCTTGAATCAACCCATGGACCAAGAGTTCTATGACTATAAATTTGGCTTAGGCTTTGAAAATCCACGATGCTTGTCAAAAGTTGATTGCAAACAACTTTACGATGTCAAGAACATGGGTTTAGGATTAACGAACCTCATGGTCTTTACTAACGCAAAGGAAATAGATGCCTTAGAAGAGGCCAAGAGAAAAGCCAAAACTAGGGTTGAAATCCCCTTCTCCTACACCAAGTTGAATCAAAGCTACAAAACTAGGGATCTTTCCAAGGGTTGGAGCCTTGAGTCAACTCACTTTCAAGAAGATCATTCAACAATAGGGGAAGCACAAAACCATAATTATGAAAATTCTCTCTACATACCCCCTATCGTTAAGAAAATAGAGGGATTAAGAGCTTCTTTGGAAAAAAGAAAGAGAGGATTTTGAAGCTGAAAAGAAAAGATTTCTAAAAGATATGAAAGATCTCGAAGCTTCCTCCATCACACACGCCATTCTAAAGATCAAAAATCTCAAAATTAAAATATGAGAAATAATAACTCTAACCTTGTTTCTACTACGTCTACAGAGCGCGTAATACCTGAGCTAGAGGAATCGAAGGCGAGAGTGTCTAGTTTAGGGTTTAAGAAAGAGTTTCTTAGACGTCAAAGTGTCAAATGTATCTCTTCTGTAAAAAGACTAAACACACATAGAAATAAAAGAGCTATTTCTTCTCTCAAAATAATTGCTTCTACTTGCTCCTTAGAACCTACCACTTTTAGAAGCACTAATTTCGAAATAGGCTCTTCATCAACAATGAAAAATAATCATTCTAAAACAAATGCATCAAGGATGACTCGTAGGAAACAAGATCCAGCCATAAAGAAGGCTTATAGCGCTATTCATGCATGTTCTCACCTAAGGTATCCTGTAAAGATCGAATCCCCCAAGTACCTTAGGAGTTTATCCAATGAAAAGATCTTTTCCTCGGTCAAGCCTACCAAAGCATTTGTTCGTGCTGAAATTAACCTTCCATGTCAGGTTCAACCCAAATGGGTTCCTAAAGCTCTGCTCAAAAAGACGAAAGCCAAAAAGGCCAAGCTTTCTGCTAAGGGCACACCCACATCAACTTCTTCAATGTTGACTTGGGTTGTTAAAGCTCCAACCAGTACTAACTTAGGAACCATATCTGAACCAACATCTAAATCTGCTAATCTGAGAGGACCCCTTTATAAGTGGGTACATAAAGCTCTCTAATTTGTTTTTGCAGATCCATCATGTGGGGTATCTCGACTCCGGGCGCTCCACACACATGACGAGAAATCAAGAGCTGCTGAGCAACTACCAAGACCGACCTAATGGAAAAGTCAGATTCGGGAACAACGACTCAGCCTCTATTCTAGGATTTGGGGATATCATTCTGACAAATCTGACAATAAAGGATGTCTCCTACGTCGAAGGTCTCTGCCATAACTTGTTCAGCATAGACCAGTTCTATGATAACGGATTTCAGGTGGTCTTTCTAGCTGACTGGTGCAGAAAATTGGACAATCAGGACAAAGAATTCCTCGAAGGACTTCGGAAATCAAACCTTTACACGATCAACCTGACGTCCGTGCGGCCCTCGACAGCTGTTTGCCTCACTTCTCAGACTGTAATTCAGCGGAACAGCTTATGGCATCAACGTTGTCTCCTCAACATTAAAGTTCTTCAACAACTTTCAACGAAAAAGTTGGTTCACGGTCTTCCAACTATATTATTACAAAAAGAGCATCAATGTTCGGCATGCCAACTAGGAAAAATGAAGTGAGCATCTCATCATGTTAAACTAGTTGCCTCTACTTCACGTCCACTGGAACTAATACACATGGACCTCTGTGGACCAATGTAGGCACAGAGCACCAACAGACGCACGTACGTGCTAGTTATTGTCGATGACACACATGGACATACTTCCTCCGAACTAAAGATGAGATAGAGGACTTGATCATCAATTTCGTGAACTCGACTCAAAATTTACTGCAGCAAACTATCCAAGTCATCCGAACAGACAATGGCACTGAGTTCAAGAACAAGTACCTCAGCGACTTTTATCAGAAACTTGGGATTAGTCAACAATTCTCAGCCGCCAAGCGCCTCAACAAAACGGGGTCGTTGAAAGGAAGAACAGTACTCTAGTGGAAGCCGCAAATAAGACACTGGGTCACAAGCGCTTTGATAAGACTCCGTACGAGATCATTAAAATGGGCCTTCCATACTTTCTTTGGGCTGAGGCAGTAAATACTGCCTGTTTCACTCAAAATAGGACACTGATCACAAGCGCTTTGATAAGACTCCGTACGAGATCATTAAAAGTGCATACCCAACATTTTCTTCTTCAAGGTCTTCGGTGCAAGTGCTTTGTGGCAAACGACAGAGAACAACGAGCGAAGTTCGACACTAAAGCATTCAAAACCACTTTCGTCGGGTATTCTTCAACTTCAAAGGTGTACCGGTTATACATTAAGTCCAACCGCACTATCAAAGAAAGCTATAATGTCGTTTTCCATGAAGTGGCAAAAATGGCTCCTGGGCACATCAGTTCAGGACCCGTGCCTAACCAGATGGCTTCTGAATACGACAGTTCAGAACCCATTTTCACTGGTGTGTTGGCACAAAACCAACCGAAGATGGCAACAACTCAGGATTCAACATCAGAAGAAGCTCTGAGACTCGCGTGAGATGATTTGGACTCTCTCTTTGAGCCTGTATATCGACCAGACACCATCACTGCTACACTTTTAGTGGATCCCCCACTCGATGAGGCCGATGTACCAAGCTCTTCAAATGTTCCCACCTCACCCGATTCAGAATTATCACAGAACACTGAAGAGCCAACTTTGATTTTTAATGAAGTCTAGTCAAAATTACTCAATTCAAGTGCAGAATTAGACCTACCTCAAGCTAATGAACGACCGGATTTTATTGGAAATCTCGGTCCACAAATGGCTAATGCATCTACTTAAGCCCTGCCACGTGAGCGAAAGTGGACTCGAGCACATCAGGTTGATCAGATTATTCGTGATCCTTCGAGTGGAGTACGGACACGTCATCAACACAGTCTCTTTAGCTGCTTCTTAAGCCAAAACGAGCCTACTAAGGTAGCAGACGCACTTCAAGGCCCTGATTGGGTGATAGCAATGCAAGACGAAATCAACCAATTCGAGCGTCTCCAAGTGTTGACATTAGTACCCCGTCCGCATGGGAAAACAATTATCGGGACAAAAGGGGTCTTTAAGAACAAAAAGAATGAAGATGTGGAAGTGATCCGGAATAAAGCAAAGGTTGGTTGCGAAGGGATATAACCAACGGGAAGACATTGACTACGACAAAACTTATGCTCCTGTTGTCCGGATCGAAGCCATCCGTCTTCTCTTGGCGTATGCGGCCCATAAAGACTTCAAAGTCTATCAAATGGATGTTAAGACCACCTTCTTCAACGGCGTCTTAAAGGAGGAAGTCTATGTCGCTCAGCCAGAAGGCTTTGTTGAACAAGAACATCCCGATCACGTCTATCGATTGGACAAAGCTCTCTACGGACTGAAACAAGCTCCATGTGCTTGGTATGATGTCTTGAGAGATTTCCTTGTGAAATCTGGATTCATTCGAGGAACGATCGATACGACCCCTCTTCAACAAATGGCAAGACAAAGATCTGATGGTCGCCCAAGTTTACGTAGACGACATCATCTTCGGATCAACAAACCCACGGCTCTGCAAGAGGTTTGGAGATTCAATGAAGAGCGAGTTTGAAGTGAGTCACATGGGAGAGGTGTAATTTTTCTTGGGACTCCAAGTCAGGCAGCTCGAAGATGGCATCTTCATAAGTCAGACTAAATGCATCAAGGACATTTTGAATAAGTTCCATCAGGATCAGAGCAATCCTCTTAGTTCTCCCATGTCAACAAGCTGCAAGTTGGATGTCGATCCCACAGGAAAAGCGATCGACATCACACTCTATCGCAGCATCATCGACTCTCTTCTCTATCTCACCTCAAGTTGGATGTGCCCGTTTCCAAGTCGACCCCAAAGAATCTCTCATGCTTGCGGTCAAGTGGATCTTGCGCTACCTCAAAGGCACCTCCACCCTAGGATTGTGGTATCCTAAGAGCACGAAAATTAATTGGCTATACTGACGCTGATTATGCAGGTTGCCGAATGGACAGGAAAAGCACCTCCGGTTTGCTGGTCATCAAAGAAGCAGAACTGCATCTCAACATCGACGGCTGAGGCAGGATACGTCGCGGCCGCCAGCTGTTGCTCGCAAATGCTGTGGATGCGGACTCAGCTTCGCGATTAAGGGTACAATTTAAATAATATACCCATTTACAGTGATTAGAGTGTCATTGCTATAACGTGCAATCATGTTCACCACTCACGCACGAAACACATAAACATTCGATATCACTTTATAAAATATCACGTAGAAAAGGGCACTAGTGACATGTATTTCGTGAACACGGAGTACCAACTAGCCGACATTTTCACTAAGGAAATGGATGAAAAACGATTCCAATTTCTTGTCGGAAAATTAGGCATGTTGAATCTTCCGTAATATGAGCTATACATGCTCCTATGTGCTTTCACATGTCCTCGTCTATGTGTTTTCACTATTAAATGCTATATCTTGCGTGCAAATAAAAATAAAAATAAATTTTTTTCTTCCTTTATATAAAATAGAATTATCCTAATAAAATAAAAAAAAACAAAATTCAAACATATCATACATATACCTATAATATTAGGGGAGTGACCATATCTTTAGGATGCTCGATCTAAGTCACGAATAGATTTCCCTGACATGCGACTGGTTAATTGCTTAATTTTGTCAGTCTAAGTCGCATTCTTATGTCTAAAAGGTCATCAGTTTGCTCCACTAGACACAAAGCCACTTTATATGAGTGAGGATTCGAGCCGTCTTATTTTTTCATTTCTAAGGATTTACTCTTGAGCGAGTCACACATCAATTGTTTGTCTTAACTAGTGATTCTTGGCTTCATACTCGCCTTGCGTTAGATCGTTAGGAAAATAATTAGGGCACTAGGAAATTTCTTACTTGGCCATATAGAAAATTTCAATCATTTAAAATAGCCTTTAGTCATCAATTTTGAGCCTTCTCCTAATACATTTTCTTCATTTGAAACCCCTTGAGCCCTCTACCAACGATCTGAATCTTCGGTGGGATGTTCAAACGAGAAAAGAAGGGGGAGAAAAGATATGACAAAGAAAGAGATGACAAAAGAAGGTGGAAGACGCACATGAGGAATGCTCAACGCACAAAAAGCAGTCCAAAAGAATCTGCCTCTCGACTATTAAAAATTCCAAATCATTAAAAGGGGGCATGGATCTTGCTGTGAACTTCTCCATCGATAATCTTGTACGCTCGTCAGAAAGGCTGGAAGAGAGCACCTCGAAGTGAACTTCTCCAACGAAAATCCGGTCTTACATCGGGAAACGAGAAGAGGAGCACGGCCTTGGGTACGAATTCCATAACTGTGAACTACTTCAAATCGATAATTTCTGAAACCTCTCTAGGGATTAAGAGAAAAGGAGCACGGTATCGGCCCAAAAACGAACAAGAAGAACTTCGCCTTAGATAATCTCTCAGCCTCGTCGAGAAGCGGAGCTTCAGCTTGAGCAAGTGTAGACTGATACAAAAAAAAAATTAAAGGATGAGAATGACAAAAAGAAGAGAAAAATGCCGAAAGAAGGAGATCGACGAAGAAATGGAAGACAACGCAGAGCTCACTTTACCCAGAAATTTTCCTTCCCTTCTAAGTCAGAGCCAAACTACAATCCTTCGAAGTTCCTTTGATTCCAAATCGACGGTCTTTCGCATAAGTGAAATGATTAAAAGCGTCTCGATCACAAGTAATTGACTTAATATTGCTTGTGTTGACTTGAGTGATATAAATATAATAATTCCAAGGTAAAAATAAATGAGCCAGATGTCATTGCTCGGAATTTCAGGGAGTTAATTGCACTTCAATTTTAATAAACGAGGAGTAAATTTGTGATTATTAAGTGAAATAGAGGTTAATCTGAAAAAAATAGAAAAACTTATCATCGAAAAACTAGGACCAAATGGTAATTTTCGATCGCAGTTCTCGAGCGAAAATTGATTTGGGACCAAATAGTAATTTTTGCTTCCAATTTGTCGACTGAAAATTAAACAAGAACCAAATGAAATTCTCGATCGGAGTTTCGCGAGCGAAAAATTATAATTGGGACTGTATAATATGCGAACTCAAAATGTCTAATCAGCCCACTTATGCGAAGTTAATGCTTGCAGTCGAAAAACTTTAACTCACGCAAATCTAATTGAAAAATCAACAGTGTCTTCTCACTCTCGCAAAACTTAAAAAGACGATTCTATTTTCCCTCAAATCCTTCGATTTTCACCCGAAATTGTCTTTTTAAGGTATAATCGACACTACATAAAGCGTATAATCTCTCTAGGGTTTCCTCCCATCCCATCTTCTCTCCCTCGCGCAGCCAAAACAAAAAAAAATGTAGTTTTCTCCCCCATCCTCCATTAATGGAGGTGGGGGAGCCATTCTTTTCCTTTTCTTCACTGTTTCTTTTTGTTGTTTCTTGATCTATATATATAAAAAAGAATTCCATGTGGACCGCCGCCTCCACTGCTCCGCCGCCAGCTCCGTGGTCGCGCGTCCTCCACCTCTGCCGCCCGCGGTGCCGCTGTCGTGCACCTCCACGTCCACCTCCTTCGGTGCCACTGCTGCGCAGATCCACCTCCTCTGCCGGGGCCACTGCCGCGCCACCTCCATCTCCTCCGCCGGTGCCACTGCCGCGCACCTCCACCCCCACCTCCGCTGCCGATATCGTAGCCGCGCCACCTCCATCTCCACCTCCGTCATCGCCTCCAGCCACGCCACCGGCCGCGCCACCCCGCCGCACTGCCGCAGCTCAAGCCGCCAGCCGCACCGCCCCAGCTCCAGCCTATAGCCGCGCCGCCCCAGCTCCCACCTCCAGCTCCAGCCGTGCCACGCCGCCGCACCGCCCCAGCTCCAGCCTCCAGCCACACCGCCGGCCGTGCCGCCCCAGCCTCCAGCCACGCCGCCAGCCGCACCGCCCCACCTCCAGCCTACAGCCACCCTATCCACCGCCGCCTCATCGTTGCCCGTTTTGAGTATCCCGTAGTGGGACCTCATCTCTCTCGAAACCTTTGGTCGGGAGCATTTTCTCATTTGTGGAGCCTCAATCCGATGAAGATAAAAATCCAGAAATTGAAGGCCGAGTGAAAATGAAGAGTATCGTAGATTTAGCTTAATAGCTTTTTCTGTTATAGGTTCTTTAGTTCTTAGTCGTAGATTATGGGTTTTTTTGCTGTCGGTTTTTGTCCCCTGTGGACCCTTTTCTCCCCTCGTGGGAGTGTTTCTGCCCCTTTGTGGGCTGTGTTGTGCTCGTTTGTAAGCCTTTGTTCTCCCGGTTGGCGATGTACCGATGAGACCCTTTCGGCTATTTAGCCCTTGTATCTTTGTTAATTTATACAAGCTATCGTTTCTGAAAAAAAGGTAGAACCGACACCTATATGATGTTTGCGTGCATTTAAACTCCGTTTGCATCTGCATTTTGAAGTTATTCGCTTGCTTAGGATTAGATTTTCGATTGTTTTTTAAACTGTGAAAACCCGTATACTATCTTGCCATGATTAAGGCCGTCTACGTGTTTATCTGGGTTGAAATCTGCATTCTAGGATAGTTTAAGGGTTTTCGATCATTCTAGGAGTATATTTCTTCGATTATCCGCATGTTTGAAGCTTGGTTAAGTGTTCGACTGGAACTCGTTTTAAACGTTTAAATGCGTCGAAGAACTTTCTCGCTCGCAAACAGTGTCAATTGAATTTTAATTTGACTGAGTCACTGTTTGCATCGTAAAAGTTTTTTCGATCGCCAAATCTTCGACTTAATCGGTAAAATAAATAACATAGACCGAAATATACTTACAATCGAGAAATCGAATTTTGATTTTATACGAGCGAAATGATTACTGAATGGAATAGATCAAATAAATCTAATTAAGTTCGAGCGCAAAACTTACCATCGAAAACAGTACCTTCGATATAAATTTCTTTCGATCGTAAATTTTTGCGGCGATAAAATTAATTTTTCGACGATAAAAATTTCTCGATCGTAAAAGTACGTAGCGATGATTTTAATCGATCGAAAGTTTTCTCGGCGAGTCACCTAGTTTCTTGTTGTCAATTTTATCGATCGTAAAATTTCGCAGCGAAAAACTATTTTAAAATCGAAATACTTTCTCGCTCGATAACTTACACGGCAAAAAATTTTATTCATGCGCGAAAAATTTCTCGATCGTAAATTTACGCGGAAATTGATTTTCTCGATTGTAAATACACGAAATTTTTCTCAATTGTAAAATTTCTCGGCTACAGTACCACGCATATAATGTTCAACACTTACTAAAATTTATTAAGTCTTTTTCACTGTAGCAGACCTTAGCGAATAAAGTTTTTTCGATCGCAAATTAAAACGGAAAATTGCTCTCAAAATTCGCACTTAGGCAATTTAATTGAGGATTTCAATTCTCGAGCGATAAATAGAACGGAGTGAACAGTGCAAAAATCTTACATTTCAACACTTAGAATAATTTTCGAACGAAATTTATATGCCTTATCTTCAACTTTCGAAAATTACATAAATAAATATCAATTGAATTGGTTCACTTTCGTATACCTATGTGCCGAATTACACACTCATGAAACATGCCACGCCATGATAGACTCTTATGATTTGATGAAATTAAATTTCGACTCAAATTAAATCCTTGAACTAATGATTTATTCTTCTAATTGATTTTCAGATGGATCATTATGCGACGTACAACCACATTTACGAGAAAAACCTATACCTCAAGGTTCAAGACACCAACTTTCCAACTCGACTCGACTACCTTCAGGTGTAGCATCTCCGCTCCCTACTGACATTACTCCAAATCGCACAGTATCCGAACTCCAGTTTAGTATCCCAATTTTCTAGAAATTAAAGGAGGGTGCTAACATAAACTAGTTCTGCAAGACTTTCCACTTGATCACACTATCAATATCACCATTTTTCTCTTAACAATTCGTAAAGAATTTTTTTGGTGAATTATGTTTTATGTTACCCCCTTCAATATATAATATCTTCACTTGGATAATTCATGATCTATTATCATCATATAAAATCATTGGAAATAACTCAGATTACAACACTCAAGTTTCTTTATATGCTTAATTATCAACCGCAACCAAAATCTCTTAGATCTTCATGAATAGTTAAAAATTTCTAAACCTAGACGAAATAATTTAGATTTCGTTTAACTAACAACCATGAAATAACAGTTCCACCGCATACATATAAATAACTAGTTTGCAATCGATCATTATAATCAAGCAGCTGCATACTCAATCAAACAAATTCTTTTTATTAATTATAACAGCCACATAATAGTTGTTTCGGAAAAGTATTAAAAATACCCTTTTAACTCCATTCTAACGTCTATGAGTCACGAAAGGACAATACGCCAAAATACAACAAACGCTGAATTAGGTTGTGTATGATTTGTAAGATTCAATAACACTAAGATATGGTACTTCATGACCAGTTTTATCTAGAAATTATATATAACGCGTCGGGTGTACCATATAAATAAGTAGTGGCAACATTCACTAGTATGAATGCTATGGTACGTATTCTAGTCACTTCACTAGAAACTTGTCCTGATTCTCTTGAATCTGTCGTCATATTATATTTCGGGTAATTTAGTTATTTGAAATCTAATATGGAACGGAAACACATTCTCATGAAGTTCACGATAGTCGAGGAGAGATGTTAGCGGAAAAAATAATCTCAACAAAGCCTTCTTCAAAAATTGATCATTCTCACCTCAATCCTATCGTTCTAACACCAACTTCGTCTGAAAAGCACATCGCTCCAAACTATTTGAAGCCCACACTATGCTCGGACCTTGACAGCAAACGACAAGAAGGAAAGAAGAAGCCACTTGATTATTCAGACAAGCCAATGCTCAACAGAAGATCATTCGATATTACCTTGTGATTTTTAATTGCGCGAAACCCCCTTGTACTTGTTAAAACTTAACACCGTACTCCCTGGTCAACATATTCTGACGGCACACGCGATGTAGTTGTGGCTGGAATAAGAATTGATCATATTTTTCAATATAAAATGACTAAAATATCGCTACTAAGTCTATCTTCTTCCTCTTCGATAACTCGCGGAAATGAAAAAGCTATAAATTGCAACAGAAATTGAGATGAATGAAAAGGGTGGCTATTATTTGAGTTCCCTCAAACGCAGCTCTATTTCTAATATTCCAAACCAGCAAGGTCGAAACAAAAGTCTTCAGCCACAAGGAACCAATCGTCTGTGATGGGAGCGAATTTGGTGTTGAAAAAGATTTTATCTTTTCAGAATGGAAATTACACAACAGAAATTGGAACTGAAACTGAAATCGTAATTGCACATCAAAATGGGGTTTTCGGCCTCATGGAAAGAATGATCAGAAGAAGCCCAAACGGTGTCGATCATAGGCGTCGACATCACTTTCCTCGACTTGAATACAGAGATATGGAGACATCAGCTGCTCGGAAACTATCGCGGGTCGGCCCATTTTGATTGGATTTTGACCCACGACACCTCTAACATCCTCAAGGAAGAGTTACGAAGGACGGGCCACTTGGCCATGGTGAACAGGCCTCTTTTCAAAGGGAAGATAGTGTAGATAATCAAAGATGTCCTCATCAAAAATCAAGATCGTCGTCGATGCTCGATGGGCAGCCGCAATGTGTTTGATAAAATTCTTTGGCCAATTAGGGTTGGAAAAAAAAAAAAAAAAAAACAGCTCCCATTGTCGATGGCCGTCCATCACCGTGTTGCTGATTTACGACCACGAGGAAGGCTTTGGGCACTCACCACTTATCGCCGAGCGGATTGGCCCCTACCTGAGGAGTATTGAACCATCGAGACCGATGTGTACGGAGTCTGGTGAATGTTGGGTGTGATTTTGAGTTGGTTGCCCTGTGAGGAGAGGTATACTACATGGATAAAGCGAGTATTAGGTAGGTAAGCTATACATGGGCATAACGGGTATTTTGTCTTTTATCTGACCTATAAACCAAACTTGACAGGAGAGGTGCGTGTGCAAAATTCTTAACTAAACCACAGTGATGTTTTTAGCTATTTTCAAATCAGAGGGGTTTTGATGCTTAATTTTTAAACCAAAGGTGGATTATAAGCAATTTAGCCTTAATATAATAATTACAACTATTAAAGTATTCGATGGTTTGAACGAAAAAATAACTTTAATTCAATACTTTAATATGATTTTTTAAAAATACAATCACATATTAGTTAGAAATCTCTCAAGTTCTATCCGTGAAGTGTTAAATCTACCATTTATTAATATAGTACAACATTTATAGTTTATTAATAATAAGATAATCACAAATTGATTTCTCAAATTCCAACTTCACTGCCATTCTTTTGTATAACCATCATTCTAAACAATATATATCACAAACTTAATTTAATACTTCCTACTCCACTCCCTCTTAGATGTATATTTAGGAATATGTCACCTTGACACTATTCTAGAAAAAATTTAGTTCAACAAAAATCTAATGAAGGAAAAAAAGATGAATGAATGAATGAATTGGACAAACATTCAAGGACAAAGAATGGTATCAAGATCACCAAACATTCAAGTACTTCCTCTTTGGTGATCGCCGGTGCCAAAGAGGTACACGGACAAGGAGCGGCTCCTGGCAGGTTTCTAGGTGGAGGGGTACATGAATGAATCGATCCTACACCCGATTGAGAAGGATTTCACGACTACGCAGTGTATGGGAAGTGTGAAGTCAATGAATGGTATAAGAGACTTGTAGTGCTACTCATACCACCAAGGTGTATCTTCCTTTTCGGGAGCCCATCCATAAGAACTTTAAGGTTAAACGTGCTTGACTTGCAAGAGCAATGGGATGGGTGACCCCCTAGAAAGTTTGTTCGGGGTGCGTGAGAGTGAGGACAAAACACGTTGAGAAGACTAGTGGTGGTACAGTAAGGGTAGACTATCAGTCGGAATGCGGTGGTCCCAACCCCATATATCCCGAGATGGGATGTTCCAGATCGATCGCAACCAAAATCTCTTCTTCATTAGAGTTAAAATTTTTGAACAACAAGATGAAATAGAATTTAGAGTTCGTTTAACTAACCATCATGAAATAACAGTTCCACCATAGACATATAAATAACTAATTTGCAATCGATCAAATGTGAGTGAGATATGAATCAAACATCTGCATACCCAATCAAACAAGTTTTTTCTTAATTATTATAGAACAGCCACATAAAAGTGGTTTCGGGAAAGTATTAAAAATACCCTTTTAACTACATTCTAACGTATATGAGTCACGAAAGGACAATATCTCGCCAACAAATACGCAACAAACGCTAGTGTATGATTTGTATGATTCAATAACACTAAGATATGATATTCAATAACACTAAGATATGATACTCATGACTAAATTTATCTAGAAGTTATATATATAACGTCAAGTGGACCATATAAATAAACAGTGACAACATTCATATGACTCGTATGAATGGTATGGTATGTATTCTAGTCACATTACTAGAAACATACAAGCTTGACTTCGTAAAATGTCTTCATACTCTTGAATCTGTTGTCATACTATACTTCGGGTAATTTAGTTATTTGAAATCTAATATGGAACGGAAACAAATTCTCATAAAGTTCACGAAAAGAGTCAACGATTTTAGGCTTTTAATCAGGTAAACCATTTTAACTCAAATGACTTATTGATTCCAAAGTACCATTGACACGAATGACTTTTCATACGCACTAAATTCGTTCAACGGTAGTAAATAGGAATATAATGTAAGTATTCACTAACTTCAAAAAATTCTACAGATAAGTACCGTTGACAATTGTTGTACTACATTTCGAGTAATTTTACTTAGTCGAATTCCGAAAATTAATTAATTTAATAGTAGGATTGTTACAGTAATCCTTCACTAATTATTAAAAAATATCTATTACTTTATTGCGTGGGAAAGTACTTGTATTTTTGACAGATATAAATCCACAGGATATTTATTAAACAGAAGAAAGAAAAAAATACATTTATGTGAAATCATATTAATTATTATATATATATTTACGTAAACCGAAGGATATCCTCCTCAAGAAATCTCCACGTCAGCTGTGATATTCCCGTTTTACCCCCAATCTGCCTGACCCACCCACACCAAACCCATCAGTATAAATACCATCCTCCACTGAACTTTTTTTGTTTTGCTCCCAAATCCTTAAAGACGTCTGCTCAGAAGTCAGAAAGAACGCAGAATCAAAATTCAATCTCTTTCAGGTTAAAGCTGAAGCTGAATATTTCAGTTACGTTTTCCTCAGATGACGCCGACGAATCGTGACGCCCGCGTTGAGGTTTGTGGAATTGGGAAGAGTGAGCTTTGTTTGCATGCTTTATCAAGCTGATTGTTTTGAGTTTTTTATGTCTTAATAGAATTCCGACGGTGTATGAATCTAAAAGGCGAAGAAGCATTCGTGTGTTCTATTCGAGCTTGTCTATCTGAAGAAAATCTCTTGATTTTTTATTTATTATTATTATTTTTTTATATTTTGCTCTACTTCATTGATCGAGGGTAAAGTTATGAGCTGTAGCTGGACGAGCATAGAAAACTATTCCTTATATTATATATTATTTTCGTAGAATCTTTTGATGGGTTTCTTTTTTTTTTCTCCTTAACTTCTTCTTGGGCGGAGTTCCTTTGGTGACTGGTTTTGACTTGTGATAAAACTAATTTTCTCATGTGTATCTAATCAGTATACGATATGGCTATACCTCCCTCTGTTTAGCTTTTTCTGTTCGCCCTTGATTGTTGCGTGTCAAATGATTTCATCCCTATCTGCGCATGAAAAAACATTAAAAATTTGGGTTACATGTGAGCATCATGCTAACATTCTTTCTCAATCTTCTCATATATATGTTGGGAATAGCTTAAGTGTGAAGATATTGATGCTTGTATGCCCTGATCTTTCACTTACTGTAACTATAAATCAAAGGATGACTTGGTCAGAGGAATTTTGATTTTCTTGCAGCAATTGAGTGATGATACGTGGATCACGCGCTTTTGCACCACTGAAGGGAATCAAATTGCAGAAGGTAATAGCAAAGACCGTGGCATTGGCTTAACTCATGAACTATATGAGAGTTAACTTTTCTTTGTTAATCTTAGTTACACCTTGATATGGGACAACAGATAAAGGAGGAACACAATCCTGTGTTATTCATATTGGCGTGTTTTGAAACTAACTTTTTACTGACATTTTATTTAGAGCAGAGAACTTATTGGAGTAGCTTTTGCTGGAACTAAATGAAACCAGTTTAAATTGTCGATAGATATTTTCTTATCATGCCTTAGACGATGGAGAAACTACTATGAAAAGGACTCGTATATCTTCATCAGCTATCTTTAATCGTCTTGACTTATGAATTTCATTTATCAATCAACAGGTAACATACCCGGTCACCGGCCCGTGGAGAATCCCTGCCGAGCAAAAGTTTTTTGGAGAATTAAAAACGTTTCAAGTTTAATTGAGGAGAAGCTCCAATCCTGCGTATTTGAAGTTGGGGACTTTAAATGGTACGCTGTAGTTGCCACTGATATGTGCCATGTTGACAGCACTACCTTTGAGGTTGCTCTGAATTTTAAATTCATTCTTGTCAGGCAAATTCTAGTGTTTCCAAATGGGAATCGCATCGATGGTTTGTCACTGTATCTTGCCGTGGTGGACCCTGATGAGTTACCATCTGGGTGGAGCAAATATGTTCACTTTGGTCTTAGCGTTGTGAATCAAGTGGATAACAAGTATTCGATGCATAGAGGTAATGGTACTCCTTATGCATTTTCAGTTGTAAAATGCTTTGTTACATAAATCAGAGATTTGGTTCCTCAGTGTCGTGTTTTATTCTATTGAAGAATAACTTTTTTACTGGTCCTCCTTTGATCTTCCCGGTTTTTTCATATCTTCTTTACATGCCACATCTTTGGATTTCTTCCTCCACATTAAGTCCAATCAATTCTAAAATACGTTCATTCTTCTAGTCTGTTGAATTTTTATTCAAATGACGTGCAATCGATTTTGTTATTTCAAACTCAGTGTTACTTATATTTGAAATTCTGCACTGCTAGTATAACTTGGGTTAGTGCTTCACCTGATAAGTGTTCTTGACCTACTCATACATATACTCAGATCCAAAAACAATGGAATTGAAAAATAAATATGATAATGCTACACATATCATGGTTGCTTCAGTTGTTGTTCAGTAGTATGATTGTGCATCTGAATTCAGTTATACCTGCTCCTTTTCGGTAGATGAAAATTATCTTCTGCTCCTCTACGTGCAGAAACACTGCACCTATTCCATGCCCAATCAGTTGATTATGGGTACGTATCCTTCATGCATCTTCATACGTTGTATGATCCAAGACAGGGTTTTTTCATCGACGACTCATTTGTGGTGGAAGCAAACCTTTCCGCCTATAGTGTCTTGGATCGTTGGGTTTATGATTCGAAAAAAGAAACAGGTTTTGTCGGACTGAAGAATCAAGGGGCTACCTGCTATATGAACTCTCTACTCCAAACACTTTACCATATTCCGTACTTTAGGAAGGTAACACTGATTACGTAGCTTATGAATGGGTTTTTATTCACCACACACATGTATATTCTTTATATCTGTTCAGGTTGTATATAAAATGACTTCCAATGTGGATGATGAGGCGCCATTAAGTACTCCTCTGCTGGCTCTGAAAAGCATATTCTACAAGATGCAGTACAGTGATTACTGTGTATCAACAAAAGAGCTGACCAATGCATTTGGGTGGAACACATACGACATTTTCTTGCAACATGATGTTCAGGAGCTTAACAGAAAGCTGTGTGAAATGCTCGAAAATGAAATGAAGGTTATCCTCTTGACTACTGTTATATGTTAATGCCTATTCTTATTTTTTTTATTCTTCTTTGTTCTGTTGTTCTTGTCGTTGTTAATGTTTTGGCTATTGCTTTCATCCTTTAATTAGGGTACCACAGTTGACGGCTCTATACAGTATTTATTTGAGGGGCATCACATCAATTACATTCAGTGTATAAATGTCGATTACAAGTCTAGTAGAAAGGAGTCATTCTATGGTACAAGTTTCTCCTTGCTGATCCAATTTTCTTTAAGTATCAGTTCACTAATCCTCTTACACGATGGTCTTATCGTATGTTCTTATGTGGCAGATATTCAGCTTGATGTTAAGGGCTGTCAAGATGTCTATGCATCATTTGATAAGTTTGTGGAAGTTGAAAATTTAGACGGTGATAATAAGTACCATGCTGAGCAGCATGGTTTGCAGGTAATCCATAATCCACAATTGCTTGTCTTATATTTTCAATTGGTGCATAGTCATGGTCATTTTGTCCTTAAGTGTTTCTCTAAAGAAGTAAAACTGCTTCATGTTGTCATCCTTCTATCTGTCTCCCTTAAAAAGTTTTCTCTATAGATTTCTCTTGAAATGTTTTGCATAATTTCAGGATGCAAAAAGAGGTGTCTTGTTTACGGATTTCCCACCAGTACTCCAACTTCATCTAAAGCGCTTTGGTATTGACTTTGAACAACAGAGGATGATTAAGGTTAGCTTTAAACTCTCTCTTTCCGTATATCATTTTTTTCATGTAATACATAACTCAACTACGACCATCAATTTTATGGAAGATTAGCTGTTGAATACTCTCCCTCCGTGTTTAAGTTTCTCGTCTAATGCCCCTTCCTGCATGGCTCGATGTTTCAACTTCTATCTGAAGTTTTGTTTTGTTGTCTCTTCATATAGATTTATGTTATTACTTATAAAATTGGCTGGCAGATAAATGACCGCTATGAGTTCCCTCTTGAACTTGATTTGGACCAAGGTGATGGTAAATATTTGGCACCTGATGCTGATAAAACAGTGCGCAACCTTTACAAACTTCACAGGTCAGATTATGGTAGAGTATTACTGCACACTGTAGGGAATGCAAACTCATCATCTTAAGTAAATATTTGACACTTGATCTTGAAGTATGCTTTACTTCGCTCATGATAATTCTTATTTCTTTGCAGTGTTCTGGTCCACAGCGGTCGTGTGGACAGTGGTCACTATTACGCTTTCATTCGTCCAAATCTTTCTTCTCAGTGGTACTGCACTCACCAGATATCGTTCTAGATCTTTGATATCATACTTACATGTTATTATTATGTCTGAAGTTAGTTTTACTGCTAAATCCTGAATATGCGTCCAACGTAGATATGCTTTCTTAAGACAATAAGGTTATGTGAGGTTTATTTAGCAATAAAAATCTACTTATTGCATGATCCATCGTCACCGATACCAACTTCCTCAAACAAGTTGATTTTCGCTTTCACTATTCTTAACATGAGAACAGAGCTTTTCTTTCAGTTTTTGTGGAGGAACTATATATATTACACAATTATCTCCTTAGATTTAACTGCTCTTGATGATTTTCAGGTATAGATTTGACGATGAACGAGTAGTAGAAGAAGACATTGGTAACATCTCCGAGGAGGTCTATGGCGGTGAAGTGAGATTTTGTTGTCACATTTGTTTATTTTTAATCCATCAATATCTTTTGCTCACCACTCAACTGAAAAGTTCATATTCTTTTTTATTCATGTCTCTCAATGCATTATGCAGGGAAGTTTAGGACTCTCCTTGAGTTTTTCTGAGATCACTAAAAACACCAATGCTTATATGCTGGTGTATGTACGGGACAGTGACATAAGCAAAATCATGTGTGACGTTAGTCAGAAAGATATAGCTGATCATCTGAGGGTTCGAGAACAGTTTAGCATTGTTCGTATTTCACTTCCATGTCAAAACATATTTAACTTTGTTATAATCTCTTTACCATCATTTAGGAGAGACTCAGGAGAGAACTGGAGATAAAGCAGAAAGATAAACACGAATCTAGTTTGTGGACTGTTGTCAGAGTAATAATTTCTCGCAGCTCTTCAATAAATAATGCATCTCATTTGCCATTCATTGCATATACTTAATTCGAGATTTCTTTTTCAGGTTGTATCTGATGAAGATTTTGCTCGTGATATAGGAAAAACTCTACTCTTTGATTTAGTGGATCATAATAAGATTCAAAGTTTCTGTGTCCAGAGGCTAATGCCATTTAAAAATTTCAAGGTATGGAAATCTTAAAGAGAAGCTCTGATCTCTCATCACATAAGTACTCAAGCCATCAGATGAAAGAAAAGCTGCGAAGAAAACATTTGCTTTGTTTTAGCTATAGTATTTGAAAACTAAGCCGAAATAGAACGAGGAATACATTTATGCCAAACGAAATCATGACTTAATAAGATTTTTTTATTTCCTCTTCCTTTTTATGAAAATTATGTATTGTTTTATCATCTGCTGATCTTATTAATGTAATTGCAGAAAAATTTTGCCGAAAGAATTGGTGTTCCTATCCAGTTTATGCGCTTCTGGCAGTGGAGGGAACGCCCAAACAATACATATCGTCCCTTTCGGCCTTTGTCGCCCTTTGAGGAAGCACAATCTGTGAATATTTCTATAACCTCAAGCCTTTATCTTTCTATTAGGCTGTTTGAATATGTTATGTTAGATTAATAGCCAAACTAGTTTACTTTTGTTCGCAAGATTATGCACAACTTTCCCCTTTTTTTTCCACTCGACTTAACATCCTTCGGTGTGAGTGAAGCGGATATGATGAAGTTATCATGTCAACTCATTATTTTGTACGCCTTTTCATTTTCTTGTATGCTTCCACTCGTTTGTTGCCAGGACTATCTGCTATTCGCCCCGTTTAAACTTATCTTTTCAGTGATTGTATAATATTTATTGCACTATAATTTGGTTCTAATTATCTGTGGTTGTGTCATAAATTGCAGATAGGATTTCTATACAAAACTATAAGTGGGCTGAAAGCTGAGCTGAGGTTATTCGTAGAAGTCGAGCATGGATTGGTAATAATTCATTTCCTACACCGCCCTTTAAAACTTACAACTTTTTCGTTTCTCTGTCATCAATCAATCTCCTGTGCATTTCCATATATTTATCTGCAGTCCAAACCTCTTCCCATCAAGGCCAAGGATGACATACTGCTCTTCTTCAAGCTATACGATCCTGAAAAAGAAGAGCTAAGGTCTTTCTTCACTTATTAATTTCGATCTTTTTCTTTTTCCTCTGCACTTCAATGGCTTAGCAGTTCATTAACATTGCAGATACGTTGGTAGACTTTTTGTGAACAGCTTTGCCATGCCTGAAGATATCGTAAGCGATCTAAACAAAATGTCTGGTTTTCCTCCTGATGAAGCGATCGAACTTTACGAGGTTCATTTTTCTCTGATTTATAACCCACGATTTCTCATGAGTGTGGCGAAAACGAACGATGGCTTGTTACTGTATATAAACCGCCATTATTACAGTTTTATATTTCCTCATTCTCAGGAAATAGAGTTTGTGCCCAAAATCACATGCCTGCCCATTGTCAAGAGAGTTACGTTTAAGTCCAATGAGGTGCGCATCGATCAAACGCAAAGTATCCCCATAAGCAAATACTTACCTTTTGTTTCTTACATTTCACTTACTTTTGTTTGGTGATATTATATATATATATATATATATTCAGCTTGGAGATGGGGACATTATTTGCTTTCAAAAGTCTCGTGCAATAACGGACGGCGAGCAAGTCGATTATCCAGACGTGGCTTCGTTTCTTAAACACCATCGTCTCCAAGTACATTTTACATAGATGTATTTCTTTCGCAGTATATTTACTACCCTTATGTACACATTATCGGCTCTAGATATATGCTTTGAGTTGAGCCATGGCATTCAGTTTTCAGTGATGGCATACTTGTATGTCATCATGCTTTTGATTTTCCTAGTGATGATAATTTTTGTTCGAAGATTATCTATTTATTTATTTATTTGTTTTCACAGTTGAGTCTGTTTTGTTTTAGGGATGACTTTTGCAATATTGGATAATAGCGCTCGCTATTTGCCCAAAGCGCGCGATGTAAGGGGAAACCATGCGACTCTTTTAATTGCCCTTATAGATGCAATGCACACACTTTCATTACCGACAAATGCCTAATATAAAGTATTCAATCTTGCCATTGGTGAATTAACACAATCTTAGGTTTGTTTAAACATACAGTAATATCAATATATTCCCTAGCTATTTCATTTACCCGGGAAAAAAAGCTAATTTTCTTTTTTGAACACTTCCGACGAAGATTGAATTTGAGTATCATACAAACATAGAGTTAGTTGATAGCAATTCAGGGTTTTCTTGATGTTTAACATTCTAATTATTATGGCATGTCTCAACTTCATACTCTTTTCAACTGCGTGAATTATACAAATATCAGAAGTCGATGCATTTTTCTTAATTTTTGCAGGATCGTAGTAGAGGAAAGACGACAACACGTGTTGTTGCAGTAAGGGAATGCCTAGCTTTCACTATTCGACTAGTCTTTGCATAGTTTCGATCATTTATGTCAATAAGAATGTACTTTTGAACCAAATGATAGGTTTGTTCCCATCTAATCAAAATTTTCGCCTATCAATCAATAGGTCGGAAAAAAGATAGATAATAAAGTTAGAAACATCATATCAAGTTTAGAAGATAGAAATCCAACATAAGTCCAAGACGAAAATACCCGCCATACTTCGCACGCGCACACATATACACATAATATATGGGTGGGCATACGGGCGCCGGGATTCCCAGTCCACGAGGAGACTGTCCCATTCCCAAATTGTGCTAGGTTTTAGAAACACCGGCACCGGGTGTGGTGCTAGCACAAGACATAAATAAAAAATGTTGGAAATATGACCATAAAACGCCATACAAGAATGAAATGCGATAAGACATAAACTTAAATAAATTATTCACCTTTTTCAATATTTGTAATCATTTGAATATTTTTTTTTTTTTGGTAAGAAAAACTTTCATTACCACGTGGGGAATGAATAAGAGCTACATTTGCTGTACACCAACATACAACCATCCAAACTACCAACCAAACTGATCTCTAAGAACAGAATAACTCTTGTATGTACTCCACACCTCTACGTGATGGTTTCGCAAACCTCATCCCGCGCACTTGATTCTTGAAACTCGCCTTGAAGGTCTGAAAAAGCTCCAAGACAGATCTTGCTCCCGAACCATGCACTCTAGCATTTCGCTCCTTCCATAGGGTATAGGCAGCAGCAGCCACCCCAACTACTTGAATCTTCGATATAAGGTTCTTGTTCTTCTCCAGTCGTACTAGCTTGTGGGTCCATCCCTCAAGAGGAATGGGGATCTCTATTTTTAACCAGCAACCGGCTTCAGTCACAAAGGCTCTGCTATAATCGCAGCCAAACAGCAAATGTGTGTGGCATTCCTCGTCTTGCAGACAGAGGACACAACTAGTATCAGAGATAGTTATACCCCATTGAGCTAACCTATCCCTCGTGAGCAATCTCTTATGTATTATAAGCCACAGAATAGAAGGCATGCTTTGGCATTGTCCATCGATTCCAAATAGCAGATGCAGTGCCCAGCTTGTTCTTATTGCCTTGTAGCCACAGGTACCCAGAGGTAGTGGTGTAACAACCATCCTTTGCAGCCTCCCAGCTCCCATTGTTATATCCCTCCCGAAACATATCCCTCACCTTGATTTGGTTCCATTGCCAACTACCATCCCCTCCTTTCTGGTAATCCCAGAAATTGGTATCCTTCAGGTAGTAGCAATGTAGCCACTTGATCCATAGGTTATCTTTTTTTCCTTGCTATGTCCCAAATCTGCTTCCCTACGCATAGTTCCAAGCACCACAGTCCTCCCCAGCTCTTCTTCAAACTGACAGTATCCCAAGCAACCAAAGCCTTTATTTTACCCCCAACTCCTCTTCCCCATAGGAACTCTCGGCAAACTTGATCAATTCTCTTCACCACACTCATAGGCAGTAGAAACATGGACCCCCAATAGGTATGTAAAGCCAGCAGAATTGAGTTGATGAGACAGCTTCTGCCAGCATATGAGAGGTGCCTTGATGCCAACAACTGATTCTCTTGACTATCCTTTCCACCAGCCCTTCACAGTCATGCTTACTCCATTTGGTAGGTGAGATGGGCACCCCAAGATACTTCATGGGGAAGGTCCCTTCACTAAAACCAGTCATCCTCAAGATGCTTTGTTTGACTGTCTGAGTGACCCCTGCTACATAGATGCTGGACTTCAGTGGGTTGGTGCAAGGCCTGAAACCTTCTGAAATTGATGTAAACAGTCCATGATCAGGCCAATAGAGTCTTGATGAGGCTTGCATACAATCAGCAGATCATCTGCAAAGCACAGGCTCACTATATTTAGCTGCTTGCAGAGAGAACGAAACTTAAACCATCCCTCTTGGAAGACAGGATCGGCCTCCTTGTCAAGTACTCCATAATCAACACAAAAAGCAGGGGGAGATGGGATCACCCTGCCTCAGCCCTCTAGCCCTTGGATGTTCCCTTCAAGATTCCCATTTATAGCCAACTTATAGGTGACAGTGGTAATGCACTCCCTCACCTAATCCACAAATTTAACAGGGAACCTAAGATGTTTAAGCAGGTATAGTAAGAAGTCCCATTCAACTGTATCATAGGCTTTCCTAAGGTCTATTTTCATCATGCATCTAGCTGAGGCATTCCCTATACAACCTGAGAAGTTCTTGGCTGAGCATAATGTTATGGCCTATTCATCTGCCATGGACAAAGGCCCCCTGATTACCCTACACCAGCCTAGGTAGCACATTTCTTAACCTGTTACATAAGAGTTTGGATATGCACTTTTACACTGTATTGCAACAAGCTATTGGCCTACAGTCCTTCCCAGTCCTTGGCTGATCAACTTTAGGGACAAGGATGATGGTTGTAGAGTTCAGAGGTTTGTGAAGCTTTCCAGTCTCGAAAAATTCCATGACAGCAGCACATATGTCTTCACCAACAACAGGCCAGGCAGCCTTGAAGAACTTGCTATTATAGCCATCCAGGCCAGGAGCTTTGTCACTATGGATTGAGAACATAGCTTCCTTGATTTTCTGCCTGGAGAAAGGAGCAATGAGGGCAACCTGTTCCCCTATAGTTAAAGTACCCCTTGTTGAATTGCTTCTTCATCTATCTCTCCCAAGTTCTTTGTAGCACAGCCCAGGATGTTCTCACAGTAGGCCACCAGATGAGAGACAATTGCCTTTGGATCCTCCAAAACCAGTCCATCTTCATTCTCTACTGATGTGATTCTGTTTCTGTAGACCCTCTGTCTGATGAGAGGATGGAAGAACTTAGTGTTCTTGTCTCCTTCCTTGAGCCATGTAGCTTTGGCTTTCTGGGCCAGAAACTTTGCACATGCCTTACTGATGAAGTGGAATTCTTCAGCAGCTGCTTGCTCATGGTCAATTAGGGTGGGATTCAATGGGTCGGTGCTTAATTCAGCTTGAGCAACTTCTAGATTCAGCCTAGTCTCCTCAGTTTTGTGAACAATATTTGCATAGTGGTCATGATTCAGCTTCTTCAAGTGGCCTTTAAGCTTCCCCATCTGTCTCACAAGGTGTTTGCCTTTAGATTCTTCTATAGATCCCTTGGCCCAGTTTCTCTCTACCACAGATAGGAAGTTAGGGGAGTCCACCCACATGTTAAAGAATTTGAAGCCTCTTCTAGCATGGTTTTGGATTCTACAGCTCTTGAGCAGTATGGGAGAATGGTCAGAGATCCCTTTAGTTAGGAAGTGAGCTTCAATATCCATGTATTTTTGTATCCAGACAGGTTCCCAAAGGCCCATTCTATCTTGCTATAAATTCTAGTATCTGTTTCTTGTCTGTTTGACCAGGTATAGTGCTGGCCCTTCCTTCTAATTTCTTCAAGCCCGCAATCCCTCAAGCTGTTCCAGAATGCTTCACAGTCAGATGGCAGAACACAAGATCCCCCAACCGGTCTGCATTGGATAGTACACTATCGAATTTCCCCCAAACAAGCGAAGGGCCATGAGATGGACTTAGGTCTCTAAGAACATCGCAGAGTGCTTCTCTCATAACACTGCTATTATGTCCATACACACAAGTCATGTAGAAAGCCTCATGTTGTCTCTCTACTCTAGTATGAAGTACTGGTCAGTCTGGTGTATGATGGTCACTCGCATTCATTGGTCCACAGAATTAAAATTCTCCCATTAGGGTGGTTATTGAGGTTATGTGCATAGTTCCACCCCTTGAAGCAATGGTTCATGACTAATTGCAGGTTATCCTTCTTTAGCTTAGTTTCAACCAGGCATACAAGATTAGTCTGAAGCCTCCCACACCTCAAGCTAATCTCAGCCTGTTTATTCGGGGTATTCATACCCCGTACATTCCAAAGGAGAGCCTTATCCATTAGGAAGGATCAAGCTCCCTTGTTGTGTCTCTCTTTGCCCCTTTTCCATGACAGGTTGCTCTGAATGGGAGGTATTTCCTAGCTTCTTTCCAGGATCTCCACCAGCTTGTCCAGGAGCAGAATTATGCAAACTGTCAGCCTGGTTAGGAGTAGCAAGGCCACCCAACCTCAGTTTTCTTCTGCCCTGAGTCTGCCACCCTTCTTCTTCACCAGGTTTAGGGTTGTCGATGGGGCGGGGATTCCCCGTCCCCGCGGGGATCCGCCCCGAATAGGGCGGGGAATCCCCGCTATTCTACCCCCGCGGGGCGGGGACGGGGGAACATTTTTCCCCGCGGATATCCCCGCCCCGTTCCCCGCCCCGTCCCCGATAATAAAATAAATATATATTATATTCAATTAATATTATTATAAGATAAATAATATTAAAGTATACTTTAAAAATATTAAAATAATATAAATATGATTAAAATATAGCTTAAATAATATAAATAATATTAAAATATTTTTTAAATAATATAAATAATAATAAAATATAGTTTAAATTGTATAAAATAATATAAATTGAATTTTTTTCTAAAATACTGACGGGGCGGGGAATCCCCGCGGGGCGGGGATCCCCGCGGGGACGGGGACGGGGACGATTTCGTCCCCGTTTGCCTCGCGGGGACGGGGACGGGGATTGGATCCCCGCCCCGAACCCGCCCCGTTGACAACCGTAACCAGGTTCATCTGCTTCAACAGAATCTGGTTGCTTATCTGTAACCATTGGGGCTTCTCTATTTATAGGCTGTCATTCCTTCCTAGTAGCTTTCCTATAGACATCCTTATTATGACCATATTTCCCACAGATGCTACACTTCTCAGGTTTCCATTCATATGTGACTTGTTGTTCCACCAATTGATTGTGTTCATTCAGGAAGCTAACCTTGTCCCTCAGTTCTTGTTTCAGATCAACATCGACCAGAACTCGGGCGTATTGGATCCTATCGTTCCTCATGGTTACCTCGTCTGCCATTATAGGGGTGCCTACGAGGCTGGCTATCTTGCTGAGTCCCTTCATCCCCCAGTATTTTAGCTCTAGGTGTGGGAATTGCACCCATATAGGAACCTTATCGATATCCCCCTTTTTTAACTGTGTGTTATCTGTCCAGGGAGCCAACAACTTGAATCACCTCATTTTGGAGCACCATGTCCCGTATCTCCTCAGTTTCAAACTTGTCCGGAAACAGTCTCGCACGGACTTGCATCACCTTCTGCAGCCCATGCTTCTTCCAAACTCGATTCAGAAAACCATTCATTACAGCAAAGGGTGGGTTAGACCCAAGCACATAGCATATGAGTGCGGAATTCCAGAACTTCACCTCCTCAGATATGTCATCCATGACAATCCGCCCAACCTTATGCTCCCCAGTTGTTACTGGTTCAAAGTAGTTAAGCTTCGTACCAGCATTGGGTAATATCGAGATATCAAAGTTCGCCCATACAGATTGAGTCGGTTCAATTGTCTGTTCAACCTTATCCTTGTCCATTTCTGGCTCAGATTGTGCTAATTCCTTCACAGCCCTAGCTAAAATTGAAGCTTCTTTTGTAGTTGTATTGCTCACGTACTGGTTAATCAGCTTGGTAATGTCATCCAAAACGGGGGATTTTGAGGCAGAGGGGGTGCGTGGATTGGGGGCTATAATCTCCCCAATCGATGATTTCACCACCTCACCAGGGGCGATGAATCAGCCAATCGCGCCGGCGCCGGCATCTTCTTCTTCGCCATAGCTCGGCGTCGCCGCCGAAAGAGGAAGATCCGGCAATGGAACAGTAATCGCTTAGTGAAAATCATTTGAATATTGAAGAATAAAATTCATTTATTTAATTTTTCATTTAAGGCATATTTTTTTATTTATCAACACATTTTTACTTAGCATACAATAAGAAGAATAATAAATAAAACTTAAATATCTTGAGACACTCATTATCATGATGAGAGAGCATCACCATTGAGCTACTACACTCGAAGTAAATATATTCATAAGTCTAAGACTTCAGTCAAATGCAGGAATTCTCGATTATGACTTATTTATAGCGAACACTCATATGATTGTGTGAATAATTTATTTGAAAAATGTGTCGACTTCGACATACGCGCTACGACTTAAGTGATCGAATATGCTTACATGCTTCCGTGCTGCATCAATATAATGTCTAAGTACATTTTAATATTTGGTCATGCATAAAATGAGCTATAAAGTGGTTAAAGTGTCAAATATTTGAGTCATATATGATTATGTGATTATTGGTGAAACTATGTGATCGCATGTTATGGACGTCTCACATGCTAGGATATATCGTTCTATGCTATTTATGGAAAAACTTGTGAGATATCCTACCGGATTATATAAGGAAAATATGCTGTCTAAATATGGAAAGTGATATATCCGTTGAGCATCGTTTATTCCTGAGTGAAACTTGCATCTACGATTTTTAAATGCATTCCGTTGAATTAATTGTGTGAAATCGGTTTGATATCTTTCCTTAAGCTGATTAGGATATTATATTTAGGGAAGATTTGATTGATTGACTTTGTGGATAAGATGCAAACATATGGTATGTGCTAAAAATGGATTTGATCTTTAGGAAGTTAATCGATTCAGATATATATGTTTTGATATGATTTATGTGCTAAATATGGTAAATATATTGATCTGATACTATGTGCTAAATATGGAAAATGTTTGATCTGCTGCTATCTCGTCTGCTAAACATGAAAAGTAAATCTGGATTGACTTATTCTAGGAATCACATATGAACAGTTCTGTTATTGTAAATATAATTCGAAATAATTGAATATACCTTGAGAACGAATCTGAGCCTTTATATGGAATATAATTATGTTTTAATGAGCTAATGACCGTTGTGCACATTTATTGTGAGCATGTTCTACATGTCATATTGGCTACTCAAAAATTGCATGGATTATATGCTTGATTTGATGATTAATATCTTGATCTGATTTACCATGTGAGTGTTGAATGAAAAAAGGTTTATATATGAGCAACACTTCATATTTTTGAGGCACTTAGAATTTGCGAAAATTAGACTACGAGAGTTTTCGAGCAGAAACACTGTTGAGAGATTCCTGAGCGATCATTTGCGGTAGCTTTCTGCCTACCTGAGCGATCATTTGCAAAGTACTGATTGTACTGAGATATTCCACCCTCCACTATAATTCTGTCTTCGGACATGTTGTCTTCGGATGTGAGCAATACCAAGGAGGCAATGTCGACATTTACGCACACGTGAAGGGAAGGACGAGTTTATGGGCCCCTTTGGTAGCAAGCTGTGTTCTCAGAAACAAAACTCGGAGTGTGGTAACCTAGTGTGTCTAGTGTTCGACTTGTTTCGGTTGTGTATTGGGCTAATCAATCAGTTTTATATCCAGGTACGGTGCATTATAGTGATTGGTTAAACTCTTAAGGAGCACACCTCAAGGTGAGGAGTAAACCCCAGTTGGGATATAACCTCTATAAAAATTCTGTCTCACATTTACTTTACAGTTATTTCCTTTTTGCAGTGAGAAAGACCCGACACACATCTAGCGTAATTAGGATATATTAGGCATACTCATGACAAGCATTAGTAGGCATCTCTAAGTCACTACATCTTAGGATTTGTGAAAAGACGAAGCATAAATTTTTATAAGCCTAATTCACCCCTTCTTAGGAACGTTCTTATCTTCACTTGGTATCAGAGCCAGGTTACTCAAATGACGGGCCTAACAAGCCTGCGTGAAAGATCTAATGGCTTTTTCGAGTTTTGATGTTTTTGCAGAGGGACAATCCCATTCTAGGTCACCACTCTTCGATGGAACAAACTACGCCATATGGAAAAACCGTATGAAGGAATTCCTGCTTGCTGCTGACTATGATCTGTAGGATATCATCTCTACTGGACCATACAATCCCAAGAAGCGGATGGAACTCCAAACAAAGGTTCTGACTACGATGCAACAGACAATCGAGGAATCTCCCTGAATGCCAAAAAAACAAGTGGTATCTCGACAGCGGGTGTTCCCACCATATGACAGGTGATATCAGTAAGTTTGTGTCGGTGAAAGCGTATGGCGGAGGATATGTCTCATACGCCGACAACACAAAAGCTAAGATTATTGGAGTTGGAACTGTCAGTAACACTTTACATACTACTATAGATGACGTATGGTTAGTTAAGAATCTGGAACATAACCTCATTAACATTAGTCAATTATGTGATAAAGGTCATACGGTAACTTTTGAAAACGATAAGTGTGTTGTTAGAAATAATAATAGGGTATTATTTAGTGCATCTAGGGACAGAAATATCTACTGCATCACTCTTGATGATATAACTGACCAGAATGTCAAGTGCCTGGCAGTCACACAGGATAACACCTGGTCATGGCACAGACGATTAGTACATGCTAACATGGAACTACTGTTGCACATTACAAGCAATGCACTGGTACGAGTGATCCTGACATAAAGTTCGTCAAGGACAGAACGTGCAAAGCATGCCAAATGGGTAAGCAGACCAAGACATCGTTCAAGGCAAAGAATGTGAATCCACATCCAGACCACTGGAACTACTTCATCTCGACCTTTTGGGTCCTGTTCAGGCGATGCCTCTGCGAGGTAAAAGATATGCCTTTGTCATTGTTGATGATTATTCCGGGTATACATGAGTGATATTCCTTGCACATAAGAATGAGGTATTAGATAACTTTGCATCACTAGTGAAGAGACTCGAAAATGAAAAAGAAATGAACTTATGTAAGATACGTAGTGATGACGACTAGAATTTGATAGTAAATCATTTGCATCATTCTGTAATCAACATGGATGTAGTCATAACTTCTTCGCTCTCATAACACCTCAACAGAACGGCGTAATTGAGCGGAAAAATGCTGTTACAGGAAATGGCTAGATCTATGTTACATGAGTATGATATTCCTAAATAGTTCTGAGCGGAAGCTGTTAGTACAGGTTGTTATGTGTCTAATCGCGTTTTCCTTAGGCCGTTATTAAAGAAAACCTCTTATGAAATCTGGCATGGTAGAACTCCAAATATAGGACACTTTCGTGTGTTTGGATGTAAATGTTTTATCTTGAACGATAGAGATAAGAGAGGAAAATTTGACTCTAAGGTAGATGAAAGGATATTCCTTGGTTACAGTCTTCATTCTAAAGCCTATCGTGTCTATAATAAAAGGAAGCTGAATGTTCAGGAATCCATACATGTTACTCTTTCGTTGAGATTCCTAACACAGATGCTATTGATGAGGAAGGTATAGATTTGCCTTCTGCATATTTACAGGGCACTGAAGAAAGTGAGGAAGATATTTCGAAAGACGAAAACACTGAGACACTGGAACGAAAAGCTGATAAACTACAATGCAGAAAATTCAAGCATGCTTCCAGTCATCCAACAGATCAAGTTATAGGAAATATCACATCTGGAATCAAACTCGAGCAACTGCACGAAATCAAAATACGGAGGAATTTCACGATGTACTGCTTTCAAAGATGGAACCAAAGACGGTCCATGAAGCTCTAGACGATATATCATGGGTCCCTTCCATGGAGGACGAGTTATCACAGTTCGAAAAGAGCTAAGTGTGGACACTCGTAGAGAGACCAGACGAAAAATCCATCATAGGAACAAAGTGGGTCTTTTGCAACAAACTCAACAAACACGTTATATCACTAGAAACGAAGCGAGGTTAGGTGCAAAAGGTTATCCCAAATGGAAGGTATTGATTTCGATGAAACTTTTGCTCCGGTAGCTAGACTATAGTCCTTATGTGTCTTACTTGCATATGCATGCTTTAATGCTTTAAGCTTTTTCAAATGGACGTAAAAAGCGCATTTTAAATGGTTTTATAAATGAGGAAGTTTATGTAAAACAACCCCCATGTTTCGTTAGAGAAGGAGTTCTAAATCATGTTTTTAAACCGAATAAAGCATTATATGGTCTGAAGCAGGCTCCTAGGGCATGATATGGAAGGTTAAGTAAGTTTCTGATTGACATGGGATTTTCGACAGGAACTATTGATAACACACTGTTTATTAAGTATGAAGGTGATCACATGTTACTGGTCCAAATCTACGTTGATGATATCATATTTTCGGAAGTACTAATATCCTTCTTTGTGAGGAATTCTCTACGTCTATGCAGAAGGAATCTGAAATGAGCTTAATGGTTGAGCTGAACTATCGGGTTGCAAATAAAGCAACTTGACAATGGAACCTTTGCATCCCAGACGAAGTACAACAAGGAATTACTAACAAAATTCGGGATGAGTGATTCCAAAGCAATTTCCACTCCTATGCATCAGACCACCAAAATAGGCAGTGACGAACCAGGTACACCAGTTGATCAAACACAATATCGAGGTATGATCGGAAGCCTTCTTTACTTAACTGCTCGTCGTCCTGATATTATGTTTGCTATTGCTATGTGTTCGAGATATCAGTCTGATCCTAGGGAATCCCACTTGATAGCAGTCAAGGGTATACTTAGATATATCAAGGGTACTATTAATTTTGGTATGTGGTACTCTTATACGGATGAATTCCCATTAATGAGATATTACGATCCGACTATGCCGGGTGTAGAAAAGATAGGAGAAGTACTAGTGGAACTTGTCAATTACTTGGAAATTCCCTGGTAACTTGGTCTAGTAGAAAGCAAAATGCGATCGCCCTCTCCACAACCGAAGCTGAATATATGGCCTTAGGAAATTGTTATCAACAAGTTCTTTGGATGAAATAAACCCGTAGTGATTTTGGGATAGGTTATGATAAAATTTCTATTATGTGTGATAGCACCAGCGCCATTAGTATTACTAAGAATCCCGTGCATCATTCTCGTACTAAGCATATAGAGGTTAAACATTATTTTATACGAGACCATGTTCAGAAGGGGAATATCAGTGTGGAATTCGTAGGAACAAATGATAAGCTTGCTTATATCTTCACGAAACCCCTAATTGAGGCTAGATTCTGCAATGTCCGTAATCGATTATCAAGCTAAATAAGGTTAGTGAATCTACCTAATTCTGCCATTTACTATAGAATATGTTATTTTAGGTAGAAATTCATAGCTATCCTACTCTAAGATATTTTTTAGCCCATAAATCTCGGATCTTATAGATATTATCCTTAAGTGCGATTCTTTGTATTTTAGGAATAGATTCGTAGTTACTCCAGCATAAGACCTTCCCTTAGTCATCAAATTTATTCTAGGAATCTTGGATCTCCAAATCCTTCCTTAGAATGTGATTACGATATTTTAGGAAGAAATTCGTAGAGATATGATTTCAGCCTATAAATTAATTTAGGAAAGTCGATTATTCGAACTCCTCCCTATTCAGCTTTTCTTCCAATCCCTTCCATAATTAAGAGGTCCCGTCAAATCATTCTGAGATTTCTGACGATCTGACTGACAGTTTCCCTCTTTCCATTTGAATTTCAAATTTCCAACTTTAAAATCCATCCTTATCTTTTCCACAAATAAACCGACCCTTTCTTCTTTAAAACTCAGAACCAATTTCAATCTTCATCATCTTCTCCTTAACCCTAAATCTTCAAAATGGTGGAAATCGCCGGAACTAAGACTGTCATCACTGAACCATCCAGCCGCAAGCGAAAGGAACCCATGTCCGATGAAGCTCTGTCAGATCCTCCTCCAGAAACACCCAAACCAGTCTCACCTTCCCCATACTCTGTTCAAAAAACTCGCTCCAAACTCAGTCTGCCGAAAAAGCTTCACCGCCTACCAAGGTTGCCAAGAAGATGAAAAAGGAAAGCAAGAAGGCAGCCTCACTACGACTCGATAGCGTGCTCCATCACTAGAACCGAAAAACTCTGCTTCAACCCAAGAGATTCCTACCGAAACCCAAACAGCCATCACCAACCCCTACTCCTGAGAAATATCCATTCCCACTTGAAAAAGTTCCCCCATCTCCAAAACAAACCACTAAGGAATCTGACATACCACCTCTTGATCTCTCCAAACCTAATGAAATTCCTGACGAAGCCCTATATCTAGAAGAAAGCGCCAAAACTAACTACAAGAGCTTCAGTAACAGAGATATCGTCATAGGTCGTGGCGTTGCTTGCCTTCAGGAATGGTTATCACATGGTCAAAAGACTTTGGCTTGGAGCAGTTCCTTAGTATCAACAAATCGTACTACCCAGAGGCCATCAAGCTGTTTTATGTCAACTTCGACTATGAGGAGCACGAAGAGCACATCAGTATCAACTCCTATGTGCTGGGATGCAGATTCAATTGGACCACTAAGAAGATAAATGGGATGCTAGGAGTTTCCGATGAAGTCTTCTGTCACTATGACATGAATGACTGGTGCCACGCTACGACCTCAGTGATGTCCTTCGTACCCTCTGGAATACCCGCAACAAGCCTCATTTCTCTGACGGCAAAGCCCTAAATCAGTTATCCATCGACTACTTCTTCCTGCATAAGCTGCTCAATATAACCCTGTGGAGCGCAAAGATCGGCAGTGAAGGCCACTCAACTACGATGAACTTCATGAGTACTTTTGCAGTTTACATGAATCTCTCAGAATCACAAGTTCAATCTCGGCCATGTCATCATGAAGCACATGATTCAAGCCTTTGAGAACGGAGACAAAGCACTGCCATACGGGATGTTACTCACTCATTTATTTGAGTGCGAAGGTATTGTTCTGCCGCCAGCATAGGAAGACAAGGTCATCCACATAGTCGATCTGATCACTCTGAAGCACATGGGAATACATCACTCGAAAAGCGGTTGGTTCAAGGCCAAGAAGTCAGTGGAAAGTGCCCAGAAAATGTCCGCCTCGAAATGAAATGAGAAGGTTATGAGCAACGACGACGACTATGCGGACGAACTCAACATCGGTAAGGAAGGAATTCAGTGATACGCCATGATATCTCTGATATCAAGGCTGACAACCAGAAACGCTTCAGGAAGATCAAGGAGCAGTACACTGAGCTGACGCTGAAGTTGTCCAAGCTTACCAAGTTAATGAAGAAATCTCTTCCCCAATCCGCTGATTCCGAAGGTTCCTCAAGCCAGTAGGCTGCCCTCTGTTCCGCCCTGATCCTAGTTGCCTTAGGATATTTCATTCTGTTCCATTTTTGCAAGTATGGTTTTCAAGTGTTCCCCTTTTTTGATGATGAAAGGGGAGTAATGTAAGTTTAGGCGTTTAGTGTCTAAGTATGTGGGAGTAGCAGTTTGGAAGGTAAGTTGTGTTTAGGGAAGTTCGTGGAACCCTTATATATAATATTTGCACTTTGATATATCTCTGATTCTCTTATGTGATGCTTGATATTTAGCTCTGATCTTAGGATATATCAGTGATGCTTGATGCGTAATCTTATACAGGATGCTCTGATACTTATGTGTGCTAATTAACGTGTGTGAGATTTCTTGATAAGTGCTAAGTGCCTGCTGCGATGATTGTCTGCTGCTTGAATCATGTTTGAAAAATGCGCACTTAGGCAGGAGGAGCACACTTACGGGTAACTTAAAATTTTGCATTGAGTATGACATGAGATATATGCACTTACACGGGGGAGCAAATTCATTCATGATATATCTCTGCATGTCATATAGATAAGTGTACTTAGGCAGGGGAGCAAATGTGTATCATATGTGATTAGGAAATATCATATGCTCTGTTTTATGGTTATACACTTAGACATATGCGCTAGGACATAAGTGATCGAATATGCTCACATGCTTCTGTGCTGCATCAATTACATGTCATCATCAAAAAGGGGGAGAATGTTGACCTTTTTGCTCCATGAACGTTAGAGAGTTTTGATGAACTATGTAATTGTAATGACGTTAGGTCTATAAATTAAGCAATTCGATAAATGATCAATATAATGTCTAAGTACATGTTAATATTTGGTCATGCATAAAATGAGCTATAAAGTGGTTAAAGTGTCAAATATTTGAGTCATATATGATTCTGTGATTATTGGTGAAACTATGTGATCGCATGTTATGGACTTCTCACATGCTAGGATATATCGTTCTATGCTATTTATGGAAAAAAATTGTGAGATATCCTACCGAATTATATAAGGAAAATATGATGTCTAAATATGGAAAGTGATATCCGTTGAGCATCGTTTATTCCTGAGTGAAACTTGCATCTATGATTTTTAAAAGCATCCCGCTGAATTAATTGTGCGAAATCGATTTGATATCTTTCCTTAAGCTGATTAGGATATTATAATTAGGGAAGATTTGATTGATTGACTTTGTAGATCAGATGCAAACATATGGTATGTGCTAAAAACGTATTTGATCTTTAGGAAGTTAAGCAATTCGGATATATATGTTCAGATCTGATTTATGTGCTAAACATGGTAAATATATTGATCTGATACTATGTGCTAAACATGGAAAATGTTTGATATGCTGCTATCTCGTGTGCTAAACATGGAAAGTAAATCTGGATTTACTTATTCTGGGAATCACATAATGAAAGTTATGTCATGGTAAAGATAATTCGAAATAATTGAATATGCCTTGAGAACGAATCTGAGCCTTATATGGAATACAATCATACTTTAATGAGCTAATGACCATTGTGAACATTTATTGTGACCATGATCTACATGGCATATTGACTACTCAAAAATTGCATGGATTATATGCTTGATTTGATGATTAATATCTTGATATGATTTTCCATGTAAGTGTTGAATGAAAAAGGTTTATATATGAGCAACACTTCATATTTTCGAGGCACTTAGATTTGCGAAAATACGACTATGAGAGTTTTCGAGTACAAACACTGTTGAGAGATTCCTGAGAGTTCATTTGTGATAGCTTTCTGCCTACCTGAGCCATCACTTGCGACGTACTGACTGTATTGAGATATTCCACCCTCCACCACATATTCGGACGTGTTGTCTTCGGACGTGAGCAATACCAAGGAGGCAAAGTCGACGTTTATGCACACGTGAAGGAAGAAGGAGTTTTGGGGGCCCTTCGGTAGCAAGCTGTGTTCTGACAGGAATTGGAGATTCCCATAAACAAACTCGGTGTGTGGTAACCTAGTGTGTCTAGTGTTCAACTTGTTTCGGTTGTGTATTGGGCTAATCTATCATTTATGTATCCAGCTACGGTGAATTATAGTGATTGGTTAAACTCTTAAGTAGCAAACCTCAAGGAGAGGAGTAAACCTCAGTTGGGGATATAACCTCTATAAAAATCCTATCTCGCATTTACTTTACAGTTATTTCCTTTTTTTTCAGTGAGACAGACCCGCCACACATCTGACATAACTAGAATATATCAGGCATACTCATCACGAGCATTAGTAGGCATCTCTAAGTCAATCTTAGGATTTGTGAAAAGAAGAAGCATAACTTTTTATAAGCCTAATTCACCCCCTCCCCCTAGGCATGTTTTTATCTTCAAATCTATTTGTCATATACTGCACATATATCTTCAATAAACTATCATGCAATCCACTAATTTCTCGCAACTAATTCAACATCGCATCGAACGAAACATCGCGCGAAAATATTCCACTATGTTTTGGAGATTGATCGTAAACTTTGTGATTGCCAACTAGATTAAATTGCCACCCCAATATAGTGTCACATTAACTGAATTCGACATAATTTCTACAAATTGAAAACTGAACTTTGAGGAACAAAGGCGAATGTCACAAAAGAAGATGTTCATAAATCAGTTATATGGAACAGAGAAACTAGCCTGATAAACGACGATATTTGTTCGAAGCTAGCGAAAATTGGTGGTGTGGTGTCTCTGTCGTCGATGATAACTTCAAAGGAACGTTCAAATAGGTTTTCTTATTCTTCTGTTCTTCTTTATTTTTTTAAGTAATAAAATAATGACAATATAATAATGATATTCTATAAAGATTGATGTTCTATTATTAATGCAAGAGATTCTCGTTGCTGCTTGATGCAAGTCAATGCAAAGGCAATTAGGTTCAATTAAAATGTTCTAATTGAAAGTAATCAAATTTAATTGTAGTAATGAGAGTGCAGAACTGTAATTTGAAGTAGTTTTGTGGTCAAAGTGAAAAATAATAATTAAAGGCGAAAAAGTTGTTTAGTTTTGCAACATTGTTAAAAAGTTATATATTTGCATTTCTATTTTAAGATCACTATTTTTGCCTTTCTCTCGGCACAAATGTATAACTGTTGTCTGCATTAGGCACCATAAAATCTTGTAACTCATCAAAGAATTAATCATGACGAGAAAATATGTTCATGTATTATACAAATGAAAAATATTTTTTCCAAACCTTACTTCTCTCGAAATAAGACTTTCCTTTGCGTAAATCAAAGATATGGTATTCCTTTATAGATTAGGGTATCCCAGAAACACACAAGATTGAAATAAGACTTCCTATTGATCAAAATATGTTGATGTTAATTTGCAATAACTCAACAATCAGCAGACATATGAGTTTGAAAATACAAGGCTCTAGCTAAATTCAATAAATGTTGATGCTTTCTTTCAACTATAGAATTTCGTTGTGGCGTGTTGACACAAGAGAATTGATGCGAAGTTCCATGTGTTCTGCAACAGCTCATTAAGAACTAATTAATTTTCATTTTCTTGCCTTAAAGACTGATATTGCTATAATTTTGTCGCAACTAAGTTAAAAAACGTGTCAACAGCTTTAGGTGCATCAAATTTTGTTTTAAAAAAAACCCATGTATATCTTGTGTGATCATCAACTATGGTTAAGAAATACTTGTGTTCAGTGTGTGATGTAACATGAAAAGCCTCTTTTTGTTTAGCGAGAGGACAGATCTTACAAAGAAATTCTTTGGACTGTCTTTACATTTCAAAACTTATCTCAAGGTACCTAACACCTTGTAAGAAGGATGACCTAAGCTGTTATGCCAAATTTACAGAGAAACTTTATCAGAGATTGGAACATAACATTCTTTCATACTAGTTTGCATTTTTTGTCTATCACGTATGTAAAATCATTTTCATACCGGTTATCCATGCCAATCACTGATTGTGTTGTTAAACCCCGAACCACAAATTTCTCATACAGAAAACATATTTTCTAAGTACTATTAGCAGCTAAGGCACTCACTCATATGAGGTTAAACTTGATATGAGGAATGAAAAATAACATCTTTAAGCATCAGGCCTTTTCCCCGCTCTAATATCACCACACTTGTTGACTCGAATAAAAGTACCAATAGGTAATGTCACATATGATTGTTTAATAGTATGCATGTCATGAAATAAATCTGATATACAACATATATGTTAGAAGCTCCTGGTCCATTATCCATACATCTGCAGAACATTGTTCCTGTACTGAGGGTCCAATCCGGGGTAGAGTGAACTCTGGGAAGATTCTAACATCTTAGATAGCCCATTAAAATAATCAATGAAGGCTGTCTATGACACTAACATACTACAGGAAGGCGACTAGAGGCTAGGAGACTAAGGCTCCGTTTGGTTTACGGATTTCAAAGTGGAAAAGAAAGGAAAAGTGGAATGGTGCGACACGTGAAGCGTAATGTACAATGATTTAATGCGTATGACCATAATTTCTTTTCTTTTCTATTAGATCGACACAGGTGAAGGAGCAGAAGAAATCTCAAATGCAAAGAAGTGTAAAGATATGAAGATGTTGCTGGATAGTGCCACGCTTTAAAGATACTGTATTTCATTAGATTAAAGGTCGGCTTGGGCAACTCACGCTTAATAGCCGTTATTGCTGGTTTATTGTCTATATATACCCAAACACTATTGTATGCAATTAACAATCATCTTCATCAATAGAAGAATTATTTTTATCTTTCAATAGAGTCTCCCAATTCTTATTATGGTATCAGAGAGTTAAAAGCTTCTACCCTTCTTCAGTTCGATCAATAGAACAAGTTTATTCCTTTTCAAGATCTTGTTCGCCACTGAAAGAAGCAAATCTTGATTAAGTTTTAAGAAATCATATCTTCTTCTCAACAAGAAAATCATATCATCGTCTCTTCTCTGAACATGGCAGAATCAAATTCATCAGCGGAATTAGTGCCAGGAAATTTACACGATAATCAGCTTGATCCGTATTTCATCCACCACTCAGATAATCCAGGCCTTACCATAGTACAACAACAGCTTACAGGTGACAACTATCCTTCTTGGAACATGGCAATGAGCATCGGACTTGACAAAAAAAACAAGATGGGTTTTGGTACCATTAAGAAACCAGCGGCTGATAAGATCAAGCTATTGCAAGGCTGGAAGCGCAGCAATGGCATTGTGAAGTCGTGGATTATGAATTCAGTGTCTAAAGAAATATCAGCGAGCATTATGTATTCAGAATCAGCTAAAGAGATATGGGACGATTTGAAGGAACGATTTCAACAAACGAATGGTCCAAGAATTTATCAGATTCGACGGGAATTAATCAAGCTATTGCAAGCCTGGAAGCGCAGCAATGGCATTGTGAAGTCGTGGATTATGAATTCAGTGTCTAAAGAAATATAATCGAGTATTATGTATTCGGAATCAGCTAAAGAGATATGGGACGATTTGAAGGAACGATTTCAACAAACGAATGGTCCAAGAATTTATCAGATTCGACGGGAATTAATCAATTTGAAGCAGAATCATTTATCAGTTGGGAATTATTTTACAAGATTGAAATCTTTATGGGATGAAATGTCTAATTTTAGGCCTCCGTGTGAATCTCAGCAGTGCAAGCTCAATCATGACCAGGAATACACACTCGCTTTCCTTATGGGATTGCATGATTCGTTTTCACAAGTGAGAAGTCAAATCTTGTTGTTGGATCCTTTACCTCAGATATCTAGAGTTTTTGCTCTTGTCCTTCAAGAAGAAAAGCAAAGGATGGTGACTTCTCCTGATATAGAAGGCAATATGCAGCAGATGGCCATGTTGGTAGGAAAGAATTCTTTTGATAAATTTTCAGAACAAAACAAGAAGCCGTCGAGCCAAAAGAAGGACGGAAATAGGGCCATGTGTACTCATTGTAATAAGCTTGGACATACAGTGGATGCTTGCTACCGATTGCATGGTTTTCCTCCAGGCTTCAAACCAAATTCTAAATTCAGAAATCAGCCAAGAGTCAATCAAGTTGCGATGGAGTCAGCAGATCTTCTGAATTCCAATCAGACAAAGCTTACAGAGGATCATCATTTAGGAGCTACGGAAAATTTTTACAGGAATTAAATACTTCACAGATACAATATCTGACGCATCTGTTGAGCAACCTGTAGCTGCAAATCCTCCACAAGTTAACAACATCAATATTGCTCAAGAAACAGGTTCTGTTTTTATTTTGATCTTTCTGATAAATTGAGTTCAGTTGATTGGCTTGTGGATTCAGGAGCTTCAAGACATATATGTTGTAATGTTGATCTTTTCATGTCTTTGTCTCATACTGAACCAGTAACTGTTACTTTGCCAAATAAATCTCATATTCATGTTTACAGATCAGGTAGTATTAAAATAAACGAGTTGTTAATACTTGAACACATATTGTTTGTTCCTGAATTTCATTTTAATCTCTTGTCTATGAGTGCTTTAACAGCAAAAACGGACCTATAAGTGATATTTTCATCTAATCAGTTCATTATACAGGACAAAAGATTCAAAGTTTTGATTGGCAAGGGTAGCATTCATGAAGGATTATATGCGTTGAAGGGTTACTCCTTAGTTAAAATTCAGGATTTAGAATCTTCTTTATTGTGTATGAGCAAGGTTACTGTAAACACTTGGCATCAAAGATTAGGCCATCCATCTTCTAAAGTGTTAAATGTTCTGAAATCTGTATTGAAGTTCTCAGATTCTGTGCCTGATCGTGTATGTCATATATGTCAGCAATCTAAACAAAGAAGGCTTGCTTTTCAGTCTAATAATAATTTTGCTTCTTCAAGTTTTGATTTAATTCATTGTGACATATGGGGACCATTTAATCTTTTATCACATTGCAATAATAAGTATTTTTTAACTATAGTTGATGATTATAGTCGATTCACTAGGGTATTTTTGCTTAAGCACAAATCGGAGGTACTTGATGTTATGAAATATTTTCTTAACATGATAGAAACACAATTTTCAAAGAAAGTAAAGATGTTAAGGTCTGATAATGCGAAAGAGCTCGAACTAACATCTTTGCTGCAGCAAAAAGGAATTTTACATCAGTTCAGCTGTGCTTATACTCCTCAGCAAAATTCAGTGGTGGAGAGGAAGCACCAACATCTGTTAAATGTGGCCCGGGCTCTTCTATTTCAGTCAGGTTTACCAAAACGTTATTGGTCAGAATGTATTGACAGCAGTTTTTTTAATTAATATATTGCCCTCTGTAGTTCTGAAAAATAAATCTCCTTATGAACTTCTTTTCAAGAAATCTATGAATTATAATAATCTGAAAGTTTTTGGTTCTCTTGTTTATGCATATGTGTTTAGTCCTCATAGGGATAAGTTTGAGTCGAGGTCTAGGAAATGTGTTTTTATTGGTTATCCAAATGGCATGAAGGGATATAAACTGCTTGATATTCGGACATTTCAAATTTTTGTTTCTAGAGATGTTAAGTTTGATGAGAATGTTTTTCCTTTTCATCAGAAACAAACAAGTTTTCATTCAGAATCTGTCTGTGATCCTTTTCAAGATATAGTGTTACCTAACATTACTCATGAAGATGTACAGCTAGATGATAGTATTATTCAGGCCGACCAATTTGAAGATGAACCAAATCAGCATGGACCAAATCAACATGCCTTGGATTCTCATATCACAAAGGAAGGTGGGGAATCAGATGGTGTTCAGAGCATTGACGAGCATTTATCTAACCCGAGCTTGATTAGGAGATCTTCACGGCAAAAAAGGCAGCCTATATATCTGAAGGACTTCCATTATAACTCCACTTCATATCAGCCTTCAACATTATATCCTTTATCAAACCATGTGTCATATGATATGTTATCAGATAACTATAGACACTATATTCTGACAGCATCTATTGTTCACGAACCTAGATTTTTTCATGAAGTAGTAACTAAACCGGAATGGGTCCAGGCCATGCATGAGGAGTTGCAGGCTATGGAAGAAAACCAGACTTGGACTATGGTGCCTTTACCGAATGGAAAAAGGGCAATAGGATGTCGATGGGTTTATAAGCTTAAGCACGATTCGTCTGGTAATGTAGAAAGATTTAAAGCACGGTTGGTAGCTAAATGTTATAATCAACAAGAAGGGGTTGATTATATTGACACTTTTTGACCAGTGGCTAAGCCAACTACGGTTCGAGTTCTTCTTTCGTTAGCAGCTCTTTACAATTGGCACTTATTTCAGCTAGATGTTAATAATGCGTTCCTTAACGGGGATCTTTTTGAAGAAGTCTATATGCAATTGCCTCAAGGTTATAGTCCTAAGGCTCGCTCTTGCGATGGTGATTTGGTTTGTTGCCTACATAAGTCCATATATGGTCTCAAGCAAGCTTCATACCTCCGCTATGACAAAATATGGTTTTCATCAAACTTCCTCTGATCATACTTTATTTGTGAAAGGTTCAGGAGTACATTTCATTGCTTTATTGGTTTATGTGGATGATATTATTATTGCTGGTCCATCTGTTGAAGTAATTGATGATGTTAAAGCGTTCTTGCATGATAGTTTTAGACTTAAAGACTTGGGTGTTTTGCGGTTCTTCTTTGGATTGGAAATAGCTCGTTGTTCTAAAGGGCTGTGTGTTTCACAGCGGTTATATGCCTTGAAATTGTTAGAAGAAACAGGTTATCTTGGAGCAATGTCGTTGACCACTCCAATGAAAGTTTCTAACAAGGTAACAGAGGAAGAAGGAGAGCTGTTGAAAGATGCTACTCAATATCGACGGATTATTGGGAAGCTTTTGTATTTAACTTTTACGCGACCTGACATCTGTTTTGCAGTGAACAAATTAAGTCAATATGTGTCAAATCCCAGGACCTCTCATAACTGCATTACATCATCTTCTTAGGTACATTAAAGGAACAACGGGACAAGGACTGATGTTGTCTTCCTCATCAGACCTGCAGATTCGTGGCTTTGCAGATTCAGACTGGGCTGCTTGCTCCGATTCAAGAAAATCAGTCACCGGCTACTACTTTTTTATTGGATCTTCTTTAGTCTCATGGAAGGTTAAGAAGCAAAATACAGTTTCCAGGTCATCTACTGAGGCGGAATATAGGGCTTTGGGATCAATCACAGCTGAAGTTATTTGGTTGAGACAGCTATTTTCTGACCTTGGAGTGCCATTACCTTCAGTTCCAGTTGTGTTTTGCGACAACAAGTCAGTGATTCAAATAGCTCAGAATCCAAAACTTCATGAACGGACGAAGCATATAGAGATTGATGCACACTTTGTTCGCCATCATATTCAAGAAAAATCCATCAAGATTCTGCCTGTAGCAAGCATAAACCAAATAGCAGATGTCTTCACTAAGGTCTTGCCTGCTCCTAGAATCAAGGAACTGTTATCCAAAATGTCCGCAATTGATATATTTCGTCCAGTTTGTGGGGGGCATATTAGATCGACACAGGTGAAGGAGCAGAAGAAATCTCAAATGCAAAGAAGTGAAAAGATATGAAGATGTTGCTGGATAGTGCCACGCTTTAAAGATACTGTATTTCATTGGATTAAAGGTCGGCTTGGGCAACTCACGCTTAATAGCCGTTATTGCTGGTTTATTGTCTATATATACCCAAACACTATTGTATGCAATTAACAATCATCTTCATCAATAGAAGAATTATTTTTCTTTCAATAGAGTCTCCCAATTCTTATTATTTTCTGCATCGAATTCCGCAGATCAAAGCACCCTAAGGAACTTGCGATCTCTAGTACCTGAAACAGAAGGTGGTGGTATCCATTTCCCTTCGTGTGCTTCAAAAGCTATGCGGAACATCTAGAACAAAGAGCCTGCCAAAACAGGAGGTTCTGATTGAACACAATAGTAAATACTAGCTAAGGAGGAGAAGGCATGCCGAGTGACGAAGGTAGCTCCATACGGGATGAACAAGATGGGGTCCAAGGAATAAGAAGGAAGAAAAGAGATAGTTTAGGTGCCTACACTTTTTGTTGAATTTGGCGTTGGGCGGGGATTGCGCGAGGAGGGTGGTGTCCCATTTTGTGGGTATATATTAGGAAAGACCCCGATTCCTAATATAGTAGAAATGAATTCTATTTATTTGTTTTCCATCAAATAGCAGCATCGAATCTAATATTGTGTATGTAAGTGTATATATATGTATATATAATTATATATATCTTTCCTTTGTAGCCGGTAAACAGAGAATAAGTCATTTCAATTTTTTCCAACATTCTTACAATAAATATACAAGTAATCAAGGTTCATAATCAACCTTAATTATGAAACGAGGAATCACATCATGTGTGTTTGTTTATGCTGTCTTGTCTAATACAATTCTTGCGTTTTGGTATCAGCTGTCACGTCGAGCTCGCATATTTCTTGCTGTTTGCACATTATGGGACAGATTTTTATTCAGCTGAATATAGTCTTTTTGTGTGTGTGTTTAAAAGTCAATGCGTACTTATTTTTAATTAATCAACTAATATCTCGCATGCTGATATTGTACCCAACCTTTGGCATATACCCTACTATAATAATTCATGTTGCATATATACTCAACCTATAATTTGGATTATTTCGAGTCATTACCAAATCATAATTGATAAGAACTAATAAATCTTCGATTAGCACGGAGTTGGGAAAATACATAAATACGATGGATAACAATATGACAAAATTAAAAAAAAATTGAAATAGGAAAAGAAATCTGACACTAAATACATTATCCGGGTGCCAAGGGTTTTAGGGTTGAAACTAAATCGGCCGTTAATTTATGCTAAATTGATGTTTAGCAGATAGGTGGTTAGCTAAATCACTGTGTTCTCTCTTATAAATTATTCGATAAATTGTTGCGGTGTTCAAATCAACTTTTAATGCGTCTGATTTTTTCCAACAATTTTATTAGTACTGCAATTGACCGACTCAAAGGCTATAACATATGGTTAGTAAGAAGAGTAAACAACACTTACCTTTCACTGTTTTAATCCTATGTCAGCCAACTCACAAGTCATTTACGTTTGTGTTGACTTGACGTTGCTCTACGTATTACAATTTTTTGTCTGCTTTCTGGCGTATTAATTCAATACAATAACATATAGATTACAATGAACTGAACCCATATCATAACACGTTGCATAACAACCCTAATTCCGTATTAAATTAGGGGGTTTTCAATTGTTTTATGCTGAGATATGGATATTAATATAAAGTGGTAGATTTCAAAGTATTGCCTCACTATTAATCCCCCTTTAAAATTCCAATCCAAAGATACATATATTTATTTCTCGCCCCCCTCGTCCGCTGCAGAAAATACAGTTACAGTGACAATTAAACAATAAATCAATAATTCAATAAATGAATCCTACCCACTCATTTTCTGTGTATCATAACACGAACCCACCCCACTTGAAGCTTTTAATTTAATGAATATCACATCTTTTTTTTTTCTCCATAAACGAAAAAGGAGTTTTCTTTTTCAGACAAACTCCATCATTATATTATGCCATACTAAGATCCGTACTACTCCACTTATCGTTCATTCATCACTCTTTGATTTGCTTTTTTTTTCCTTCTACATTTTATTCATTTCTACCGTCATGTGATAGTAATAAACGGAAATATAGCATCTATATACGGGCACAAGTATAGCTATGCATTAATTGAGTCCCTCTTTTTTCTTCCATGAGTTTATTACACCCTTTTACAGTTTCTTTGTCTTCTTTCTTGCTAGTCTTAAAGTGGAAGCTGAACTTGCATATATTCTCGGTGTTCTTGATCTGCAATAATACAGCTTTGCCCTAGCTTTTCTTTTGCTATATATATATCCTTGTTTACGACTATTTAATTTATGTAATAATTCATAATTTCCAGAAGAAAACTATATCATACTGCGTAGCAGTCTTCAACAGCTTATCGATCCAGCAAAATGTCCACGGAGATGATTTCTGAACGTGTTTGTTATGTTCAGTGCAACTTCTGCAACACAATTCTTGCGGTATTTTCTTGTATAATGTTTTAGTTCTTACATACATAATAATATGCACACGGCCAAGATCGGATGAAAAAAAGGGTTTTTTGCTTAGGTTTTTTTATTTTTTATTTTTTTTGGGTTACTGCTCAATTATAAACAAGAAGAGAGGGTTCGGTAATTTTGTATAAAATATAATAGATGTATATACCTAGTGCCTTTGGAACTAAATATGCAGGTGAAGAATTAGGGATTCTATTAACATTTGAAGTATTTACTTTTTCATGATCTATATAAGTTATGGCATTTTATGTTTGATATCCAAGTTTACTTGAAACAAAATGATTTAAGATGTTCTTGTTACTAACTGGGTATGCAATATAATTTTTTTCTCTTCAAAATAGATCAATGTCTAGATCAAAAGGAGATCTTTTTTTCTTTTAGTTCTTGGAACCGATAACCCTAGTTAGGGATCTGTTCATACATAGCAAATCCTTTGTTTTCTATTAATCTACTGTGATTCTTTCTTTCCCAAAGAGTTTACCCATCACTCTTCAGTGGCAACTTGGATACCCCCTATTAGGGTTCTTGTTCTAATTTATATATTATATATTGTGTTACTCTTCATTTAATAAATCGATGCCTTAAAGTTTAATTACTTTATATTCCGCTATTAATCCTCGTGTTTTTTTCTGTATCTTTTCCTTACAAGAAATTGTTATTAATAAGATCTATTCTAAAAAGTTATTTTTTCTAAATCTTACTTCAGCCAAGTGAACAGTAATGTACTATTCTGAATGATGAAATCAATAATTCTAGCACATAACAGTGTGTGCTACTATATGAGCAGAAAATAATGGGAGCTTCTGTTCCCATAACTTATTTTGTCTGATTCTGAACGTCTTTTGCAATTTTGTGTTGTGGGATTTCAGTAATAGGGTTATCTTTGTACTCAGACATCCAAAAAATAATAACAGTAATTAAAAAACGCATATAGTCGCATTGTAATGTACTTTTACTTTGATCACATTGTTCTGATCCAATTCACACTTATCCTTTAATGGTTTTTGGAGAATTCCGTTCTTGTCAAGTCGTTTTCTTTCTTTCTCTTTCTCACATAAATGCACAGATCAGTGATTGTGTGTCAGTGTTAGCAGAAAAAGTCAAGGGAAGCACTCAGAGGAAATAATATTACACACATAGCAAGATGATAGTGGGATGATTCTTTAACATAAATGGTCATTGAGTGCCTTTCTTGTTTATTGACCAAACTGATTGCTTTCGCTAGCTCCAGAATCTGCCTCACTGTTTGTAATGAAAAGCATCCTAGTATATATTATTATAGAGTATAGGAAGGTTTTGGCGTTATTAGGGCTTGTGCTAATTTTGATCAGATTAGAATGAACCGTTTGTGTGTGTGTGTGCGTTCCTATTATTGGTGTTAAAATGTTTAAAATATAAGATAATTGATTCGTAAATATTGATTATATATTGCAGGTAGGCGTTCCATTCAATAGTATGTTCACCATAGTGACTGTTAGGTGTGGACATTGTGCAAATCTGCTGTCTGTAAATATGGGGGCTTTAGTTCATCATCAGTCTCATGTTCAAGATTTTCAGGTAATGAAACACACACAAAGTAACAGCCGTTTATTTCAGTAGTATCTTCTACTCAGACAGATTATTCAGTGTCCTAAATAATAATGCTGACGCTTTGGTCCCAAAAAACAAATCGATAAGAAGTCCTTCACTATGCTCATCAGCATATTTATTAGCATGACATGGATTTCTGTCTTTTTAAACCATATTCTGATAATACAATATTGTATTAACAATATACATTAGGTCGTGAAACAAGCCACCAATGAAACTGCTGTAAGAGACAGTAGCTCGTCGTCTTCGAAATCGTCAAATATCAGACTTGGTCCGTATAATCATCAGAACAATAATAATCATCGCACACAGACTACAGTGACTACTCCAATTCGTCGTAAGTTCTCTCAACTAAGTTATTATTATTAGTCTTTTCTTTTGTCTTCTTCGACTAGCTAGTTCGTTCGACCCAAGTCGTGTTATTACTAACTTTACTCAAACATCATGGTATTGCCGTTAATGGTTACAGTAAAATATATCGAAAAAAACCTTATGACACAAGCTTGATGCACTCTGTGATCGGATAGGATATGATATGCAATTTACTTGGATATAAGAGCATTACTGCTTTTTAGATTGTTAAAAAGGTCATAGGTTAAAGCTTAAAACCCTTGTGCTCTCTCTCTCTCTCTCTCTCTCTCTCTCTCTCTCTCTCTCTCTCTCTCTCTCTCTCTCATTACATAAGTCTGCATCAAAACATATATGTTTCGAGATTAATTCTTGCTTCTGTAATATAACTTACAGCCCCAGAGAAGAGGCAGCGTGTCCCATCTGCATATAACCGTTTTATAAAGTAAGTAACTTACTTTAAAGATTGAAAAATAAACAGATCAATACCCTTTTCTAAACATTTTTATCAAGTTGATTAATATATACCTTTTTGTATGATCAAGAAAATAGCTACTCATTTTGAGTGAACTATTGCTAAACATATATATACTTATGCAGAGAAGAGATTCAGAGGATAAAAGCGAGCAATCCTGAAATTAGCCACCGGGAAGCTTTTAGCACAGCAGCAAAAAATGTAATGTTTTATTTCAGATTCACCATAATTTGTTTTTACTAAAAAAGTAAATTACGAAACTAGATATTAATTTTATTTTTCAGTGGGCACATTTCCCTCACATTCACTTCGGACTCAAACTAGACGACAAGAACAAGCTGGACAATCCTGGACAAGAAGGGACTCAAAAGTCATTTGGTTTCTAGTAAAATAATGCCATAACAAATAAATTGGAATTTCGTAAGTATAATAAACTTGAATTGAAGGTGCTTTAGATAAGAAGTTATTTATGAATGGAAATTTTATTATACACATATTGTATCCCTGTTCGTTCTTCCATGACTGATATGAGAAACTATAAACTAAACTGTCGTTACTCGTCTCTTCCGTTCATCTACAGTTTATTTTGTTGGGGTTTGTGGCTTTAGTTTCTTTATCCTATTTGAAAAGTTAGACCTTCTCCAACAGTACCACAAAACGCAAACGCAAACGCATAAATGCTGTAAAAGTGCTCCAACAGTACTGCAAACAACGCAAACGCAAAATGCGTTTTCTGCGTTCTCTCTCCTGTTTCAAACGCAAATTTGCGTCTGAACGCAAAAATGCCTTTGATGTTTTAAAATTGCAAATAAGCTCTTTACTTGTACTGATTATTAAATCGAACATATAAAAATATATTAGGTTGCGTTTGGATTGATGTATTTGAATTGAAATCCGTGATTTGAAATTATGAATTCTGAAATCCAAATTTTAAATACAAATCCACCGTTTGGCAAACGTTAGGATTTCGGAAATCCGAATTTCAAAATGTGCTCGAGCTCTCGAGCCGGCTTGAGCCATCGGTCATCGAGCTCGAGCTGGCTCACCGAGTTCGCGAGCCGACTTAACTCATCGGTCGTCGAGTTCGCAAGCCGGCTCGACTCATCGGTCGTCGAGCTCGAGCGGGCTCATCGAGCTCGCGAGTTGACTTGACTCATGTCGTCGAGCTTGTCGGCCGACTCGACTCGTCGTTCATCGAGCTCGCTGGTCGGCTCGACTCATCGTTTGTCAATAATAATAATAATAATAATAATAATAATAATAATATTATTTAAGAAAATAATCACGGCAAGATTTGGTATTTCGAAAACGGACCGTTTCCGATCGAATTTCAAATCCATCAGAAGGCAAGCGCTCGGATTCTCCTCGGATTTGGATGAAATCGAAATCCAAATCCGAGCGGTTGCCAAACGGGTGATTTGAATGAAATTCGAATTTCAAATCGAAATCCCCCGATCCAAACGTAGCATTATAGAATTTAAAAATTGTATACTACGATTATATTGATATAATTGATAATTATTTTAACATTGACACTTATTTTATGTATAATTTTTTTATATCTTATTATTATTTTTTATATATTATTATATGTAATATAATTAAACATTGTTTTGACCACAAATATAATTTTTATATTTTATTTGCACGACGTGTATCTCAATATATTTCAATTGTTATGTTGTGTAATTTCGATATTTTTAATAAATATTTTACGTTTTACGTTTTTAATATGTATAAATAATGACTTCAAAATTAAAAGAATATTGTTGTTAGTTTGTAAAGTAGTAAAATATAGGGAATTGAAAAGTTATAAAAGTTGGTATGAAATGGAATATTACAGAAATATTCTTTTGCGTTTGCATTTGCAGTTGACTGTTGGAGGACAGTTACTGCAAACTATGGCTGTTACTGCAAAATGCGTTTGCGTTTGCGGTTGACTGTTGGAGATGGTCTTATGTGAGTTCTTTTTATCCTATATTGGAGAGGTATTGGGCTCATACTCTCTAATTTCGATACTACAAAGTTTATTTATATTTTTTTCGGATACCCGACCGGTTCCGCGTTGCCCCGACTAATACGGTTCGCCCCGCGCCGCGTACTTGGTAACGGCAGGTGAGGCTCCCAAAGGGGGTTCTGCATACACAAGGATTCGAACCCGAGACCTTGATTAAGCGATACCAAGCCGCTTACCATTTGGACCAACCCCTGTTGGTACAAAGTTCATTTATATATTAACAGTTAACTCATGCAAATTTTTTGTTTGGGTGACAGTTATGCTAATTGGTAACGACTAGAGTTTTTCCTTCTGATTCGAGGTTTTTTTTTCATACTTTCTCAATTTAATATTTTCTAGGTGAACTTTTTGAAACAGCTACAAGTTTTCCAAAATACTTTAATTGGTACTATTTACAACTTATTGATATAGTATGCACAACGCACATTTTTTTTTTAATTGAGTCGACAAAGAAAGAAAGAGAAACAAGTGGAAAGCATGCAAGTAAAGTAATGCATCCATCGTTAAATATATACTAGATGGCATGGCCCCATGTTGTGCGGCTTCTATACAAACCTTTCCCGCTAAGTGAAAGGTTAAATGGTTAATACACATGTACACAAAGTAGATGGTTGTATATTAAATATAACATGTAATGTCAAAATAATGTTGAGTGTTATAGGTGTTTTACATAGTTCAATTACGGTACGATTAGCTGTTGAGATTATAAATCGAAATTTATTTGCATGAGTAAACTACATATACCTGATTTTCATTAAGATTTTATAACCACCAAAATCATATTAAAGGGAGGTAGACAACCTACAACAACATCTGTACCACGATGCTTATGTCCTTAGATACATAGCTAGGTTCATATATCACGGGAGAAGTAATCGGTTTTCTTTTTATTTTAGGGCACATTGTTACGAAGATGAGGCTACAAAATTTTAAAAAACAGCCATAAATCCATAATACATGAGAATGAAAATTAATGAAAATCTTGTTAGGATCGTTTTATGTATTTAAATGGTGGTGAATAAACACTTTTAAAACTTTTAAGAAATACTTGAGCTGCAATAACTTGTGTTCTTGAAAATAAGATTACGCGAGTTTGGATTTTAAACCAAGCGAAAAATACTCAACTTAATCCTCTTAAATCGGTTTATGATAGCTACTTAAAAAACTTCAAAACAATGCAAGTTGAAAACCGCTTTTGGTTGGAGCATTTTATCGAACACTAAGCGGTTCAACCATGCACATACTAGATATGTGAATGCGATGCAAGGGACACACGATTAGTTTATGGAAGTTCAGAGTTTCAATACTCCTACGTCTCTCCTTCTTCCCCGCAAGGATGACTCTCACTAGAAGACTCAGTTTACATACTGCGTTGTACAACCTTCCATAACTAGACTTACACAATATAACTTCATAAGCTATAAGTCAACCTGTAGAGTTATTTTGCTCTACGTTTCGTAGGCCGCAACCATATGAAAGGCCCTTCTTTTACGTATAAGTGCAAAAGCTACAAACACATAGTTTTACATCTTTGTGCTAAGATTCTCACCCAACTATTTTACTTAAGCTCATCTCTCTTTTGTGTGAGTGATGTATGTGGGTTTGAACATTGTAGCTCTCTCTCTTTTGTAGTCCACACACTTGGGAAGAACTCTATTGATTTTGTGCTCTTTGCTCCTGTTCTTCTCTCGTGGATCTCTCTTTAGATGTGTGCTTGTTTGCTCTAGGATCCTTGTGTTTTCCTGTCCTTTTGGTGTGTATTTATAGTCTCCCAAACTTGATATAGCTGTTAGACACATTAAACTAATCGTTGGAAGCTTTTGTCTTCGTATGGTCAATGCTTTCAGCTTCAACTGCGTACCTGTTGCAGTAAGAGCATTTACATTAATGTGAGAAGTTGACCAGTCAACCCAGTCTTTAATAGGACCAGTCCAGTCAGTCCAGTCTTTAACCGATCCAGTTCAGTCAGTTCAGTCTGAGACTGGACTCGAGACCGAGATTGACTAGTCCAGTCTGAGACTGATCAGTCCAGACCGAGACTAGATCAGTCCATACTGATAGAGACCGACTAGTCCAGACCGGTCAGGTCAGTCCAATCTGAGACCGACCAGTCCAGTTTGAGACTACGACCGAGACCGAGAGCGGGTTGATGCTGGGAAACCCCTGGTGAACCGAGGCCTCGCCCCGAACGCAGTGGAATTTAAAAAATTTTCCCGGGTTCCCCTTACGGATTCCCCAGGATACTCAGTTAAATAAAGAAAAATGCATGTAGACACGTATAAGGTATAAGGATCTTAGCCTCGTCGCGAAGATCCTTAGCTCCCGTAGCTCACGAACTGTGCCGAAGAGAGTCAACCGACCTCGTGACGTGCCGCAGGCTTCACCTCCCCAAGGATGACTAGAGGAAGTGAAGAATGGTTATATAGAGATGTGTATGTGTGTGTGATTTGCTATAAACTCACTCGCATTTAGGGTTTTTTCAAAAAACAACTCCAAATGCTCTTTCTTCTCTCTATAAACTCAAAACTTAGTGTGAGAAAGATTAGAACTTGTTATGGACGAAAATCACAAGTCTCATAATTATAAAACCAAGATTTGTTTAAATGAAATCATGTCCTACATGACTCATTTTTGTTTAATTCTTTTGTTATTTTATCATCTAATGACTAGATGACTTTATAGGTAAATAAACAGTATGCCTTTTAAAGAATAAATAATAAAGTATAAATTCCATTAATACGTATAAGAATACATTATTCAAATACAGACTAAATAATACATCAATTATTAAATATATGTCCTATTCATTACATCCTCGAATGGCATTCCGAGGGCACATCCCCAACACTTGACTATTGGTTGACCGTGTTGACCTGCAGTTGACATCTCGGTTTTTCGCCTTGAGCTCATATTTGACATCTTCTTTTCGAAACTGAGCTCATCAACACACTTAATTAAATATGTTACTAACACAACAATATGTTTTGTGCTCGTCAAAACTAGATTACTAAATATTATAATCCAACAACCAAGCCACATTATAAAGTCAAAATAAGGTCATGACTAGACATGGCTATCGGGCCAGTTCAGCCCGGAACCGGCCGGGAGCCGACTATCGGTTTCGGTTCAGAACCGGAACCGGTTCACCCGGTTTGAATCCGGAACTAATCCGGTATATACCGTTACCGGATTGGTCCGGAAAATGGATCCCTGAACTGGATCCGATTAGAACGGGTAACGGTAAAAAATAGTTAATGGCTATAAAGTCGTTAGGGCCTTCAACATCTATTTAATTTTTTTTTGCATTTTGGCCCTTACAATTTTTTTGTCCCTAACGAAAACACTATAAATACCACATCATATTTCGTCATTTTTCACATCTAATCTCCCATCTCTAATCTCTCTATCGCTCTCGTGTTATACAAAAATACACACATACAACACACACTCGAAATACACATACATGAGACACACACACACACACTCGAAATTCATACACACACACAAAACACACACACGCACGCGCACTTTATTTACTATCATGGCATCAAGTTCGGACGCGAACGACGATGTTTTTGATTATCTTCGTGCAGGTTGGCCGATATACCCAACGAGGTCGATCTCGACAATGACGAGGTTGAGGAGGGCCGATGGAGGACGATGCAAAACCGGTTTGAGCCAAGAATCCACCACGGCCACGGCGACATCACGTACCCGGACGAAATGCTCGAAGGTTTGGAACCATTTCGACCTCAAACTTGAATCCGACAACCCCAACAAAGGTAAAGGTTATTGTAAAATATGTCGTTAGGAATATCAATATAGAGGTGGTGGTAACCAGAGTCCACAGATCTATGAGAAAATATTTAACCGGTTTTTACAAATTTGATTCGGTAACGTTAGAACCCATAGGTACTGAGCGGACATAACAAAAAATAGACGTGCATACCGGTAGGAATTTCGTTATCACTAAGAGATTTCAAAGATGGCGCTAGTTAAGTTTGTGGTCCAATGTGAAGAACCATTTTGTATTGCGGAAAATAAAGGGTTTATGAACTTCACAAGTTAGATACAACCCGTACTCCATCAAGTAGGTCGTAAGACACTTAGGAAGTATGTGTTAGAAACCATCGAAGAATATAGATCGAACTTAGTAGTACATTTATCGAACATATCGTGTAGGGTTAGTTTAACTACTGATATTTGGACCAGTCTTTACTACCCAATCTAGTTGTGACATGCCATTGGATAGATGAGACGTGAACGACGCAAAAGAGAATTCTTTCACTAGATCCACTAGACTCGTCGCATTCGGAACATACTATTGCGATGTATGTCTTGAATGTGGTGAATAATATGACATTCAAGATAAGATTATGTTTATCACGTTGGACACTGCAAGCTCTAATAACACGGCTGTGGCTTTCCTTCGCTCCCATCTTAGCGTGGCTTTGAACAGTCGATTGCTTCATGTTTGGTGTGCTTGCCATGTGATTAACTTATGTGTCAATGTGCATTCGATGAAGTATTAGGTCGTGTAATAGAAAAATTTAAATTCATTGTTAAGAAACTACGTGAACGACGTCTCGATTATTCGTGGAAACAAACGGTCGAGACGAATGGCCTTAGGTATAAGAAGTTTCTCTTACCGATAGCGACTAGGTGAAACTCCTTATATCACCTTCTTAGCACATTTATGCGCTATAAGGATTTAGTCACCTATTTTTGGAACAACAACGGAGTTGGTATTACTTCCGATACATCACCTCTATTAGTAGATGTTGATTGGGAAATTTGCGATTTGTGTGTCACTACTTGCGGTATTCAAGGAAGCAACGGAAAAATTTTCGTTGTTATCCGACATCGCCGTTATTTAATCCTTAACTTTTTAGCATGTGCTATAAATTTATTGAATATCGTAATAATGAAAGTTTGCGTCATTTCATTGAGAACATGGAGCAAAAGTTCAAGAGGTATTGGAAAATATCCCAATTGTCGACGGCTTGGCGGTAGTGAAACTTTCGATATTTCTCGAGCGAGAAGTTTTCTGGAAAGAGCGTTGACGATCAAAGACGTCAATTATGCTCCAAGAACTTTTTGCTTTTTATAGTTCTCAGGTGCGTGGTGGTTCGGTGACCGAGCATGCGACCGAGGGAGTTACAGAGCCCTCTAGCGGTGGTCGTGGTCCGGACTTGCAAACTCATGAAGTTCAGCTTTATTTGAATCACAATTTCCAAACCGGAAGGATTTGACGTTCTCCGGTGGTGGAAGTCGAACACATCTCTTTAACCGACGCTGGCGGCTATCGCTCGAGATGTTCTAGCCATGCAAGCGTCAAGTGTCGCTTCGAAATTCGCATTCTCGACACCCGCTCAGATTATTGGAGATAGGCGAACGAACCTTAAGCCTAGTTCTCTTGCGATGCTTACGTTGCTTAAGGATTTGTTCACACCGAGTCCAAGAATCGAGCGGAAAATGCGATCGACAAGTTCCAAGCATCAAGTTCTGAAGACGATGAGGAGGCGCGTCGTGTGTTTTACTTAATAAGGATGTAATGTAGTATTTTTAGTAGTTTATTTTTATGTTTTGTTTTCTTTTTTTGTATTTTTTTTCTTTTTGTGTTTGTATTTTTCTTGTTTCTTTTGTACTTGTTTTGTAAATATTTTAGGTATATAATAATAATGGAATTTTTTTCATCATTATTATTATCCCTAAATATATACTTTAGTATTTTTAATAGTATTATTTTTGTCTTTGTTTAATTATTTTTTTTTTGTATTTTTTCTTTATTTTTTTTTTCTTTTTTTCCTTCTTTCGTTTGTATTTTTTTTTCTAATTTTTTAGGCATATTTAAAAAACATTAATGGATGAACGGGTACGGAATTCGGAATCGGTTCCAGGATTTTAGTCCCGGAACCGGAACCGATCCGGTACAATACCGGATGGAACAGAAACCCATATTTTTTGGTGCGGAACACGTAGACCCGGTACGGAACCGGAACCGGTTGGTCAGGTTCCCATGTCTATTCATGACCAACTATTTCATCTATATAGAGATACTACAATATCATTTCTCAACATTTATTGTTTTGAATAACATCATCGAACTCCACCAATTTTCTTTATATTTTCATCTATAGAAAACTTTTCACAATATATTCCTTCATATATTCATTTATATTAATTATTTTTATGAAACATAACAATTATACAAAATTATTTCTCATTCACAATTATTTATTTATATGAAAAAATAAATTGTAGGTATGTTTATATTATGGTCATTTTGCAATTTTAATTAAGCTTAGGGGTATTAACTTATGGATCACTTTGGAATATTAATGTCACATTGGAATATTAATTTCTATAAAACATTTTCAGTTGGTGATATATGTAGCATTGTTAATAAGGAACAATAAAAACAAAAAGAAATAAAAACAAGTCAACTTGGAAATACGAGTCTTCTACCCTACCATTAAAGCTAAATTGTGACCTCTAACTTGCTGTGGAAACTTAGATATATACACTTACATATTTATGCGTATATATTGTTTTTGTGTGTGAAAGCAAGGCACTGGCGTTGATGTGATAGTTCATTTACTCATCTGTCACGTCAGTGGTCAGATTGTATATCAAATCAAGAAACTGAAGATATACATAACATGATAATTGATATCTGACGACACAGGACACACCCTACGTTTAATATGAAAGAAAGTATAATGTAAAAAAGCTCTCCCTTAAAAGGCAAAACCCGCTTTAATTACTTTTTTAATAGTGCATCCAACTCAAAAGCTCCCATGTGTTCGATTATATTAATGGAGGTTAAAAGGCGATCTTTTGCACGAAAAAATTACTAGTTAAATATATATAACGGAATATGTAGTGTCAAATCATGTTATTGAATATAGGGGCTTTTAAGAATCAGCCCCTCTCTAAGTTTTAAAATATGAATCAGCCCCTGTCAGTATAAATCTCAGTGTTAAGGACCCAATATCTTTTAATTTTAGAGAAAAGGACCAACTACTTGATCTGACCAAAATACCCCTATAAGTTGTATAATAAGTGGTATCCAGAACCAATTTTCTGTTATCAACGTTACCATATTATTAAGTAAATAAAATATTCTTTTGACGATCAAAAACTCGCAGAGCTTTCGAGCGATCATCGAAAACGATACGAAATCTTTCCCCGAGGGTTTATTTTGATATTCAGGTCTCGAAATGTTTGATTTTACAGGCATATTTTTCGAACTCTTTTGACGCAAACAAATAAAAACTCGATGAAATCGAATCTCGTTCCGTCGAAATTGAAGATATTTTGTACAAATTGGAGAGACCCATAACCGAAACAAATCTTTGAAACACAGTATTGGCTCTATTGTTCGTCGCTCGTGGTTAGCCGAAATTTAAAATCGTCGTATTGTTGGCTAAAAATCTGTTCCCGAAACGTGGTATGGATCGTCATGCATCTGTCACCCTGAAACAGTTAACTGGTATTTGTGAGCTGACATATGGTATATATACTGATTTAAAGGTATCTTTAAGCTGGATTTGGTACCGTATGTCAATTATATGGTATCATTACAACAGTAAAAATTCGATCAAAACAATCGATCGTATATATTATTTCCATATGCACGAACACACGTCCTGCACCAAACCAAGTTGGGTGTGTCCTAGATGGTTTATCATGCTATTCAGGTCTCAAATGTTCGATTCTTACGGGTAAATTTTTGAATTCTTTTGACGTAAATAATTAAAATATGGTGAAAATCAAATCCTGATTCCGTCGAAATTGAAGATATTTTCTACAAATTCGAGACACCCATATCCTGAATAAATCGCTGAAGCACAATATTGGCTCTATCGTTCGTCGCTCATGGTTTGCCGAAATTTAAAATCGCTGGATTGTTGCTAAACAACTGTTCCCACAATGTGGTATGGATTGTCAGGCATTAGTCACCGTAATAAAGTTAACTGGTATTGGTAAGCTGATATATGGTGTATATACTGATTAAAAGGTTCGAGTAAGCTGGATTTGGTACCCTTTGCCAAATATCAGGTATCACCGTAACAGTGGAAACTCGATCGAAACAATCGATCATATATATTATTTCCATCTGTACGACCTGCACCAAACCAAGTTGGGTGTGTCCTAGATGGTTTATCATGTTATTCAGGTCTCGAATGTTCGATTTTACGAGTAAATTTCTCGAATTCTTTTGACGTAAATAATTAAAACACGGTGAAAATGAAATCCCGATTCGATCGAAATTGAAGATATTTCGCACAAATTCGAGAGACTCATATCCTGACAAGTCGTTGAAGCACAATACTGGCCTATTGTTCGTCTCTCATGGTTGCCGAAATCTAAATACATTCGCCGGATTTGCCTAATTTTCCGAAATAAGAAAGTGGTACCAGTAAGTTATTAATTGTTATTCTCTGTGTAACTGTGTTGTCCACTTTAGGCGAGATTTCAATAATTTAGGCGGGATCTCAATAATTTAGGCGGGAATTGCAATCCGGAATGTTCTATATTGTCAAGGGATATTACCACATTACCACATAATACCGAATCTTCGATATAAAAGAACAATACAAATCCAATTTTCAACACTATTGTATATATTGATACTGCATAATAGGTTTTTCATACAACACTACTAATATCATTAATTTCACTCACAAATCCATTTTTCTTCGATTTTTTAGGGTTTGAGGTCTCGAAGTTTGAGTTTATGGTCTATTAAATGTTGTTCGTGCTTTAATGTTGAACTTTGAATACGTTGTGGTGGAATTCATAACGTTATTTCTCATCAAAATAGATACTAGTATATTTTGTGAAAGAAGAGTTATGTGTTTACATGACTTTTGACCTCAACTTTCACATATTGATATCAACATTCGCATAACATGTCTTTAAGGGAATTTGGTTTGTTAACTTAGTAAACCACCTACTTACATGAACATAAATCTTATACATTCGGGAAAAAGTGAATTTACGAACAAAATAAGTCTAATTAATGATGTTATACTGAAAAGCGTATTATGTGGTATATGTACCAAACAATGTGTCATAAAGTTGGTTGGTATTGTTTCTTTATATCAGACATCTGGTATGATTTGCAGATAATGTGGTAATATTCTAAAACATTTCATTAATTACGCTCACAAATCCATTTTTCTTCGATTATTTAGTTTGATGTCTCGAATTTTGAGTTTATGGTCTATTAATGTTGTCCGTGCTTTAATGTTGAACTTTGAATACGTTTGGGATGGAATTCATAACGTTATGTCTCATCAAAAGAGATACTAGTATATTTTGTGAAAGAAGAGCTATGTGTTTACATGACTTTTGATCTCAACTTTCACATATTGATATCAACATTCGCAAAACGTGTCTTTTAATGAAATTTTGTTATTTAACTTCATCATATCACCTATTTCCATGAATTTCAATCTTATACATCCCAACGAAATGAATTTACGAACGAAATTAATTGAAAATAATAATGTGGTATCGATTAGCTATTTTGTGGTTATCGTAGCTATAATGTGGTATAATCATTGTTTATATGTTATTGTTTATCAGACATGTGGTATTATTTGCAGGCAATGTGTTAATATTAAGTGGTGTAAAAAAGTGGTATGAAAATATATGAACTGGTATAGAATGATTGTTTTCTGATGCAATGTTTCAACATACTGGTATTACATAGCAATAAAGTGGTACTGCAGAAAAATAACTGGTATCAGATGATCATAAACTGGTACCGTGTTGTTATTTTCTGGTAAATAATTTCAACATACTGGGATGTAAGAGCAATAATGTAGTACTGCATAAAAATGGATCCTTAAAACTAAATATTTCCGAAGAGGGTCTGAACCCTAAATTATACTTATGGAGGGGCCTGAAATGAAAATTGCCCTTATTGCTGAGGCAACGTTTCGTTAATGTTAAGAATATGGTATTATAGGAAATAATACCGTTTTTGTTTTCTCATTTTGTGTTATACATAATGCAACATTTGTTCCTAGGTACTTGTCTTCTGTTATTATTTATAAGGAATTTGTTTAAGGAAGAGACGCAAGTGGTAGCAAGGTGACGTGATGTGTTACTGGAATTTTTTATCTTTCTCATGACACGTTATTGTTTTCTAATTATTTATTGCTTTTTTTTCGAAGAATTAGTTGTCATTACTGAGGCAACATTTATTCATTAATGTTAAGAATTTGGTATTGTTTTCATGGTTTTGTTATCAATCGAGCAGAAATTGGTACCCAGGTAAATTGATTTGTTACAAAAATTGAAAACATTTGGATCTTACGTCGCGTCAAGATTCGTTGTAATTTCGTGTCGATTACTAAGACCCACATCTGAATTGGTGTGAATCCACAGTCTTCGAGCACAAACAATGAAGTTTGAAGCATTATTCCAAAATAAACATCGAAATTTTCAGGCGATTACGAGAACTCATGACAAAATTGAGCTCGATTTGACCTCTTCCGCTCAATTACGTCGAAGATTTCGGAGATTTCATGGCGTTTGGGTGTTGTAATAAATCAACAGATGGCATTTGGCGTTGATGGTTCGCATGAGAGGGATGATGATGGCATATCTTTGTAAATTTTCGCAACAGATGAGGGTAGGTGGGTCTTTTTAGCACATTTGGGTCCTTAACTCTAATACAAACTTGAGATGGGTGTTTTAAACTGAAATTTAAAGCAATTGGGGCTGAATCCAAATGAAAGTTGCTTGTGTGGGGCTGAAACGAAATTAACTCTTGAATATATAATACTGGACATAGTTTGACCTACGATTTTGTTATAATTTTATCATGCTTTCATTGGCTCGTTTGATATCCATGTTTATGGATTATATGGATATAAGTTATTTGTCTATGGCCATAAAAGGACTTTGTTAATATTGTATTTTAACATGTTTGATATGTGTGTCTTAATTATTTGTGTAATGATATAAATCGTGTTTGATATGTATGCTTAAGAGGAGTATGAAATTTGTTAAATATGTATTAATGACATTTTCACCCCCGTCTAACATAAAGATCTCTTCTTCTACGTCAATGTCATTTGGAAAGAACAACACAGCAGCAGGTACGATCAAACCCTATTCTTTGCACCAAAAAATATTTACCCAATAAAAAAGAGGAAAACTATGAGAAAAAGCAAGGAAGCAACGGTAATGAAGAAAACAATGAGAAAAAACCAAATGCTTATGGAGACTAGATGAGGAGCGAGTTCTTATTACGGCATTAAAGCATATAGTCGAAGAATGATGGAGAATAGAGAATGGATTTCGAGCAGGCTACCATCAAGCTATCGAGTCTATTTTCAAGAAGTGGAAACCGAATTTGATATTCGAGTACAACGTCACATTCACTCGAAGATCCACCATTGGAAAAGGGAGTACTATCTAGTGGTCGATTTTTTGTCTAAATCTGGTACTGGGTTTAATAACCTTACAAATATGTTAGATGCTTCTAATCAGATTTGTACTGAGTTGGAGATGGTTAGTGTATCTTCTTAGATATTTTTTCTCGTTGGAATTAATAATGCTTCAGATTGTATTTAAAACTGCAGGGTTCATCGAAATTATATTCATTGCGGCACAAAGTATGGCCTTTCTATTATGACTGGCAAGAAATATTTGGAAAAGACCGGGCTACTGGAGCAACTTCTATGAGTTTTACAGATGCAATACCTAAAAAGAGAAAAAGAGAGGACCATTTGGTGGAGATAGAAGGGTCTGGGGGAACGGAAGGATCTAGTGTTGGGTCTGATAAAAAGACATTCGGGATAGAGGAGGCTACGTTGTACTTAGAAGGGAATTATCAACCGTTCCCAAACCAGTCATATGAAGAGTCTACTTTCTTTTGTGGTGATTCCGAAGGCACAAACCTCAATCCTGGAACAGAGTGCAACAAAGATCGATCGCAAAGACCTGAATCGAATTGAACGGGTGTCAAGTCAGGAAAGAGGCCGGGGAAATTTGATTCTTCAATTTAGATGGTATTGAATCGCATGACAGAGCTTAACGCAAAGACATGTGCTCATTTAGAAGGTCTTAGCTCGAAGCTTGGGGTGGCTCGTGACATGGAGGAGAAACAGATTACGGCTGCTGAAATTATTCGAACCATGCCACCTAACTTGACCTCGTCACAACATTTTTCTATAGCCGAAGAGATTGCATCCAATACGGTAAGACTCAATTATTTTCTAAGGTCTAGCGATGCTGAGCGAGAGTCTATAGTCATGACTCAGGTTAGAGAAAAAGACATGTAAATGTTAACATTGTTTTGGCTTAACTTTTTTTGGATGGTATGATTTATGTAGTATTTTCGCAAGTTAATGGTGTTTTGGCTAGTTGATTTTTGTTTACTGGTCTGCATTGGATTATGCATCTCTTTTAGCACCTTAATCTGTAATGATATTGTAACCGAACAATCTTCTGTAATTTTTGAATGATACTGTGTAATATATTTGAATGATGTGTAACATTGAATGTTATTTAACCAATGAGCTTTATTATACATTACAGGCCTCTGGGAGATTATTTGCTCTTAAGACATTATACACTACAAGCCTCTGAGAGATTAACAGAATGTATTATTTGCTCTTAAGATATCCTAATTGAATGATATAAACTGTAATCAAACAATAACCAGTGCACAATATCATAGATATCCTAAGTGAATGATATAAACTGTAATCAAACAATAACGAGTACACAATATCATAGATATCCTCGAGATCTCGTCCACTCGTCGTACATGGTTGACGCATACTCATCACGCCACGCATTCCATCCTATAGTGCTCTCAATCGTCGAAATGTTCTCTTCAGCATAAGCAGCCAGCATTCTCATTAACATAGTCTTCTGGAACCCATTCTTCGAGGGGGTCAACCGGTATCTCCCTTCGAAGGAAATTATGTAGCAAAGCACATGCAAGAACTATACGATTTTGAGTCTTCACAGGATAGAAACGTGCACTCTCCAAAATATTCCACCTTATTTTCATAAGACCCCATGCTCGCTCGATTACATTCCTGGCAGAAGCATGCCTCATATTAAAGTACTCCTTTGCATTTTGAGCTGTTCGATTCCCACTACCCAATTCCGACAAATGGTATCGTACACCTCGATATGGTGCTAGAAAACCTTCGAAATTTGCATAACCGTTATCACACAAGTAATATGTTCCTGCAAGATAAAATATCATACCAATCTAACGATACATATATAATACACCATTATGCTTATTATGAGAATCCATACCTTTACGAACACGAAATCCATCTTGGCGTGACAAAGCATCTTGTAGTACTCTACTATCTGCTGCGGAGCCCTCCCATCCAGCCAATATGTATATGAAGTTCATATTTTCATCACACACTTCTAGCACATTGGTAGATATTTGTGATTTACGGTTTCTATACCTCGCCTTTCTTCTGCGCGAACTCTTATGCCAATGTATGTACCATCCAATGCCCCCGCGCACTTCTGTGAAAGAAAACAAACAAATGAAATAAGTAATAATAGGAAATAATCTTTAAAAGAATGTTCACTAGATGAAGAGCTTAAGTCATAAATAGGTTCACTAGATGATGTAGATGAAAGACATCCTTAAACGGGTTTTACTTTACCTGAAAAATTTAAATCTAGATGAAGATGTACCGCCGTTGTCGAAAATAGGTTTTACTAGGAGGATGTTATGAAGAGCTAAAACAGCATTGAGTACTTTATTAAAATATCTAGATACCGTCTCTGTTGACCTCTTGAAAGAATGTTTTTGGACACGGGTCTTTCTGTGGTCGGATAAGATCCCAAAGAACGTGGCCACATCTCATGTATCCCAACATATTTGGAAGGTTTCAAACCTGAATACATCTGCAGAATATTTCATAACCTCCCAAACGCATCCTTGTTAAACCTCAAATTGTCTAGTGCAGCACAATTCACATCAGAAACGAGACTATTCAGATATCTATCTGTCTTGAAATCTTTTCATTCATAGACCACTTACGTCTTTCAGATGTTGCTCATGAACATTCTTCGACAAAAGAAATACTAAGAAATTCATCCAACACAGATGCTCTGCTATGACACAAGCAATTGCACAAAGTACACCTTTATCTTCCACAGGCATCTCTACGGCTAGCAACTTACAATTCTACTTGGCGGAACTCTAGTTTTTATTCAGACTTTCGGTGCTTGGCTATGTGCTTCTCTATTTCCTAATTTTTCATCACCTATCTAATTAATAGGGCGATTTAGCGAAATCAACTAAGCTGGAAGCGACAATATTTCTTTAAACAATATCATTTACCTGGCGAAATCAATTAGCTCGCAATTTTTCGTCACTTAGCTTCGACAGCTGCTTTTCTACTGCTGCTTTTCCATAAAATTGAAGCTACCGTTCTCTATATTTGGATAGTGATTTCAGGGATGGGGTTCGCCTGCTGCTTTTTTAATGCTGCTTTTCCAGAATATTGAAGCTATTGTTCTTAGGGGTGTTCAAATTACCCAAAAACCTGAAAAAACCGACCGAATCGTAAAGAAACGAACCGAAAAGACCGGGACCGAAAAAACCGAACCGAATTGTAAAAAACCGAACCGAACCAAATTAAAATGGTTAGGATATCGGAGTAAGCATACGCAAAACCGAAAAAACCAAAAAACCAAACTAAAATTATCATACTACATTAGAAATAGAAAATATCAAAAATCATTTGTTTTTCTCCCATAACGTAAACAGCACAGTAAATATAATTTCTTTGGTATAATTTTTTCATTTTTAGGTGAGTGTTTTCCTCACCAATCAAATACTATTTTTCTCCCAAATAATTTATTGTATCTTTAGATGAATGTTTTTATATTTTGGTTAGACTTTGTTCCATTTCATGTTGTTGTTTTTTTCGGACCTTTGAATTATTTTGCTGCATGCCACGTTACATAAAGCTTCTTCGTTTTTTAATAACCATAAATTATTTATGTATTATCAGCTCATAATATTTTTTTGTTGATATTAAATTCCTAACCGAAAAAAACCGAACCGAATTATAAAAAACCGAATCGAACCAAATTAAAACGGTTTGGATGTCGGATTAAGCATATGTAAAACCGAAAACCGAAAAACTGAACCGAATTTTGAAAAAATCGAACCGAACCGACCGATGAACACCCCGAATTGTTCTCTATATTTGGGTAGTGATTCAGAAATGAGGTTTGATTCGATGTAAATGAGGCATAAATAATTGCAACAGATATTATACGAGGGGTAAATTAGGTATTATGAAGATGTGTATTCAGAAACCCACCTCCATGGTGGGTATATCATTCCACGATTTATAAACATTTTTGCGTGTTATAAATGGGTATTTGCATACAAGGCCTGTATGCTTTCACACATGGAACAAACAAGAAAATATTTTATCAAACAAGCCCAATACCCACCCAAACATGCCAATCAAATGAGCCATATGCGTCAATAACAGTGTTTTAAAACGCGTTGGATCGCGTGCTTCGACGCGCGCGATCGCGTGTTTCTCCATCAAAACACTCCAACTTGTTATTAATTTCGCGTTTTATTTTTTATTTTTAATTTTTTTCTTGTTTCGACCGATATTCCGTCGAAAATTCTTTATTTCTTGTTTAGCAACGGATAAATCGTCGAGAATTCCGTCGCAAACTAATCTCAGTCAGGCGATTCCCTGATAGCCCTAAATGTGTTGTAGATCGGCTTGCTCTGACCTAATTTAAGCTCAAATGCGACAATAATATTTTATTTTTAATCCTTTTTTATTTAGATTTCTACCGAATAATTAAAGCATCTTTATTTTGAGTAATTTATATGATAAAAATACGTAAGCATATCCAATTTATTCCTTCTTTCATGACGATTGTAATGACATGCATATCATATAGTTCTCGATACCAATATAATTTTCGATAGTTATAAGAATCATTTTAATTGGCTTATTTTAGTTGTACTTATAGTAAACTGTTTTCATTGATTCTTTTTTTACTGTTGAGATTGTATAAACTTTTTAATATGTAATTCATATATATTTAATTTTAGATTTTAATAAATTATTTGTACCTTATTTTTTATTTCATTGAATTTCTAAAGAAAATATATTTTAGTCTCATAAATACAATAACGACATAAAAAGTGACCATATTTATATTTATTATACATTATATATAATTTATGGTATTATATTTAGATTATCCGAAATACTCACGCGATGCCCTACGCTATTTCTGCTACGCGCTACCGACACTAAAACGCGACACACTGCGCTATACGCTTTTTAAAACATTGGTCAATAATGAACCCATGTAAAATCGTTTTTAACATAATTATTGCCGTCACAAAAATAGGGCTGTCATCAACATGATATACTTTGGAAAAAAATAAAATCAACATGATATACTTATGACATAATTAGTGGTTTCATTAGAATATTGCACATACTTTCCACCGAAAAAGAATATTGCATATACTTTAAACTTTTTTCTAATCTATTGTCGTTTTATTCAGATTCATATATGATGCGGCCCGAAAAATCGACCCTAGCATCAATAGTGCGCTGGAAGTTATCGGCCCGTCGCCGTTTCGAGCTTCGCCGTCTTCGTCTTCGACGATTCCCTGAAATACCCCAAAAGACGAGCTAAAGGGCGCCGTTTCGGCGACGCCCCTCCGACGCTCAAGTCAGATAATCGTTCGTCGAATTTAAAGCGTAACAAAAAATGAGATAAAGCAATAATTAGATAGGATCGACGAGACGTTCTGCTATGAGATAGTGATTTCTTGAATCCTTCGAGACCTGTTGTAAGGGTTGAGTGTATGGGCGAAGTGAGTCGTCCGAGAGAGTGAGATGCACTGTAGTAATATGGTGTAGAAGAAAATGAGTCGTTGGGATGAGAAGAACGTACCCGCTTGAGAATGAACCGTCGTGTATTTATAGCTGAGATCCCGTGGTGGTAACCTCCCATTTACTTGGTCCCAAGCATGATGGTAGTGGGTAAGCCATGTGGAGTTGGTGGGGGTTAGTTATGTGTAGGGGAATATTAGTGAGTTAGTGGCTAAGTGGCGTCCTCGGGAGGTATTTTTCACGGGGATATTTGCCGCCCTATCTTTGGTTAGACTCAAATATTGAACCGATAAAATACGGGATAACAATAGTCCCCCTCATAAATAGTCCAAAAGAGTGTTAGTGATTTTTGGACGTAGTTTAGGTAAAATATTCGAGTATAACATACGTCCTTCCGAGCATCGACCTTCCTAAATATCATGTCAACATTTAAATATTGAAGAGGATAAGTATTCATACCCGACGATGTCCCAAGCGTTGTCATCTGTACCGCTCTCAAATTCCCCTTCAAAGTCAGTTTCTTGGCGTTCAAGTCGTGGGTGGTGCATTCGTATGCCTAGGCTCCGAGCCACAATTGTGAGGACGGAGTTACGCAAGTTTCATGCCACATTCGTGGGCTTTTATCCCGAGCAGGTCGGGTCTTTGGGCGACATTCGTGGAGATTTATCCCGAGCAGATCGGGTCTTCGGGTGAGATTCGTGGAGTTTTTATCCCCGAGCAGGTCGGGTCTTCGGGCCACATTCGTGGTCTTTTATGTCCGCCACAATTGTGGCTCAGGAGGCCTGCTGTTCGAATGCACTTCCCCACGGGCTTATTCAGATTCATGTGGCGTTCGTCGAATTTGTTCGATCCCTCGGGCGTGGTTATAATAGGCGTGAGCGGGATTGTAGTATCGAGATTTCCTGCACTCAAACAGCTCGAAGGAAGCGGTGAATGTGCAAGAAAGTCCATTCATGCCGATGTTAATATTATTATTTCGTCGAGCATCGGTGAACTTATCGAGCAATAAAAACTCATAGACTATAATCAAGATAGCAAATACAGCCCAATTGCATCTCGGCAACGCATAAGTTAGTTACATAAGCTAAAGAAAATTAATTCCAGCAAATACTAATGAAATAGGCTTAATAAAATATTATTCCAGCAATCCCATCAAAATAACCCCATCAACCCAATATAAGTAATTCCACAGCCCAAGAAAAATCATAATAGCAGGTCCACAATTTATGCTTACAGGCAGCCCATAAAAAACAACAAGGAAAATAGATTCTAACAGGCCCAACGTAACTTATAAAATTTCAGCATTTGATAGCCCAAAAGATAATTTCAGAGACCCACCATGGTTAATTCCAGCGGCCCATCATAAATAATCCCTATCTTTTTCTAAAAATATTACTTTTTCCCCCTTAGACTTCAGACGTAATCATATCCGCTCCCCAACACAAATAACAGACTCAATCCATTATTTTAAAATATTCGCCTAAGGACCCCAAAACGTTAAAAACTTACAGACCCGTTTTTGCTATCCGATCGGTGATAGATCCGCAGTCGACTACCTCGGAAATGGCCATTGTCATCGTATTGGAGGTTCCGATGGTGGTGGTTTTTCGTCGAGAAATTACGTCATCGCGAGTTTGACAAATCTTTCCTTTCACGCCTTTTCCGTACAGTCAACACCGGCTCGGCTCTGGCGTTGGTCGGGTATGATAGGCGAAGGAGTGGAAACGAGATAACGTGCCTCGGCCGACCTCGATTTTGAGAAATCAGTGTTGATTTGCCCGATTTTTGCAACGCCGGCTGTTAAAGTTATGCTGTCGTGCTCTCGAGGTCCGTGGCGGCTTGATGGGTGTTTGTCTCACGGGTTGCTCAATCGCCGGCGATGGTTGCTGTCAGGCCGAGGTGTATGGGCGGGGAATTATCGCAACAAACTTAGTCGCACGGATCGGATTTTCTTTCTGCGATTGCTGGTTCATCTACCGTTTACGGTGGTGAGGATGGTTCGTCCGCTCGAACAAAAGCACGAAATTTTGACCCTTGATAGTGGGCGACCTCGCTGTCCCGTTTTAGCGATGAACTGCTCCGGGCGACGAAGCGGGCTCCCAGCGATAATGAAGCTTCGTCCCCGAAATCTGAAAGGCGTTGAATTCGATGGATTTTACGGCGCGAGCTCGAAACGGCTTCAGATTTTCCGAATCTTCCAAGTGCACCTTTTTATTTATATGTTCCCACAGACGGCGCCAATTGATGCGGCCCGAAAAATCGACCCTAGCAGCAATAGTGCGCTGGAAGTTATCGGCCCGTCGCCGTTTCGAGCTTCGCCGTCTTCGTCTTCGACGATTCCCTGAAATACCACAAAAAGACGAGCTAAAGGGCGCCATTTCGGCGACGCCCCTCCGACGCTCAAGTCAGCTAATCGTTCGTCGAATTTAAAGCGTAACAGAAAATGAGATAAAGCAATAATTAGATAGGATCGACGAGACGTTCTGCTATGAGATAGTGATTTCTTGAATCCTTCGAGACGTGTTGTAAGGGTCGAGTGTATGGGCGAAGTGAGTCGTCCGAGAGAGTGAGATGCACTGTAGTAATATAGTGTAGAAGAAAATGAGTCGTTGGGATGAGAAGAACGTACCCGCTTGAGAATGAACCGTCGTGTATTTATAGCTGAGATCCCGTGGTGGTAACCTCCCATTTACTTGGTCCCAAGCATGATGGTAGTGGGTAAGCCATGTGGAGTTGGTGGGGGTTAGGTATGTGTAGGGGAATATTAGTGGGTTAGTGGCTAAGTGGCGTCCTCGGGAGGTATTTTTCACGGGGATATTTGCCGCCCTATCTTTGGTTAGACTCAAATATTGAACCGATAAAATACGGGGATAACAATATATATATATATATATATATATATATATATATATATAGGGCACCTGCTATATAGTTTGGATTGGCCATCGAAACTCTAAATTTTAGCAAGATAATGAGCAATATCGTTATATGATCGTCAAATTATATGCAAACTCGACGGCCGGGCCGGTTTTTTAATTTCAGTGGCCCAGTTCTTATATAATATATAGAGGTCCATTTTTTTATGTGTGGCCTTATTGGAAAAATTTGGTTTATTTTATTAGTTTATATTTTAAAAAATTCAGCCCATTTTTAATATGTGGCCCTATTATTACTAAATATTATACTGGGCCGGATTTGTGGCCCTATGAAGTAGGCTTGGATGCACAGGCCCGAATTCGGTCGTGCTCGACGGAATAAGAAAAGTTGCGCACGAAGATGCAATCACAAAGAATTCTCACTATTTAAAGCATGAGTATTTTTATCTTTCAGTCGAACAATTACCTACGTGTAATAAATGTTTCAAATGAGCGTCTGAAGTTTCCTAACAAAGTAGCCAAGTGTAGATATTGCATATTAACGTTACTAGTCACCTTACACATCTCATTAATACTAGTTTAGCACACAATGCAAATATAGCAAATTATTTATATTTTGAACAATTTCTATTATTAATTAGGTAATTTAAAAAATAAAATTTTTATTTAAGATAATTTTGTAATAAAATAAAATGATAAATGATAAAATTGTAATTAAACACATCAAATCGACAAAAAGTATATGTTATGGATAATTGTGAAGAAAAAAACCTGATTACTCAAGCCATGTAAAATACTTTTTGATAATAATTTTATTATTTATTTATATTTTAATTGAGTTGTTATGGTGCCCACCTACGTGAGCAACCACCGTGAGCACCATGCGCAAATCTCTCGATTTTGTGTTTTTTTCAATTTCTAACGCTGTCATCACCTCCGTCGACCCTCTCAGATCTGATATCACCTAAACCATGCGCTCCGACACGTTTTTTAAGAAAAATCGTCATATATTACTCATTTGTGAACGACAAGCCGAGACGGTAGATTTTCTTAAAAATCAACGTGATGGATTGCCTGATTTAGGTGATATCAGATCTGAGAGGGTCGACGGAGGCGACGGCAACGCTAGAAATTTTAAAAACGTACAAAAATCGAGAGATTTGCGTATGGTGCTCACCATGGTTGCTCAGGGTAGGTGGACACCATAGCAAATCTCTATTTTAATTATTAAAGTTATGAAGATTTAATTTTTTTAAACACATCACAACCCTATTTAACTAAGAAAGAGAGAATATTATTTTACCTAAAATAATATATATAAGTTGGATGGCCTCTTTCCTGATCTGACATGTGTGCAACGAGGTCCCCATCCAATCAAAGTGCACGGATCAAATTCTGATTACTATTATTAGTTTATGGTGGTAGATTCCGACTGGAATTTGTATGGAAGTGCTGACGTGACGTCATATGAATGATTCTATATTTTATTTGGGGCGATTGCACTATATAATACGCTATTGTCTGGCCGGAGACATTAATGATAATACATTAATTCGTATGTGTGATTGTTAGGGTCTTGCATTTATCCATTTATTCTTTTAATGGTCTGGCAGGTGTACGATTATTGATTGATATATGCATTGTATCTGGTCTTCCTATTAATGTGTCCATTAATATATTCCTTATTTCCCTTCTGGCCGAATGTGAATTTCAACAATATTGCAATATTGATGAATGATGCATTGTATGTGATATGGCATTATGGTTCATTCATTCTATCATTCCATCGTCGGTTTCTATTGTTGTTGAATTTGAAGGGGTTTTGAGCTGGGCTATATAATGATATGTCTGGCATAGTGACTTTCACGGACTGGGACTGTGATTTCTGTACAATGGGTCATGCAACGAAATATTCTGCTCTAGATGAGTTAAAGGCTAGAATCAAATGTGGAACTATTGTTGTACTTCTTCTCCGTTCTTGGGCGGAAAGAAGCATTAAGAATAATGGAGAGCCCATGAGCATAGATATGCTGTTGTTGGATGAGAGGGTAATTGTTCAATATGTTTGCTATGTTGTTTCTATTTGTTATATATGTATGCTTAGTCTATTATCATTTATTTCATTTTATGGGTTTGTAGGATACTGTGTGCAGGCATCTATTCATGTCCACATGGCTGATCGATTTGCAACAAAGCTTAAGGAAGGCCATGTTTATTCAATATCTAACTTTGAGGTTGTTGATTCTCTTAGGAGCTATCGTATGGCTGATGTTGAGTGTATGGTCAGATTCACTGATTGTACTGTCGTGGATGAGGTGGATGACCAGTCGTACTCAATAGGTGTCGATGAATTCCGGTTCATATCTTATGAGGTTTTGATGCAGTTCGCCAACCGCAATAAGGAATTACTGGGTATTCTGTGGTGTTGCGTAAATTACTCTTATATTATGTTATGTTGAGTTTGTGGTATCCATTTTTATTGCTGTATAGATTTACATCCATACGTGTTGACAGCGATAGTGTTCATTGACATGACATCGTTACAGTCATACAGTTTAATGCCATATGGTTACTTATATTCTTTGATCCCTTGCATTTTCACATACATATACAGTTACTCCAAAGTCTTGCAGTTTTATTCTGGTGTGGTTTTGCAATCATACATCATGCGATCGATACTGTTCAATAACATGACATCGATACAGCCTTAATGCCGTCTTCCTTACATTTTTTGTTCGCACATATAGATGTTATTGCGTTATTATATCAAGTAGTTGAATCGGATGTTGGTGACAGTGGTGGTGAAAAGCATGCTGAGTTGAGGATTTTCTTGAAGGGCTAATGGATTTTTGCCTGTTTCATATTAAGTTGTTCCAGTTGCATAATTTTGGACTTTGAAGATATACATTTGTACCTTTTTGTCGTTCACGATATTGTAGTTATCTGAATGCCACTATTACTGTTTGGGCCGACAAGGCCGATGAATTTTATGATGTTGTTCGGTCCATAATTGGGAAACAAGTAGTTGTTCTTGTGACAAGTGTTAACCCAAAACTTTTTGGCCGTAAATGATTTGGCTTATCATTTCAGAAGCGTTCTATATTCTATCTTCATGTAAAATATTCTTGCAGAAACCCTTTACTTGAATACCACAACCGTATCGAAATTGTATATTGACCCTGAGGTTGATCAAGTTTGGAAGTTCCGCAAGAGGTGATTTTATTGTTGTTGAAGTTATCCGTTGTAGTTAATATAGTTTCTTGATGTCGTTATTGCCAATTGCAGCATGAATGTTTTCGAATGACCAGTCGCACTGTCCCTTGGCACAAAAATCCCTGATATGCAGTCGTGTCGTATTGCTGACATCTATGAAATTTTTGCATAAGGAAGACGAACAGATATGGCCTCATCCTTTGCATATAAAAAAGTAATTGGTAAGCTGATTGGTGATGATGGATATGCAGGTCAAGGATTTTATTTGTGTGGATAGAATAACTGAGATCCTGACAAGGAATGGTTGGTATTATATCTCATGTTTGAAGTGTTCCAGTAAGTTGGGAAAACACGGATGCGTCTTTGATATGTAATAGGTGCTCCAATGCGAAAGCTATTGGCATTCTACAGTATTGTACACTTGGTGCATGGCTCCTTATAGTTTTGTTCGTCAATCCATTGATTGTAAGGTGTTTTACATATTTTATCATAGATTTCAAATTGAGTGTATGGTCGTCGATGACGCTGGTACAACGACATTCGTTTTATTCGATGGGCCTGCAAGAAAGTGTACAAACACTATAGCTGAGGAGATTCGTGGTACCTTGGTATGGTATATTAATTATGTTACACGATTCTTGCAATGGCAATGTTTCTTCAGGCGTATGTTGACTCTGATGTTAGACCGGGGGTGCTGAAATACCTGATTGCATATCAAGCTTGGTTGGCAGATCCTTTAAGTTCTACATAAAGGTTAAGCCTTTTGATTTTCGCAGCACGTTCCGAAGTTTTGCTCTCCCGTATGCTGGAGCAACCTGGTCAGAAGTCCAATGATGTCTTCGTGGATAGTGCAAAGGTATTTGATTTTTACATAAGCCTGTAATAACCTATTTTTGTTTGCGTGGTGATTTATTAGGACAATGATCTCGATGGTAATGGGACAATTGTGTATATCGCTCACGGTGGGGTTGGGAGTGTTAATGGTAGTGACCATGGATGCACGCAGTTGCAAAAGGCGGCGGGTTAGATGGAAATTCTGCAGTCACAGTTGTTGAGAAGGATGACGATTCTCACGATGCAAAGAAATGTTCGGCGAATAACTGTTTGTTCAGATTCGTGCAAAAGACTGCTAGCCACGGAACTGCAAGAAGCGAAAATGAGTCTTAAATTAGTAGTTTGTATGGAACCGCTTATAGATCACGTGTGTTAGCTTGCCTGCTGAATAAATATGTTAAACGACCTTGCTCTTTATATAATATCTATCTTTTTGTCCTATTAATTACCAAACAAGGATCAAAAGTTGAATGAAATGCTTAAGATAGTTTCCACCTTTTAGTGTGTGTAATGTGTGTGTTCTTGGAGGGAAACGAACGTGGAGGCTATTTTAGATATAATTCTGATAATCCCCAACTAGGGTAAATATGGACTTTATATACCAGAAGTAATTGGTATATGTCCCAATTACAAAATATCATTAGTCTCCCCAAACTACAACAACCCGTTACATAACAACTTATAAACCCAAGATTACAATGATTAAAGGATGCTACAAAATATTCCTAACAATCTCCCCTTAGCATCCTTTTCGTCTTGTTGGAGTATTCTTTTTCGTGGGCTTCACCAGAGTATCAGGAGACCTTCTGAGTCCTAAGAAATGTTCATACGATCGAAACCTTCTTTGAAATGATGTTCTCTCAGATATGAGTTCGATCAGCTTCATGTATTTTGCTTGCACTTCGTATTCTTCGTACCTTAGCTGCTCGAGAATGCTTCTGGGCTTGTTTCGAATGATCAGTAGGGTTCCGTCGCTAAACTTGTGAATCTCTGACGTTTTCATAAGCCTTTCCTCTCCTTTATAGTTGATGTAGACCATTAATGGATCATCGTCTTCATTTATGATGTGTCCTTCACCAAAGCTTGGATCTAGGACTTCGAAAGATGGCTTCGTGAGATTCAGCTTCTTCATATTACTCTCTACTTCCATTTGAAGGTCATGAGTTGTATTGTATTTGACTTGGTGCAGAATGAACCTTTTTAAGCGTGTAGTAGCCTTGTCTGAGTTCTGGAGTCTTGAGTGCTCCAAGTGTTCTAGTCCTCGCCATATGTTCAATATCTTCACCTCTGATATAGGCAAGGTCGGCTTCATTCAGCTCTTCGTATGCCTCATCTTGTCGTCGTACCATGAAGATAGGTACGTCAATATCCCAAAGCGATCCTTTTTGTAAGATATCAGTTTAATTGTGCATTGATTTAATTAGCTGTCTTCGTAATTTGGGGCATTTATTGTAATAGTCCTTAGTATAGGACTTAGTTTGTTATTAAATACCAAGTATGTTTGGTATAAATAGTTGTACAAACATTGTGCTTAAGAGAAGATTTAGAAAATTGATCCGAAAGGCTTGCAATTCAATTTCTAGAGAGAGACACAAGAAATCTTCTCACTCTAAGCGAAATTCTCTCTCGCGCTCTTCAAGAAGGTTTTCGATCGAAATCTCAATGTCTACAATTCTTATCGATTGCCTTAGAATTCATGCCTAGGATCATAGAGTAGATAAATTAGGACCTAACAATTGGTATCAGAGCAAATTCGTTCTGTTTTGAATCGGAAATTGTTAGAATTGGATTGAAGTTTGAGTTTGGGTACTGTTCCATTGAAGAACAGTTTGGCGCGAATTTAAATTTCGATCTAATAGCTCAACTCTGTGCTCAATTGCTTTGAATTTGATGTTTCGTGCTCGTTTTAGTGATACGAAACGTTTGGAATTAAGCGTTTAGAAGATTCGAGCTGAATTGATTGAATTTGAGCTGATGTTGTTCGCGTGATAAACTGTTAGATATATTTTGCTCAAATTTGATATATTTTGCTTCATGACGTGTTTAATTGTCTGTTCGTGCATAGTCAGTAGTTGATTTCGAGCAGATTTGTGTAATTTCAAGGTCTAATTCATCGTTTTTGCTTGTCAGTGTTAAGTGTATTATGTGATTTTTCTCTATTATCTTAATTTTTCTCACTAGGTTCTTCGATCAGGTTAATTTCTCGATCGAAAAACTCTACGCGAAAATTTTTCTCGATCGGAATACTTAGTCAGACCTAAAGTAGCCTCTACCAAGAATGACTTTAGTAGAAAAATTTCTCGAGCTTCACTTAGCGAAAAACTTTTTCGACGAAGACTAATTTTGACCTTTTTGCGCGCATAAAACTTACAGTCTATAATTTGCTTCAGTCAGACTTCTCAGTTTGACTATGCGAAGAATCATTTGCGTACGAGAAATCTTTATCAGTCAACAAATTTATTTTGACCCAGCGAGAAACTTATTAAACATACTGTTTCTCCGCGCTCGAAATAAATTCTCGATCCAATTTTTTTCTCGACCAGATTTTGAGCAGTTCTCGCTCTTAAAATTTTTTGCTGACGAACTTTCTCGCACGAGAACAGTAACAGCGCCAATTTTTCTCGACGAATTAATTTTTGATCAAACTTTAAAGATTGAGTAAAAAATTATTCTCGAAACTGCTCTAGAATCAAACGCTACTAACTAATCCGCTACTTGTGAAGCACATCACATCAATTCAAGACATACAAACAACAAACGAAGATCCTACATCAACTCAAAGAAGAAATGGATGCCTACTCCCTAGGAAATGATAATCGTCCTCCAATTCTAAAAATGGGCGAATATACAGTTTGGAGAAGTCGGTTCTTAAATTTCATCGAACTCAAAGATCAGGCTGAGAAAAAAAATCTCTATGAAAACTGGAGGTGTTAAACATTAGTTTGTCTTCAAATGCGGGAAGGTTAGACGTTAAGTTCGATGAGGGTAGGTTCCTACACATGTTTTGATTGATTGGGAAAGCAGGTTCCGTAGCATTCATTAGAAGAAAAAGTATCCGGAAATAAAGAGGAACGAGGATGTGGAAAAGAAGAGAGAAGATCTACTCAAATCACTTTATGAGGGATCGAAAATATTTTACATAAACTAAGAAGGTGATAGCTCGAACAATCCTCCGATCGAAACCGGTAGGCAAGTAAAATTACCCAGTGAGTACGATGCAGCTGAGAAAAGAAAAGCTAGAGCAGATCTTATTGCTAAGAACACATTGATGCAGGGCATCCCTTATGATATCTATAGACAAATAGATAGCATCCAACTGCTAAAGGGATGTGGGATGAACTGGAGCAGATGATGCAAATAACCGAAGTCGGTGCTAAAGCTAAGAAGGTTAACATACTCACAGCATATGACTCCTTCAAGGCCAAAAGTGAGGAGAGCTTACACGATCATTATCAGCGGTACCTCACTCTTCTCAACGAAATGAGGAAGATTGATATCAAAAAGACTAACATGGAGATGAACAGTCGGTTTCTGTCCGTACTGCCCACCGACTGGAAGAAGATCTCTACCCAACTCCGACAAAATAAGGACTTGGACGAGATGGATATTCATGCTGTTTCTGATAACCTCGCACAGCATGAAGAAGATATAGGCGAGTTACAAAAGGAGCAAAAGGGCAAACATGCCGAGGACTCCATAGCTCTAGTTTCTGAGAAGAAGAGCTCCCGCTCATGCAAGGAAAAGCACATCAAGCTCCCAAGCTCCTCAGAGGATGAAGACACATCTGATTCACAACTTCCCTCTGAGATCAAAGAATTTGGCAAACAGCTGGCATTAGTCGCTAAGATGATGACAAAGCAGTACTTCAAGAAAAAAGTCGTCATCTTCTGCCAACAGACTTCGAACTACAAGCTCGAAGAATAAAGAAACGCCAGCTGAGTCCTCAGAAGTCACACTTTCTAAAGACACACTAAATTGTTTCAATTGTGGAAAAATAGGTCACTTTGCCCGGGAGTGCACCCTAAAAGGATGCTAACTACTACTCTAGGAAGCTTCAACTAACTAAACAAAAGGAAGCTGGAGTAGCTCTTATGGCAGAGCAGGACCACTGGCTAGAGAATAGCTCAGATTCTGATGCCGAGAATCTTGCCCTGATGGCATTCCTTGATGATGAAAAGAAAGATAATACTTCCGCAGGGACGGACGACGAGAAAGCATCCACATAATCTCATGAGGTAGAAATCTCTGACTCTATAAATTCTGACTTGTTAGCTGAGTTAAGCTCTAAATTTGCTAACATGGTATCTGAGCAGAAAAGAGGAATAATAGCAGAGAAAAAGCTTCTTAAGGCTAAGGAAATCATAGCTAGTCTCGAAGAACAAGTTAGGAGTTCTAGCCTCACCATAGACGAATTCACGAAGAAACTCCAAACCTATGAGACTAATCATACCTCATTAGAAAAGCATAGCTCAGTAATAAAAGAACTAGAGGACATGCTAGACAATAATCACAAATGTCTATTAAGGAACTTGGACGAAAAGAGTCTAGTTAAAAGTAGACTTGAATCGGCAAATAAGAAAGTCACTAGTCTCGAAGAGGAATTAGTTAAGGCAAATTCTAAGATTAGTGAACTAGGAAAGAGTCTAGACACTTGTCAAGCCGAAAAGAGCACCGCTCAAAATACTATGCTACCTTAGACAATGAACGTAAGAAGCTATATTAAAAAATTAAAAAATTAGAAGTTCTTATAGTAACAAAGAGACAAACTGAACAGACTAACTTTCTGAATCAGCCCAAGGATTTAGAATTTTATGACTATAAGTATGTCTTAGGCTTTGAAAACCCACGTCACTTAAAGAAAGATAATTGCAAACAACTTTATGATTTCAAGTACATGGGCTTAGTACTAACAAAATTAATGAACTTCACAAGCGCAAAAGAAACATATATCGAAGAGATAGCCAAAAGAAAAAGCCAAAACTAGGGCTCAAATTCCATTTTCTTACACTGAACTGAATCAACGCGACAAAACTAGGGAACCTCCCAAGGGTTGGAGTCGTGATACAGTTGATTTTATTGAAGATCATTCTACAAATAAAGAAGCTCAAAATAATCGTTCTGAAAATTCTCTCTACATACCCCCTATTGTTAGGAAAATAAAAGGGTTAAGAGTTCCATTAGAAAAAGAAAGAGAGGATTTTGAAGCTGAAAAGCAAAGATTCCGAAAAGAGATGGAAAATCTCAAAACTTCCTCTATCTCCCAAGCCACTTCTCACGCGTCTCCCTCAAAGGATAAAACTATTCCAAGAGCGTGAAGGCAGAAAAATTGCCTTCAAAAGATCAAAAACAAAAAAATTTATATTTTGAAAAATGATAAATCTAATTCCGTTTCACCTATGTCTACAGGGAGCATAGTACCTGAGCTAGAGGAATTGAAGGCAAGAGTGTCTAGTATAGATATTAAGAAGGAGTCTCTAGACGTCAACGTATTGAATGTATCTTCTCTTTCTGTAAAAAGACTAAACACTCGTAGAAATAAAAGAGCCATTTCCACTCTCAAAGTAATTGCTTCTACTTGCTCCTTAGAACCTACCACCTTTAGAAGCACTAATTACGAAATAGGCTCTTCTTCTACAAAAACCGTTAATCATTCTAAAACAAATGCAACTAGGAAGACCCATAGAAAACAAGATCCAGCCATTAAAAAGGTGTATAGCGCTACTCATGCTTGCTCTCACCTAAGGTATCCAGTAAAAATCGAATTCCCCAAGCACCTTAGGAGATTGTCAAATGAAAAGATCTTTCCCTCGGTCAAACCTACCAAAACATTTGTCCGCGCTGAAATTAATCTTCCCTGTCAGGTTCAACCTAAATGGATTCCTAAACCTCCGCCTAAGAAAACAAAAGTTGGAAAGGCCAAGTCTTCTACAAAGGGAAAATCCAAATCGACTTCTTCGAAGATGACTTGGGTCGCTAAAACACCTACAAGCACTAATTTAGAAATCATATCTGAACCAATACCTAAATCTGCTAATCTCCGAGGACCCATTTATGAGTGGGTACCTAAAGCGCTCTAATTGTCTTTGTAGATCCATCATGTGTGGTACCTCGACTCTGGTTGCTCCACACACATGACGGGAATACAAGAGTTGCTGAGCAACTACAAAGATCGACCAAGTGGCAGACTTGATAATTAATTTCGTGAACAATACTCAGAATTTGCTGCAACGAACCGTCCAAGTCATCCGAACGGACAACAACCCTGAGTTCAAGAACAAGTATTTCAATGAATTTTATCAAAAACTTGGTATTAGCCAGCAATTCTCAGCCGCTAAGACTCCTCAACAGAATGGGGTTGTTGAAAGGAAAAACAGAACTCTAGTGGAGGCCGCCCGTACAATGTTGATCCATTCCGGTCTCCCACACATCCTTTGGGCTGAAGCAGTGAATACCGCCTGTTTCACTCGGAATAGGACGGTGGTTCACAAGCGCTTCGATAATAAACAAGCGAGTACCCAATATCTCATTCCTCAAGGTCTTCGGGTGCAAGTGCTTTGTGGCGAACGACGGAGAACAACGTCCTAAGTTCGACCCTAAAGCGCAACCCTTTAGCCATCTCATGAAGAAAGGAAACCCCTTTTCCTGGGACGACTCATGTCGCAAGGGATTCGAAAGCATCAAACAATCCTTGATTAAGCCACCGGTCTTGGTAGCGCCAATATCTGGACTATCCTCTTTCATCCTATTCCAAGGCGAGGGACTTCTATCTTTCTATACAAAGCGGGACTTTACTCTGAAGCTAACTAAAAGGAGCATTCAAAGGCACATTCATCGGGTATTCATCAACGTCCATAGCGTACCGAGTCTACATCAAGTCTCACCGATCAATCAAAGAAAGCTACAACGTCACTTTCGACGAAGTGGCAGAAATAGTTCCTGCACACCTCAGTTCAGGACCCGTACCAAAACTGATGGCTTCTGAATACGACAGTTCAGAACCCGTATACGCTGGTGTGTTGGCACAAAACCAACAAGAGATGGCAACAAATAAGGACTCAACGTCAGTAGATGCTCTGAGACTCGCATTAGAGGACTTAGACTATCTCTTTGAGCCAGTATATCGGCAAGAGACTATTAACGATACACCTTTAGTGGAACCCCCACTCGACGAGGTCGATGTCCCAAGCTCTTCACATGTCCCCACCTCACCCGATTCAGAGTTACCACAGATCACTGAAGAACCCATCATAGTCAATGAGGAAGTCTCATCAGAATCACCAAATTCAAGTGCAGAATTTGACTTACCCTTAACCTAATGAACAATCTGAAATCATTGGAAATATTAGTCCACAAATAGCCGATGCGTCGAGTTCTGCACTACCACATGAGCGAAAGTGGTCTCGAGCACATCCGGTTGATCAGATTATTGGTGATCCTTCGAGTGGAGTACGGACACGTCATCAACGCAGTCTCTTCAGCTGCTTCTTAAGTCAAAATAAGCCAACCAAGGTAGCAGACGCACTAAAGGACCCGGATTGGATACTAGCAATGCAAGATGAGATCAACCAATTCGAGCATCTTCAAGTGTGGACCTTAGTACCCCGTTCGCATGGGAAAATAATCATCGGGACGAAATGGGTATTTAAGAACAAGAAGAATGAAGATGGCGAAGTGATTAGGAATAAAGTGAGATTGGTTGCGAAGGGCTATAATCAACATGAAGGAATTGACTACGACGAGACATATGCTCCTGTTGTCCGAATCGAAGCCATTCGTCTGTTCCTGGCTTATACGGCTCATAAAGACTTCAAAGTCTACCAAATGGATGTTAAGACCGCCTTTCTTAATGGCGTGTTAAAAGAAGAAGTCTACATCGATCAGCCAGAAGGCTTTGTTGATCAAGAACATCCCGATCATGTCTATCGATTGGACAAAGCTCTCTACAGACTGAAATAAGCCCCACGTGCTTGGTATGACGTCTTGAGCGATTTCCTCGTAAAATCTGGATTTATCCGAGGAACGATCAGTACGACCCTCTTCATAAAATGGCAAGACAAAGATTTGATGGTCGTCCAAGTTTATATAGACGACATCATCTTCGGATCAACTAACCCATGGCTATGCAAGAAATTCGGAGATATGATGAAGAGTAAATTTGAAATGAGTCACGTGGGAGAGATGCAGTACTTCTTAGAACTTCAAGTCAGGCAGCTCGATGATGGAATATTCATCAGTCAGACCAAATACATCAAGGAGATCTTGAAGAAATTCTATGAAGATCAGAGCAAGCCTATAAGCACTCCCATGTCCACAAGCTGCAAGCTGAATGTCGATCCCACTGGAAATGCGCTCGACATCACACTATATTGCAGCATCATCGGCTCTCTTCTTTATCTCACCTCGAGTCGGCCGGACATCATGTTTGCCACATGTCAGTGCGCCCGTTTCCAAGCCGACCCCAAAGAATTTCACATGCTTGCGGTCAAGCGGATTCTTCGCTATCTAAAGGGCACTTCGACCTTAGGTTTAAGGTATCCTAAAGGCAACAAATTTCAAATTGATTGGCTACACTGACGCTGATTATACAGGTTGCCGAATGGACAGGAAAAGCACATCCGATGGCGCTCAATTTCTAGGCGAAAAGCTAGTCTGCTGGTCATCTAAGAAGCAGAACTGCGTTTCGACATCCACGGTCGAGGCAGAATACATCGCAGCCGCCAGCTGTTGCTCGCAAATGCTATGGATGCCGACTCAGCTTCGCGATTATGGCTACAATCTAAATAATATACCCATGTATAGCGATAAGTGCTATTGCGATTACGTGTAATCCTGTTCACCACTCACGCAGAAAACATATAGACATACAATATCACTTCATCAAAGATCACTTTTTAACTCCTATAATGTCTTGGATTCTGGATCTCTTCATCTCTTCTTTTCGAAGAGTATCCAAACCACCTCCTCGTCCTTTGAACATGAGCATTCGGTAGAGAGGGAGCAGATACTGAACGGCTTGTGGTCTTGAGAGGTGAGAAAGACCTCTAAGTTCAAGCTCGTCCGCTTTCTTGATCCTATCTTCCTTCCTCCAGATGCTCCTTCGAATCTCTTCTTGAAATGGAACAATCACCTTGGTGTCGGAGCAACTCGGGAAGTTCTGGAATTTCATCTTCATTGTCTTTACCTTCCTCGAGTTCGTCATCGTCGATTAGGGCCAGGCTTATGATTGCCTTCATCAGAAAGTATCTGGCATTTTCCATTAAGCCTTTGGCCAAGGCCGAATCCATCGGCTTGGTTATCCAATCTTCATTGAAGATGTAGTTTTCCACAGCGTCGTCTGGATTGTACAGTTCTTCAGTTTGTGGGATTGGATTAGTCTGAAGGGATAGGATGAGAGAAGATGGAGAAATCAAAGGGCTTATTTGGCTTATGGGATGAGTAAGTGAAAGGCTTATAGCTGGTGGGGAGGACTGTAGGGTTGTTCTGGTAGTAGTTCGGGTAGATTTTTTTGGTTCGTGTGGGTGTAGGTGTTTTGGTTCGGGTAGGTGTTTTTGTGACGGTTGCCTGCTATTGTCGAGGTTAAGGTTCATTGTCTTGCGTCTTCTCCCCCTCGGGACGGCCCTTATCTTCTGGGTCGTCACGCGGTTGAGTAGAGGGCTGGGCCTCCCCTCAGCAGGAGAATGTCGAGCCGTATAACGACCTCCCTTTATATTCGTTGAGTTTCGGTGCAGTGCGAAGTCTGGCTATCACGACGTCAATGAGTTCCGTTACTGGAATGTTCTAGGGGCCTCCGTTGGGATCAGCGGACGGATCAGGTCGAGGACGTTCTTCTTCGGTGATGGGGGCTTTGCCTTTGTCGCGAGTTGAAGTACCAAGTGCATTGTACATTAGGTTATGATGGAGGCTTCGAGACTTTTCTTGAACTCGTCAAGTCGAGTGGTGAGCCTGGCCTCCGTCAAGAATGGGGAAAATAACGGGGCGACGTCACGAAGAAGTTCCGCCGTCGCAACATCAGAAAAAGATGGTGCTGATGTGCCGCTTGTTTGCACATACTTGAGAAGCCGGGGCCACATAGGCTCACCATTGACATCAATGCTGAGATAGACTCAGATCGATGGCCCAAGTCAGTAGCTGCTGTGGTGTTGACTACATTGGGTCTTTCGCTCTGTTCCGTACTAGCTTCTAGTATGGAGAAGTTGTGGAGCGTTCTGTCCAGATCATTAAGATGTAGAGGTGCAGTAAGAGGTGTTTGTGTCCTAGTAAACGAAAAGAATATAGGTGCTGGGGACACTAGACTCGTTGTGGTCAAAGAAACTACAGTCTGAGGCTGCAGACTGCTTGATTCAACATCAACCGGCTCTAAAGTGAGGCGGTGATGGCTGTTGTGGCTCCTCGTGTGTATTTGAAACAATCATCTGTTGGGAGATGATTGAGTGGCTAGGTTGGGAACTTTGTGCGATTGGAACATATGTCGCGACTTCCACTCGGGGCAAGAGAAGTCATCCCCTGTACCTATGGCTCGGTCCGGTTTATTTGTGGACTGGAGGACGAAGGACGACGGTCGTGTTTTTGTTTGGTGCGTCGTTCCTGCTTGCTACTATCATCATCCCCTTTTGATTTTCTCTTCTGTTTGCGCTTGGGGGATGCGGCTTGTCCTAGACCTATACTTGGCTGGTGGGGTTGGCTTGTCCCTGGGTTAGGTTCAACTGGGATGTGTTGAACCGTGGGAATGTCGTCGAGGTTGTTTGTGTGAAGGTATTTTTAAGCGTCGGATCATTTTGATCGAGGAGTGTAGAAGGTAGTTAGGGAGAATCATGGCCTCCTGATCAAATTTGGTTTTTGTTGATATGATTTTCCCAAGCTTCGGGATTTCGTAGCCTTCGGCCTGGGACGGCGTTCGATCTCTGGATAGAGGTCTAGGAAATGTTGAACAAGGACAAAAAGCCATCTTAGGTAGGGAAGGACCTTTGTCGATCCGAACTTTCGTCTTCTCAGTTGGTCAAGGAGGTCATACCATATCAATTGGGTGACATCGTAATTTTTGTTGAAGGTGATGCCGTGGAAGATCAGCATGATTTGGCGGTTGCAGCAGTCTGACCCAGTGTGCTTAGGAGATAATCACTTGTTGACTATCAAGAACAGCGTCCGCCAGGGTTGAGGTATGTCTTTGGCGCAGAAGTCAGGGAGATGTATGGATTTTTGGGCATTTGGTTTGTGTCCTATGAAGAGGAAGTCTCTTATTAGGTCATCGTTAGTGGGATGTGGGTCGTGGGGAATCGAGCTTGGGAGATTTAATTGCGAGCGATGGCTTGTTGCGGTCAGAACAACAATGGCGTTGTTAATTTTGGCTGAGAGTCGAGATGTTTTTGGGTTATCTGTTGGCTTTTGGAGAGTGGCCCAAAATTGTTGTAGACTTCTGGGACGCATTCAGTGATATTAAGGGCTGTTTTTAAGGGATGATTTTGTAGGATTTTGGGGATAATGGGATCTGGACACGGGGTGTTTTCAAAATCTAACTGTACGTTATTTGGTAGTCTTTGTGCCCACTGCTGGGTAGCGAAAATGTTGTCAATCTCTTTCACCATATTGAAGGATCTGTAAGGAAAGAAAGAAAGAAAAAAATCGTGTAATCATATCATTCGAATACATCAGGTCGGCGAAATTCGCAATAAAGAAAAGTTCAAACCATGTATCGACTAAGCAATTTTAAAATTGTTGTGATATTTGAACAATTTTTGTGGAATTTTGTCTAAGTAAAGCGATGATTGGTCTATTTCAAGTGATTTAACTATACGCAATTTAGGAAATCAGACATTTGCAATAAGTGCCAAATAGGACGAATGTAAGACAATAAGAATTTCATATAGTCGGAGAATCGGTCGATGCCTATAACTGAATTAGGAAGTGAAATTGGTCGATTGCAACTGTATAATATAGGTCGAATAGATGAAATACTTAGAATCGGACGAATTGTAATTAACTTGTGTTACGGGACTTATGAATGGAAGTTCATTTAATCGGTCGATTGGAATTAAGTAGGAATCGTGTGGAATTTGGAGATTCGGCCGATGTCAATAAACGAATTGGAAAAGAAATCGAGCGATCGCAATTGTAGAACAATATTTGAGTGAGGGTAAGAGTTGGGCGAATTGAGGTATTGATATAGGAGGCGGAATCGGCCGATCGAAATAAAGAAAATTAATTTGGTCAGAGAATCGGGCGAATCCAAAAGGTCAATGTAGTCAGAGAATCGGGCGACGAGTCCAATCAGGCGAATCACGGTGTAGGGTAAAGCAAATTCAATAGAAAGGGGAATCAGGCGATTGAAATCATGGATTAAATCCAATCAGTTCAAATGGGCAATTAACTGAATCGGGCATTGAAATTATGGATTAAATCCAATCAGTTCAAATCGGCCGAAAGGGCGAAATCTGGGTGCGATTCTCTCAAAACCCCAACCTGCGAATCCTGCAAAAACGAGTAAAAGACCAGTTAAAAACTTGCAGATTTCGTGATTTTTCTTACCAAAATTAGTGTAGATGCGCAGAAAATGGGATTGAAATCGATTTTGCGTGAAAAAGATGATGACGCTCGTTCGCGATTTTAGAGAGCTTTTGAGATTTAGGTTTAGAGGATTTGGGGAAAATAATGAACATTCGGGCGGTTTCGTATATATATGAGGTATAGTGTAGCGTGTTCGATCGATTGAGGAACAGGCGATTTGAAGAATCGCCGAGAAAAAATTTAATAAAGACCTTGGTTCGGTCGGTTCCAGAATCGTGCGATTCTTGGATTCATCGAGATGTTGTGGAATCAGCCGATTTAGATGTGAGATATTTCAAAAGTTTAAAGGTTTCTAACTTACGAATTTTGACCCAAAAATCGATTAAATAAGATCTGCAGAGAATCAACATAAACCGACATATGCAAAATTTTCAACTAATTTATAACACTGAGTTAAAAAATTAGGTCCAAAACAAATATCGAATCAGCTGAGTTTTTCGAAATTGATTTGTGTGACACAAAATCTGATAATCGACGAAGAAAATATCGCTTTCATTCGCGACGCTGAACCCTCAAGTCAAAGATTTGCCGGTATCATTATCATGTTTGTCGGGAAAATAATGAGATCGTTGTTCGATTCATGCCTATAAATAGATATGATTCGAACAACCAGGTAATACCATTAACCACTCATACTCAAAAATTCTAACTCACACAGATGAATTGGAATCAACACCAAGATCATGAAGAGAACGAAGAACGTGCAGGGTTAAGGTGTCGTTTTAAGCGCAATTTGGATATGTTGGCGCTTGACCTTTTCCTTTTTTCGTGTTTATTCGTTGCTTTAATATCTGTGCTGATTTGGGTCCTGAAAAGGCGTACAAGCGTTTGAGATGTTATGTATTTTGTTAATGTAATATTTATAGTTCTTGTTGTGGGATTGTCTTTTGCATTTTTTAAGGTTTTTTTTGTGTATTTGCGTTGTGAGTGTGTTTTTCGCATTTTGAAGATCAGTTCGCGAAAAACAACAACTCCCCCTTAATGTTTTGATTTTTGTGAATTAGAACCTCTAAGACAAACTCCTATCGCTGGAAAATAAATTAATAAATAGAATATGTTCTCGATTTATAAGTTCGGTCCATTCAAAAGTTCCAAGAGCAGTTCGGGTAGATGCTCAATTTTGCCGAGAAAAAATTTCTTAAGGCTTTTAAAATGTCAGTTTCGATCGATTCATATATGTTAAAGAAGTTTCGGCGATGCATGAATTTCAAATCAGTTTCGGGTGATGTTCAGTTCGTAAGAAAAACATAAGTAAATTTGAAATTTTAGTTCGAAAATTTATTAAGGTAAATGACGAAATATTTAAAAAAAAAAACTCCCCCTAAATTAGTGCATATCGTTCAAAAAGCTCCCCCAAGATATGATACTTCAATTTCTATAAATTAGTGCATATTGTTCAAAAACTCCCCCTAGACACACACAATGAAACATAAAGAAAATTAAATGACCATGGACACGATATAAGGTTCATGTAGGGACAATCGATCATGTCTTACGGTTCAACATGCCTAACCTAGACACCAGGAATTGAAATCGCTTTTCATCCAATGCTTTAGTGAATAAGTCAGCAAGTTGAAGATCCATGTGAACGAAATGCACTTCGATTGTGCCTTGTTCTACATTTCCTAATTAAAAGGGATATCTAATGTCTATTTGTTTTGTGCATGAGTGATGTACGGGATTCCTAGTTATAGCTATCGCACTTTTTGAGTTGCTAAAAATGGGAATATGATTTAAAGACATGCCAAAGTCTCGTAGCTGGGTTCTCATCCACAAAATTTGTGAACAACTAACTCACAGCAACGACATATTCTGCATCTGCTCGAAGTTGAGACACAATTTTGTTTTTGAGCCGTCTAGCTTACGGGTTTACCCCCGAGAAATTGAGCGACGAGGTGCTCTTCCTGTCCACCTTGCATCCCGCGTAATCAGCATCTGTGTATCCGACGAGTTCGAAGTTGGAGTCCATTGGGTACCATAGACCTAGGTTGGGAGTTCCTTTAAGGTATTTGAAGATCCTTTTGACAGAGAGCATGTGAGACTCCTTTGGATCTGCTTGAGCACAGAGGCATGTGGCGAACATAATGTCAGGTCGACTGACGTGAGTAGAGCAGAGATCCTATCATCCCTCAATAAATTATTTGGTTGACAGATTTCCTGAGTAATCTACATCAAGCTTGCATGAGGTGGACATGGGAGTGCTGACAGGATTGGAGTTGTCCAAGTTGTACTTCTTGAGGATGTCGTGAATGTACTTGGACTGGTTGATGAAGATTCCATCGTTAAGCTGCTTAACTTGGAGGCCTAAGAAGAAGCTTACTTCTCCCATCATACTCATTCGAATTTCTGCTTCATTTGATCTCCAAAGTTCCTGCACATCCTTGCGTCCATCGAGCCAAAGATGATGTCGTCAATGTAAATTTGTACTAACATAATGTTCGAGCCGTCCTTCTTGATGAAAAGAGTCATATGATCTTCCCTGTTGTGAATCCGGAGGAGCTGAGAAAATCTGAGAGAACCTCGTACCAGGCTCTGGGAGCTTGTTTAAGTTCATAGGGAGCTTAATCGAGTCGGTACATGTGGTCTGGGAATTGTTCGCTCACAAAACCTTCAGGCTGAGATACAAAAACTTCTTCCTTCAGAATTCCATTGAGGAATGCAGTTTTGACGTCCATCTGGTAGACTGAAAAGTTCTTGTGTGCAACGAAAGCTAAGAAAATCTTGATGGCTTCAATTCTTGCGACTGGAGCATAAGTCTCATCATAATCGATTCTTCATGTTGATTATGTCCTTTTGCTACCAGCCTAGCTTATTCTGGATTACCACTCTTTGCTCGTCCTTTTTGTTCTTAAAAACCCATTTAGTACCTATGATAGTTTTCCCAGCCGGTCTAGGCACTAGGTTCCAGACTTCCAGCCTTTCAAACTGGTTGATTTCCTCCTGCGTTGCGATTATCTAATCTTGGTCAGCAAGGGCTCCAGCTACCTTGATAGGCTCCTTTTGAGTGAGATAAATGAGTTGTCCTCGTAAATTGCTTGCATTTACATGTAGAGGGTTCGAGAACAAGACGTGAGGTGGAAGGTTTGTGATCGACACGTGGTGTATTGTGCAAGTGCGACAAGTGATAAAATAAAACGTATACTAAATTACTATCACCGACGTGCGATAGGCAGTGAACCTATCGTTTGTAGTGCAGTAGAGTGAGTAGACGAGTATCGAACACGAGGAATAAATCAAGTACTAGTAATTACCTATCGACTCGATATTTAGCCTAAATAAAATACGCAGAGTTTTGATGACTTAAACTGACACTTAATTCTAAATCGACTAGAAATTCAAAGAGCACGTTAAACTGGTACGAAGCTTTCAGATAATAAAGAGTGCTCGGGATTCGAATCCCGCTAGGTATTATTGGCTAAGACAATGAACTATCGCTCCTACGTGATTCTGACTAGATCGCAGTAATTTTCCTGCCCGCTCGCGAGTTTGCTGTCGCCCTAAACGCTCGCGGGGATCTAAAGTTCATTAATTACTAACGGCGAGGATCGAGCATTTGCTGTCGCCCTATACTCGAATCCTATCTTCTATGAACGGCCTAATCATTATTTAGCTGTCGCCCTAAACGATTTTCCAAACAATTACTTTAACACATAGACATATTAAAGCAACGAAATAGTTTCATAGAACGATAAATAGTCAAAACACATAGTCACGATAATTACAAGTCTTAACTACGAAATATCCTAGCGTTCATCTAATCCCAAACACAAAGGGAATTAGCTACGCATAATAGAAGGAAAAACAACTAAGGAAATAGAAATTAGGAGAAAAGAACTCATAATCGTTGAAAGCTGGGGTAGATCTTTGTTCTTCGTTCACGTTTGCGTAGCACTCCGTCTCTTGCGCTCCGGGGCGTGATTCTGCGTTCTTTCGTGCTATTTTTCGTCTCTAGAGGGTTTAGGAATTATCTCTGGTCGAAGTCCCCTCTTTCTGAGTCGAATTTGGTCTTTTATAGGAAATTTCGCACTGGTCACGGCCTGGGACATGGGCTGTCACGGCCGTGACCGTCACCGACTCAAGGCGAGAAAATCGAAACAACACGTCACGGGCAAGTGCATGGATGGTCACGGCCGTGACCATCGTCAGTGGGCCTCTCTGCCATCGGTCACGGGTAAGTGCATGCCCTGTCACGGCCGTGACCATGGGCAGTGATCATCTATTCGTTTCTGTCGGGCGTCACGGCTTGGAACACTAAACGTCACGGCCGTGACGTCTGGCAGTGTATTCCATCTTGCGCTCTGACACGGGTCACGGTCAGATGCTCTAGGAGTCACGGCCGTGACCTATGACAGTTTTCGTCCTTTTTGCTCCGTTTTGCTCCGTTTTCGCTCCTTTTCGCTCCGAACTCGTTCTAAGTTCCTTCAACAATAAAACAAGTGTAAATATATCGAATAAATGCATAAATTGATTGCTAACGCTTTATTATACCCCGAATAAATACTACGATAAACGCATTGAAATGCGTTTATCAAACCTCCCCACACTTAAGCATTTGCTTGTCCTCAAGTAAATTAAGAATTAGATAAGGCATAAATCAGGATAACGGCACGATCGTTCGCAATTTATTATCAAAGCTAGAAGGCACGAAAAGAATCAAGCAAACAATCATGGACGTTACACTAATGACTTGCACTTGTCGACCTAAACATCCTTCGCACTGCTAATCGAGACTCATACTCTCACAAGGACTCGCTCAAGTCGCTTAGTGTATAGGCTAAATTTATAGTGAATCACTCAAATTCGTGCGCCAGTCCAACCCTACCATAACTCGCAAGCTAATCGCATATCTACTACTTAAAGTGGCAAGCATAAATCTGAGGGTCTTTTCGGGAGAACATGGATCAAATAGTCATGAAATGGTACGCATATATAATGAGCATGTAATCTTTAAACCAGGGATGCATACGCGAAAAATTTCGAAGAACATAGCATGGTCGAACAGAAAATCACACGTTTCAGCACATGATTCAACATTCTCGCCCCGAAATCCTAGACTTTTCTGCCCGACCCCTGTCAACTCAGTTCCCTTTCATTTTCTGCCCTTTCCCTTTAATTACGCTCTAGTGCACTACCCTTATTCCCTTAAAACATCAAGGTTCGGCTTTTGTCGCAAAGAATACATCGTCACAGCGAATGCCGTGTACCTAGGGATACTTATTACCGAAACCTATATCTTGCCAAAAGGTTTATGGGCATGCTTATGAAAACGGGATCAGGTCATTTCAGAAAACGGTCAAATCAGGGGCGAGTCATTTCACGAATAACAGAGAGGAAAATCGAACCATACACTGAAACGGTAACTCTCAAGTCCGACTTCTGCTCTATTCTAACGAATTCGAGTTCATAAAATTTCTGGAGCTTATATGAGTCAGGGGCATTACATATCATATGAGGTATGCAACGAATAGGCTTAGGCTCAAAGGGGCTAACTATTGGTCTAGTCATGGTGGGAAGTGTTTGGCTCTGGACTTAGTTCCTAATGCCCTCATCATTTCTACACTAACACACCGAAAATAGTTTCAACACGCATTAGACAGGCAAGTTCTAGAGAGATATAGGCTAGGCACGTCACATAGAAAAAAATTGAGCATAAGCTCGTCAGGCTCAAACTCTCACAATGAAATAGGAATAAGTGTACGAAACTCTCAAAACAGTGCTATATCTATTCAGGCAAACATGATTCAGTCAGTCATGCATATCCTAATTGCTCACAAAGATTCATAATAATGCGGACTAACTCGAGATAAACGCAAAAAATCGTGCCTGAATTCAGTAATTCATGCCTTTCTAACGAAAATTATAGACACGTCATAAAAATTTAAAAATTTTCACGTAAGTTCTCAAACTAAATTCCCCTCCCCACACTTAAACCTGACGTTGTCCTCAACGTTAAAAATAATAAAAGGAGGAGAAAAAGAGTTTAAAAAGAACGTGACTCCCCTGACGGATAAAGGACGTGCTCGTGAGGTATTCGTTTTCGTGCGTGACGGTCGTGTTGTTATCCGTTAGGCGTTTGTAAGCTGTTATGCGTTTCCGTGCGCTGGCTAGAGAGAGCAATAGACATAAAATAGAGTAGTCATAGATTAACTATAAACATAGTTATAAGCGTTAAGAGGTAGAAATAACGTAAAAACACACGCGACTACTCGACCGAAGGAAATGTCCAAAGAGAGTTAAAAGAAAAATCCCTAAGGTGATGATGGTGGGGGTGGCGGTGGCGGCGAGCGTTGCCTCGGGCGAAGGAGATCTATAGATCGCCTGGACAGTTCGACTGCCTGGTCCATGGCTCGCAGTGCCTCGTTGTAGCGGTCCAGCTCCTCCCTGTACTGGCGGTGGGCTTCCTCGTTCCTTCGCTCGTACTCCTCCTGTCGGCGCCGAGTCTCTTGCACGTCCTGTCGCAGCGCTTCGAGATCCGCTGCCGACGCGTAGGGAGCGACGCCGGACGACTCGCCGTGGTGGTACCCGGAGGAGTAGGAGGGCCCGGTGGCTGTCGTGTCTGTCTCCATTGGGTGAGGGCCCTGGAGGTAGAGCTGGTCGTCGGGGATGGGTACGTGGTCCGTCTGGCCATGGTACATCCCGTGCCAGATGTACACCTTGTTGGTGCGAGTCCATGTAGGCGCCTTCACCAGCATCTTCATCCTCACCAGCGCCTCCTCGTTCAGTGGGTGACGCCCTCCGACTATCTCCATTTCGGGCGCATTCGCTGGCCAGTAGCGTAAACCCTTGATCACCTTGGTGATGAGTGGGCCGACGGCGATCTTGCCGTGGCGTCGTGCTTCCGCCTGAGCACTGAAAGCGTGGGCCACCGCCATTCCTAAGTTTATCCGTTCGCCTCGGTGCAGATGGATCAGGATGTACAGATCGCGGAGGGTGACTGCTCCGTGTGAGTCACCCCTTGGTGTAAGCGAGGTCGTCAGGAGGCGGTGGATATAGCGCAGGCCGGGGCTCTTCAACGCGGATGCCTTCGACGTCTTCGCGCTGTATGCCGGCTCGCCAGGTCGAGATATTTCCGCCCAGCATCCCCGTTGTCCTTCCGGTGTATCGAAGAATGTTGCGAAGGTCTGGTGTGGGGGTTCTGGGACTCCAAGTGCGCGGCATAAGTTGTCGGCCCCTACTATGTGCTCTTCGTTGAACGCGCGGAAATGGATTGTGTGGTCGCCGTATTCATCGAATGAGAATGTGGCAAGGAACTCCAGGGTGAGTTCCTTGTACGCCGGTTCGTCGATCGCCAGGAAGGTGTTCCAACCACTGGTCGATAGGTAATGGGCGACCTGCTGATCGATGTGGTGCTTTGCCAGCGTCTCGTGGTCTATCTGGTCCATGGCTATGAACTCCATTGCTTTCAGCTTGTTGTAGCGGGCTATCTGAGCTTCGTCTGTGAACTGACCCATGGCTTCGAGCATAGTCGGCGGGGGCCCGCGTCGACTTGAGCGAGAGGACGAGGCCACGGCGGACGCATGCGAGCCTGAGGCACGGCTTTTACCCATAGTACCTGAAAGAAAAGATGTGAGTTCAACGAGAATACCGCAATTAAATTCAAAGTAGTTCGACTCGACCAAAATAACGGCGACGTAGTAGCTCGCATATGCAACACATGAAAGGCTCAAATTGGCATTTTATCGAACATGTGGCGTGCAACCAAAATCACTTCATCCAAATCGAAAATTGAACATGCTAATGCACCCAAATATATCATATTATGAATCGAGGCTAATTAATATCATCAACGCAACGGAATGTACCACTGAATTCACCAAATAACTCCAGAAATCCCAATTTTTGAAATTAGAGTTCATCGTAAAATCTCGCAATTCAACATCAATTTCACGTAATTAGGCATACCCAAAGTGTTATTCGCATATATATAGCCATGAGAAACACGAAATTAGAATCAATTTTCAAAACCCCCAAATTCGAAATTAGGGTTCTTCAGAGAAACCTTGAAAATCATTTGCAATTCAACGTAATCAAGTGACTCACTAGTATCTATGGCATATCGTGAACGAATAGAAGCAAATATCATCTCTGAATTAGCAATTACGAGCATAAATACCGAATTCGGAGTAGAAAGGGCGAAAATCATACCTTGTAGTCTTAATGAAATTAAAGAGAGGTTGAGGGTGGTGTTGAAGGTGTCGCCGGAGTTGGGAGGGCGGCGGCGGTCGGCGGCGTCGGTGGGAGGAGGTCGAAGGTGGTGAGGGTGAAGAGATTTTGGGTGTGGGAGAGAAAAAATCGAAGAGAGAGGGAGAATTGGGGAGAAAGGGAAAAAAAGTGTATTTTATAACTTAGAATTCGGCTAGGTCACGGCCGTGACCTATATAGGTCTTGGCCGTGACCAGTGGCAGCGCCTTCTACTGCCTGACGTCACGGCCGTGACGACAATGTCGTTGGCCGTGACGGAAGCGGGCCGATTTTTTTTTTTTTTTTTTTTTTTTTTTTAATCAGCGTCACGGCCGTGACGGCTTAAGCCGTTGGCCGTGACATGAGGCAGTGCTGGCCTCTGGAACTTGTCACGGCCGTGACGACTTAAGCATCCGGCCGTGACCTTGGGCAGAGAGTGGCTCGTGGGTTCGTCACGGCCGTGACTGCTTAAGCAGTTGGCCGTGACCCTTTAATTTTTTTTTTTTTTATTTTTTTTTTATTTTTTTTTTACCTAAGACATAAAATACCTGGGTTGCCTCCCAAGAAGCGCTTACTTTACCGTCTTTAGCCGGACGTCTCGTTGTTCGCTTACGTCTGGAAATCTAAGTACAGCACTTCCCTCTCGGTCGCGTCTTCCTCGCCTGCGAGATAGTGCTTCAACCTATGGCCGTTCACCTTAAACGTTCCCTGCTCCATTCCTGAAATCTCAACAGTACCATAAGGGAAAACACGGGTCACAGTGAACGGTCCTGACCAGCGTGATCTAAGCTTGCCAGGAAAAAGCCTAAGTCGAGAGTTAAAAAGAAGGACTTGATCCCCTTCCTGAAACTCTCGCCTCTGCCTAATCTTTTTGTCATGATATGCCTTAGAACGTTCCTTGTACATGCGGGCGTTATCATAAGCCGACAAACGCCACTCGTCTAACTCGTTGATTTGGAGTTGCCGCTTTCCGCCGGCGTTCCCCAAATCAAGATCTAAGGACTTGATGGCCCAATATGCCTTATGCTCTATTTCTACGGAAGATGACATGCTTTTCCATAAACTAATCTATATGGTGTAGTGCCTATAGGAGTCTTATATGCAGTCCTATATGCCCAAAGTGCATCATTTAACTTATTTGCCCACTCCCTACGGTTTCCCTCTATAGTTTTCTCTAGAATGCGTTTCAACTCGCGATTCACTACCTCGACTTGACCACTAGCTTGGGGATGGTACGGGGTGGATAGGCTATGCTTAACACCGTAACGTTCTAACGTGCGTGCAAACTGGGTGTTACAAAAGTGAGTGCCTCTATCACTTATGATGCATCTAGGTGCCCCAAAACGTGAAAACAATGCTCGCAAAAATCTAACGACTACCCTAGCATCATTCGTGGGTAAGGCTTGCGCCTCGGCCCACTTAGAAACATAATCGACCGCAACTAGGATGTACTTATTATTGTATGAGCTAGGAAATGGACCCATGAAATCAATACCCCATACATCGAAAATTTCACAAACTAAGATGAAGTTCTGGGGCATTTCGTCGCGTTTAGAAATATTACCTGCGCGCTGACACTGATCACAAGTGTCAACGTACCTTTGCGCGTCCTTGAAGATCGTGGGCCAGTAGAATCCGCTCTCCAACACCTTCTGAGCGGTACGATTTGCTGCATAATGCCCTCCGGTCGGTCCATTGTGGTAATGTCGAAGGATCTGCGTCGATTCCGGGGCAGCCACGCATCGCCGTATTACCTGGTCTGCACATCGCCTGAAAAGATACGGGTCTTCCCAAAAGTAGTACCTCAAATCAGAAAAGAATTTCTTCTTTTGCTGACTCGTGTATTCCTTTGGCAGGACCCTCGCAACAAGGTAGTTAGCGTAATCTGCAAACCAAGGGGTGTCGTCACTTACTACGTGTATCGCGTAGAGGTGCTCGTCTGGGAACCGATCGTGTATCGCCCTCTCGTTCTTATTGTATATCTCGGACTCCTCTAGTCGGGAGAGGTGATCTGCCGCTAGGTTCTCCGCACCCTTCTTGTCGCGGATCTCTATATCGAACTCTTGCAGTAGCAGGATCCACCGAATTAGTCTTGGCTTGGCGTCGGGCTTTGCTAACAAGTACTTGAGAGCAGAGTGGTCAGTAAAAACAATAACTTTGGACAGGATTAAATATGACCTGAACTTGTCAAAAGCAAACACGACGGCCAACAGCTCCTTCTCGGTGGTCGTGTAATTAGCCTGGGCTGCGTCTAACGTTTTACTCGCGTAATAGATCGGCCTGAAGTGGTTGTCCTTACGCTGCCCTAGCACGGCCCCAACTGCATAGTCACTAGCATCGCACATTAGTTCAAAGGGTAGCCCCCAGTCGGGGGCAACCATAATAGGTGCTGCGATAAGTCTCTCCTTCAGTAAATTGAAAGCATGCAGGCATTCGTCATTGAAATCAAATGGGGCATCTTTCTCTAACAATCTAGACATAGGACGTGCGATTTTAGAAAAGTCTTTGATAAATCTACGATAAAATCCCGCATGTCCTAGAAAACTTCTAACCGACTTCACGTTCGAGGGAACAGGCAATTTTTCTATCGTCTCTAACTTAGCTCGGTCCACTTCGATTCCTTTAGAAGAAATCTTATGACCGAGAACTATACCCTCTCGAACCATGAAATGGCACTTTTCCCAATTAAGTGCCAAATTCGTTTCCTCGCATCGTGCGAGCACGAGCTTCAGATTCGATAAACATGCATCAAATGAGGAACCGAAAACAGAGAAGTCGTCCATAAATACCTCCATTACCTCACCTACCAGTTCGTCGAATATGGCCATCATGCATCGCTGGAAGGGGGCTGGGGCATTGCATAATCCGAATGGCATCCTTCGGTACGCGAACGTTCCGAACGGGCACGTAAACGTCGTCTTCTCCTGGTCCTCGGGTGCTATAGGAATCTGTAGATAACCTGACAAACCATCAAGGAAACAATAGAATGAGTGACCGGCTAATTTTTCTAACATCTGATCAATAAAAGGAAGGGGAAAGTGATCTTTTCTCGTCGCATCATTCAACTTCCTGTAGTCTATACAGACGCGCCATCCGGTCACCGTCCTTGTCGGAATCAGCTCGTTCTTGTCGTTGGTGACGACCGTCATGCCTCCCTTCTTTGGGACTACTTGGACCGGGCTGACCCATGCGCTGTCTGAGATGGGATAGATCATCCCCGCGTCTAGCAGCTTGATTACTTCCTTCTTGACAACGTCCTTCATGTTGGGATTGAGGCGCCTTTGACGTTGAGCGACCGGTTTGAAGTCATCCTCCATGAGGATCTTGTGTGTGCAGTAGCTGGGATTGATACCCCTTATGTCGGATATCTTCCATGCCAGGGCCTTCTTGTGCGTCTTCAACACGTCTAAAAGCTGACCCTTCTGCCCATCATCGAGGTTTGAGGAGATTATGACCGGCAGCCCTCCATTATTGTTCAGAAACGCGTACTCGAGGTGGTCGGGCAGCGGCTTCAATTCTAGGACCGGCGGTTCCTCAACTGAGCTCTTCTCCTTGTCCTCTTCGCTGCTTTCATCGATGGCTGCAATAGGCTCATCGACTTCCTCCCCACACTCGTCGATCGCCATAAGCGTGTGTATGTCGTGATCGCCGACCTGTGACAGACCTTGCACGGAAAAGAGGAAATCGTGCTCAAATACGTCTAAGAAATAACATTTATCATCCTGCTCGCTACTCTTTTTCATTGAGTCGGCCATATCAAAGGTAACCTTTTCCCCATCTACCGTCAAGGTTAACGTCCCGTTCCTAACGTCTATCATGGTCTCCCCCGTGGCTAAGAATGGTCTACCTAAAATCAAGGGGACATTTTCATCTTCCTCCATATCTAAGATGACGAAATCTGCGGGAATCACAAACTTATCTACTTTAACTAAGACATCCTCGATAACACCTCGAGGGTACTTTAACGACCTATCCGCTAATTGGAGGCTCATCCTAGTGGGTCGTGGCTCGCCTAGTCCTAAACGCTTAAACATAGAATACGGCATAAGATTAATACTAGCGCCTAAGTCAGCTAACGCACGTTCGATTACTAAATCTCCTATAAGACAGGGAATAGTAAAACTCCCTGGATCCTTCAGCTTCTTAGGAATCTTGCTCTGGAGAATCGCCGAACATTCACCTCGCAGGCAGACGGTGGAGACGTGTTCGAGCTTCCTTCTGTTCGTCAACAAATCCTTCAAGAACTTGGCGAAGCTAGGCATCTGCGTAATGGCTTCAACAAAAGGTAAGTTAATATGCAATTCCTTACACATGCCCATAAATTTACCAAACTGTGCCTCGTTCTTGTCCTTTTTCAGTCGGGCCGGGTACGGGATCTTCGGTTGGTATGGCTTCACCGGTGGCCGCTGAATCTCCGTCACCTTATCCTTTTCGGGCTCGACCTTCTCCTTCTCAGCGTCGGCCTTCTTGACGTCGTCACCCCTGACCCCCTCAACTTCGGGCTCGTCGTGGCTCTCGAAGTTGGTATTCTCCTTGTCCTTCTTTTTGGCGGGCACTTCTTGTAGTTCTCGCCCGTTCCTCAGCGTCACCGCCTTGCAGTATTCCTTGGGATTCGGCTCGGTGTAGCTCGGGAGCGATCCCTGAGTGCGCCCCGCCAACTGTTTCGCCATCTGGCCCATCTGTTGCTCCAGTTTCTTGAGCGAGGCGTCCGTGTTCTGAGCACGCAAGTCATTCGCCTCCATGTACTCCTCCATCTTCGTCATACGACTTTCGTGGGCGCGGTGGTGCTGCTGAAATTCGTGAGAAGCGTCTTCATCATGTCCTTCATCTCCCTCATGTCGTCGGATCCTCCCGCGGGCGCATTCTGGTACTGTCGTGGTGGCCCGTTTTGGAATCCGGAAGACCGGGGCTGAAATCCTGGTGGTCCTTGGCTCTGATGGTTCTGATTCCCGTACGCCAAGTTAGGATGTGCCCGAGGTTGGAAACTCCGCTGGCCGCCTTGGTAGTTGCCCATATAGTCGACGTGTTCCAATGACTGGCCAAGTTGGCATTCTGAGGTCTCGTGGGCAGCGCCGCAAATTCCGCATAAGGGCACGTACGGTGTGTGCTGCGTTGGTGTGGTGGTGGCTACGTCGTTCACGGGCTGCGCCTGCCCAGACTTGGGAAGTAATGCGCCAATCACCGTCTGCAACTGGGAGTTCGTCGAGGCAAGTTGCTGCTGAAGCGCCTCGATCTTGGCATTAGTGGCTGTCTCCTGGCTAACTCCAAATACACCGGGTGTCTTCATCCTGGTATTGCCCCTCATGAAGCTGTTCCTCGAATAGTCCTCGATTAAATTCCACGCGTCGGTGGCATTAAGCTTCACGAGTCCTCCTCCTGCGGCTCCGTCTAACATATGAACAGTCTGATCGTTGAGCCCCTCATGGAATCGGTTGATCTGGGCTGCCTTCGACATCCCGTGCTGCGGGCACCTCTTTAATAAGGCCTTATAACGTTCCCACACTTCGTACAGGTTCTCTGAATCCTTCTGGTGAAATAGGGAAATCTTCGTCTTCAGCCGTAACACCTTCGTCAGTGGGAAATAATGGTTGATGAAAGCGGCTCGCATCTCCTCCCAGGTGGTGATCGACCTTGGTGGTAACATATCCAGCCAGTCCCTTGCTCTGAACTTGAGTGAGAATGGGAACAGCATCAACTTGATTGCATCGCTCGGAACCCCATTAATCTTGATGGTGTCTGTCACCGTCAGGAATGCCTTAAGATGTGAGTAAGGGTCGTCGTCGGGATTACCCTCGAACTGGGCCGTCTGAAAAATCATCTGAAGCCAGGAGTGCTTCAGTTCGAAGTTGTTATTCTCTATCGGCGGGATGACGATCGCCGATTCAGTACCGCCTAGTGCGGCATTTTTGAGGAGGTCTTGAAGTGATGGCTCCTCCTCCGGAACGTTGTGGACGGGCACTCGATGGTCCGCCATGTCCACTTCTGTATTGGGACTATCTACGGTAGTTTCTGCACGTGAGTTTTGGGTGGATTCCTGCGAACTATCCTCTGAATAGCTAACTAAACGGTCGTGAGAGCTAGTGGATGCTCCTTCGGTATCGTACTTCAGTTTCCTTCGTAACTTCCGCTCGAAATCCGGGTCTGCGTCAACGATGGGACCCGATGGATGGCTTCGGGTCATTCACCGCTGAATCGTGCCTTCAATATGTGAAAACACAAGAAATTAGCAAAGGAATAATAAAAACGTCGAAAAGATTACGATAGTACTAATGACGCAGGAAACAAATAACGCAAATAACACAAATAAAGACGTCAAGTAAAAGTGGCTAAATTACCGAACTACGGTGTTCCTAATATCAATCTATTCCCCGGCAACGGCGCCAAAAACTTGATCGACACGTGGTGTATTGTGCAAGTGCGACAAGTGATAAAATAAAACGTATACTAAATTACTATCACCGACGTGCGATAGGCAGTGAACCTATCGTTTGTAGTGCAGTAGAGTGAGTAGACGAGTATCGAACACGAGGAATAAATCAAGTACTAGTAATTACCTATCGATTCGATATTTAGCCTAAATAAAATACGCAGAGTTTTGATGACTTAAACTGACACTTAATTCTAAATCGACTAGAAATTCAAAGAGCACGTTAAACTGGTACGAAGCTTTCAGATAATAAAGAGTGCTCGGGATTCGAATCCCGCTAGGTATTATTGGCTAAGACAATGAACTATCGCTCCTACGTGATTCTGACTAGATCGCAGTAATTTTCCTGCCCGCTCGCGAGTTTGCTGTCGCCCTAAACGCTCGCGGGGATCTAAAGTTCATTAATTACTAACGGCGAGGATCGAGCATTTGCTGTCGCCCTATACTCGAATCCTATCTTCTATGAACGGCCTAATCGTTATTTAGCTGTCGCCCTAAACGATTTTCCAAACAATTACTTTAACACATAGACATATTAAAGCAACGAAATAGTTTCATAGAACGATAAATAGTCAAAACACATAGTCACGATAATTACAAGTCTTAACTACGAAATATCCTAGCGTTCATCTAATCCCAAACACAAGGGAATTAGCTACGCATAATAGAAGGAAAAACAACTAAGGAAATAGAAATTAGGAGAAAAGAACTCATAATCGTTGAAAGCTGGGGTAGATCTTTGTTCTTCGTTCACGTTTGCGTAGCACTCCGTCTCTTGCGCTCCGGGGCGTGATTCTGCGTTCTTTCGTGCTATTTTTCGTCTCTAGAGGGTTTAGGAATTATCTCTGGTCGAAGTCCCCTCTTTCTGAGTCGAATTTGGTCTTTTATAGGAAATTTCGCACTGGTCACGGCCTGGGACATGGGCTGTCACGGCCGTGACCGTCACCGACTCAAGGCGAGAAAATCGAAACAACACGTCACGGGCAAGTGCATGGATGTGACCATCGTCAGTGGGCCTCTCTGCCATCGGTCACGGGTAAGTGCATGCCCTGTCACGGCCGTGACCATGGGCAGTGATCATCTATTCGTTTCTGTCGGGCGTCACGGCTTGGAACACTAAACGTCACGGCCGTGACGTCTGGCAGTGTATTCCATCTTGCGCTCTGACACGGGTCACGGTCAGATGCTCTAGGAGTCACGGCCGTGACCTATGACAGTTTTCGTCCTTTTTGCTCCGTTTTGCTCCGTTTTCGCTCCTTTTCGCTCCGAACTCGTTCTAAGTTCCTTCAACAATAAAACAAGTGTAAATATATCGAATAAATGCATAAATTGATTGCTAACGCTTTATTATACCCCGAATAAATACTACGATAAACGCATTGAAATGCGTTTATCAGTTTGTAAGCGCCAGGAAAGTTTTCAAGAGTGTAAATTTTGCTTAACAAAATAGTTTCCTCCTCTTCATGGGCTTTCTTTTCTGATTCTAGAGAGGCTGTTAAGTCGTCTATTTTGCATCTCCGGAATGTAGATAGGTGAATAAATGGGTTTAGCCTGTCCGGCAGTGCTTTCCTAAATTTCAAGGCCAAAAGGTGACATGTAATCATCAGAGAGCATTGTCTTTTTAGTTTTGTAGCTATTATTTAGTTCTGTAATCACATGCAATTTGTGCCCAATCTTTGTTCCTCCGTTTCTGTTCGTCAGATTCGGTCACCTATGTCGATCCTACGAAGGGCATTAGGTTTTCAAGGCTCAACCCAAATCGTTTAGTGTTGTACAGAGGAAGTACTTCATCTTTCTTTGGATTTGTCGTCATTTGAAAGCCCAATCCTTCACGAGGATTGTAGAAGTCTATATCTCTAGGTTGATTAAGAAATTAGGCTTGATCGGTTTGACCTCTTTTGGTGAGAAGGTCCTATAATTCTTTGACTTTCTTATATAATCGTACACGTTCTTCAGTGATAAGTTCGTATTGAGAAGACATATTAATTCGTTCGTCTTTGCTGTCTTGTAAGTTTTTACATGCATCACTGATTTGTTTTTCTTTATTCTCTATATTTTCCGTTAAGGTCTTTATGCTAGATTCAGATAATGTTAAAGTTTCTTGAAGAATAACTATCTCTTCCTGTTGTTTACTTAGTAAAGCGTAATTTTTGTCAAAGTTTCTTTGCAGTTCTGTGTGATCCCTACGATGCATGGAGAGTTCGTTAATCCTACGTTCTAGTATAATGATGTCATGCATGGATGAGGAGTATACCTCGAGGTCGGATGGAGAGTCATCTGTCCTGCCCGAGCCGGTGCCTGGTTCTTCCTCATCGGAATCATAGTCATTGTTTTTCACCATAAAGGCCACTTTCATTCTCCTCCTCACCAGACGTGTCTTCTAGCCATTCCTCTTCCTCAGCAACAAGGACAATTCCCGCCTCCTTGCGTTGGGAAAGCTGGAACTTTATCTTGTAGTATTCAGTATTTTTCTTTTTAGGTTGGAAGCATTCTGAAACAAAGTAACCAGGTTTACCACAGTTGAAGCACTTCTTAAAACTTCAATTGTTTCGGGTTCTTTGGAAGCAACGAACTTTTGTTTCCCGCCAGAGGTTCGTTATTTGTTGAAGGAAGATGATGATTTCTCGGCGCTCATCTTATTGACTGTGTTTGAGATCATGGCTAGTTTCTTTCTGATTGATTCAAGTTCATCCTTAGATTCTTGGTCTGGCTCATCATTATATGATGTGTCAGATTGTATGACCTGTTTCCCTTTAGAAGTTTTCGAGCTTCTGTGCCAACCATCATTTTGCATAGCTCGTCCCAGATTTCCTTGGCAGTGACCATAGCGTCCACTTGCTTGTACACACCATTAGGTAGATCTTGTAGGACGTAGTGTCGTGCAAGCTTGTCCGCTCTAACTCGTGCTCTCTCAACGTCATTGTATCTGCTAGGTAGGAGTTCTTCTCTCTTGAATTGGAGGAACTGCATGGGGTTGTGCAGGGATGATAGTCCCGGGCCCTCAAATATGGATTCTAGCATATCATCGGCAAGGGGTGTGTCCTTAATTTCGATGAAGTTGATGAAGCGTTCTTTCCATATTCCACTCTCCCCACCTTAGTAGTGGTGCACGGTTGTCGAATCCAATTGCAAGACCGTCCATGTCAATGTTTGGTAATTTGATCGAAACGTGAAGGTGATCTACGACATGAAGTGTTAGTTTCGAGCGATTGTAGTTAAGTTGGAAGTAAAAAAAATAGTTTCGAGTTAAAGTATGTAAATTCTCTGAATTACGTCTTTTGTATGAAAAGAGTCGGATGATTTTAGTCTAAAGCTTGTGAATTGAGTGATTTGAGTTCTAATGAATCTAATTTGGTCGATTTAAGTTTGCAGCGCTCACAATCGGGCTTCTAGTTCTAGGGATTCAAGATCGGCGATTTTCGTCCTTGGTTCTAAAATCGGGCGACTCAAGTTAGAGATCGAGTATCGAGTGACTTAAGTTCTATAAGTTTGATTCAGGCGACTTTACACCAAATGAAGAATCGAGCGATTTGATGAGCTTTAGACAAGAATCCCAAATCGGGCGATTTACTGTTCAAAAGGATTCGAGCAATCGGGCGAAGAGGAAATCGACAGTTTTGTCTAAGACAGTTGAGAATCGGGCGATTTGGGACGTTAAAAATGATTAAAGATTCGGAGATTTGAAGTGTTGGCTACAATGTCAAATCGGGCAACTCTAGAATCGGACGATTTTCTCTTATCATTCTGGTCGGACGATTTAGTCTTAGAGACTTAGATTTGCCGAGGCTTTGATCGGGCGATTCCTGCAAAAAGAACCACGTTTCGGCCGAATCTTTAAGTGACTTAGTACTGTAAGAAAAATCCACCCGAAAGCGACGAACAGACCCAGAAAAATAGATTTTTCAGACTCGATTTTTGCTCAAAAATGATTCAAACTAGACGGGAAACGACATGAAAAACTAGAAAGATACTCAGAATCCGTTTTCTAATGTCCTAGGAGAATGAAATCAGTGTAAGCGAGCAAAAACGCCTAAAGAACAGATAAAGAAATGAAAATAAGTTTTTCAATCTAAAACTTCCTCAAATCACGTCGAAATCGAAAGAAACTAGATTCAAATCGAAGATATTGATCCACGTTAGGCTCTGACCACTTGTTTGTCCTATTAATTACCAAACAAGGATCAGAAGTTGAATGAAATGCTTAAAATAGTTTCCACCTTTTAGTGTGTGTAATGTGTGTGTTCTTGGAGGGAATCGAAAGTGTAGGGTATTTTAGATAATACTTTTGATAAACCCTAATTAGGGTAAATATGGGCTTTATATACCACAAGTAATTGGTATATTAAAGCCGAGTCCCGAACTTCTACAAAATACCATTAGTCTCCCCAAACTACAACAACACATGAAATAACAACATATAAACTCAAGATTACAATAATTAAAGGATGCTACAAAATATTCCTAACACTATGAATCTTTCATCGTATTTTAGGTCCACGGAATCCTGGCGTTAGATTCGGTTCTTACATTTGCCAATAAATTGGAATACTGTGAAGCACTGCATGGTTCTCAATCGTGATATTATTTATGATATGTTTGACAATATTGTATGACTATAAGAATGTCTATGTGTAAGTAATATTGTTTTTTGTGGAGGCTTGAAAATCTTGGGGGCTGAAGAACACATTCATTACATTTTTATTGAAAATGCCTACGTGTAACACTGTTTTTGTGGAGGACTGAAAAATTGAGGCACTGAAGAACATATTAACATTTCAATTGAACCATAAGAATGTAATGATGGATAAATTGGTGGTGCTAAACTGATTCGAATATTACAAAAATTACTTAACCAACTACGAATAACAATTTTTGTTGCGATGTATGAGTTATCTAATTATGTTTTTTGAAACAAATAATGTAAGTTAATGTTGTACATTATAATAGAATATAAAATATTTTAATAATATATCATATAATATCAAATGAATAAATAATGTATTGTACGATATTCTAATACACTATTTGAAAGTTGTTGAAGGTCGACCATTTGAAACCGCGGCATTTGTCTGTTTGGTATTTTGCAACTAATATCCAGCATTCAAAGAAACTGCAATGGCGGAAATTGCCTCAGAGGTATTGTCTGTGTTTAATAGTTTGTAAAAAGATTACTGATTGTGCTTCATTTAGTCTGCCTATTGCGAATTTTTCTGTCTAAATTTATTGTGCTCCTCCGTAGATAGTAAAAGGCGACTGCCCATCATTTTCCTCATTTACAAGTGGGCTACAGTTCTTCCATATACATATATATATATATATATATATTGTGTTTATTAGGCAATCTGTTCGAGATGAATGGTCTTCGGATGTTCTTGCATTCTATTCTATATTGTTGTGTATATAGGTCATATGTTTTCTGTTATATTTTTGATGTAGATATATTATTCAATCTGTTGGTGACGAATGTTATTCGGATGTTCTTGCATACTGTTCTATAGTTTTGTGTAACAACATGGCTTTTTAATTTTCAGACGTTATTAGACAGTCAGCTTCCACAAGATAATAATTTGCCCTGCAAATTAACCCTATGTGCTGACTATAAGGGGGTTAGCAAACTTATACTGGATGTCCTAAACGCAGCAGAAATGCTTACACGATCTCCATTTGGACAACTCATAGCCTGTGCAAAGACATTCTATTTGTCGAGCCAGCTCATTTGGTACATGAGGCAAGCTCAGACTCCACTATTTCGTAGGGATGAGCTGTGGATGTTATCAATTCTAGGCCTGTACAGTTCTCACCTATGGAATTCTGTTTGATTACTGGTTTGAGGTTTTCTGCTGAGCCAGAGGTCGACAAGAATCATGCATTTGCTAGAAGGCACTTTCCAGACACGCAAAAGGTTACGCTGCAGGACGCAATTGATAGATTGAGCGAAATAGGATGTACCTCATAGTCTGGTGTCGACATTGAAAGATTAAAAATGGCCAGCGTAGTATTTGTCGTGGGGGTTCTCGATCAGCGTGGCTGCTGAACAAATGTGGAGATCAATCCAATGATACTCCACTTAGTGGAGGATTTCGACAACTTCAAAAACTATCCCTTTTGAAAGTATGGCTATAATACTGTTATGGCATCATTGAAAAGGGACCTTTCGCCGTTTCAAAACATTCAGGGAACAGGTAGTTCAAGAAAGAACCAAACGTTGTGCTTGGGTGGCTTCGTGCACCCAATTCAGGTAATCTTACACGCCACTACACGAACGATCAGTAGCCTTACATATTTCCGCTATAATGTCATGTAACCCACTGGTATTTCAAAATAGATCCTTGCTTACGAATGCTTGCAAGGCGTTGCAAGAAAATATGCAACGCGCTTGGATGATGCAGACGGCCCCCTCCCCCGTATTTGCCGATGGAAGACAAATGCTTGGTCGACGAAACGAGCTCCAACATTGCAAGACATTGACGAAACTGTTAGGAGTCAGAGATTGTCAATAATTTTCTATTGCTACAGCTCAAGAGGTTGTTGCTGACTATTTTGCCAATAGCAACTTCGATACCATTCCCCGCAGCAAAGGTCTTCAGCAAAACAGCTCACCATCATTGAGAAGCACCACTAAAGGTTGTTTGCCGCACACTCCCGTGTTGGACAATGAAGATGTCCAAATTCTGGGCGGGAATAGCAATGAGAGAGCTTTACCTTCACCAACATTACAAGATTTCGTCAATGATCTCCAGTTCAGGCGCAAGGGCATGCATGAGAGTCCAAATGTTGGCATTGAGGATAATGCCAACATCGAATCAAATGTTGAGGAGCTACACTCACCTCCTCATTCACACGTAGATGTTGTGGCTGATATGAATGATTCATGGCCGGTGATTGACGAATGGCAGCACCAGATGACTGATCTGGACGACAATGCCAATGTGTCGTGTGATGCTGGAAATGATGGCATGGATACCCATGATGAGTTCATCAACATCCTGGAAAATGAGGTAGGTGGGACTTCTCATGTTCAGGAGCCGTTTGTTGAAGATGAGTTGGAAAAGAAGCGAGAGACAAGCAAAAGGTTAATTCTGAGGCGTTGCAGGGTAGTTCGAAAGGAACTAGGAAGGTCTTGCAACAACTGGAAAAGCTCAGTACATTAGTCGAATACCACACTGAGCAGGTCTTCCAGATGACCAGCCAAGTAAAAGAAGGCTTTCTCGGCTTGAACATACGACTGACTGATATTGAGCATGCTAAACCAACCAGTTACAACAGCTGACAGAAAAGATAGGGAATATACAATGCACGGAGTGTGGTAAAAATTGTTTTCCCTGCAGCTAAAAATTGCTTTCTCATTCTTCTAAATGTCTCACATCATATTTCTCTTATAGAGCTAGTTGGGGGCAAGGCAATAGATGAAGGGACTGACATTCCACCAGCAAAAAGGCAAAAAGCGTTGGAAAAAAGTGTTGAACTCTCTGCTAGCGCTGCCAGATTTCCATACGGAAAGGCGAATATTGACGAGCCCATTCTGTACAAGCTGAAAATGTGGCCAAAAGCAGCTGAGTCTATATAACGCATGGCTACAAATCACTACGTAGTAGGGCTTTATGGATCAGAGTCGAAGCAAGGATGTTGTAAGTTTACGTTCAACTATTAAATTATGACATATTTCCCACTAAATTTATGTGTGACAGACATCTATAAATATCCATTTTTTCTGAACTTGGTTACGCGGCATGTCGATGAATGTATACGCGGATTTATCGAAATGCAGTTGAGGTGTACCAGTCATCTCAAGACCGTTGCATTCATGAACACAATTTTCAGTCAGTTCATGGAATCAATTCTGTTGTTAATGGAAAGGGTGATCTGACCGAACTGAAGCACTTGTTATTGGAAAGTCTGCCCGATGGCCATCATGCAATTGGAAAGATGCATCGGCAATCGTGCTACATATGAACGTGAACAACAATCATTGGGTGTTGGTTGCTATCTATCCTAAACAACGAGTATTTATGGTGATGGATTCAGCAAGATCAGCTGATCCACATTTCACAGAGACACGTGCTGTGCTGAGCAGCACAATTATCATCACCAAGATGTTGCTGCGAGACCTAGGCATTGAACGTTCAGATTTATGTTCGACCTTAGGCGTGACAGGCGAATCTCCCAACAAGCTTACAGGTGACATTATACAAATTAATCGATTCATGGACGTTATGTCCAATAACCATATGGACCGGTTCTCGCTGCAGCGGAAGATGTGGCGTGCACATGTTGCGGAATGCATTTGGTATGATGTTTCCAGGCGACAATCTATTTGCCATAAAATCGTACCAAATAGAAGAATTCAGAAAATATTTGACGGCGTCTATCTACTTTAAATATTGGCATTGGCCTCCCTATAATGAATAGACATGTTGACGAACATTGATCTGATGTATGTACTATTTTTGCGATGGGTATATCTGACTGATGTTTGGAACTGCCAATGGGCTATTTTATTTTAACTTTTTTCCTCTTTCCAATGTTAGATTACTCAATAATCCTAGCTATGATGTTAGGCAATATTTTTATCACAAATGTTTTGTAATCCTACTGAATCATTGTATAGCACTAATTCTGCTCAAATTATTAGTCATTCTTATCTGAAAGACTGTAAGAAAGCTGCTCACAGTATCAAAATTCATTTAGTACATATAATTGCAGACTGTTAAGTGTATGCCTGACGCTATAACCAATATTTAAGAACATTACTCGACTGGCTGGCAAATAATTAATTACATATAGATTGGTAAATAACTAATTACAAAGAAATAATTAATTACATATAGATTGGTAAATAATATTTCGCAATACAGTTCAATGCAAGACTGGTAAATAACTATTTACATATAGATTAATTGAATTTAAAGGTGTCTCTTCAAGTATTTTCATGGTAACATATATTAAGCAGCTGATATATGGACTGACTTTTGCTTTCAAGGTGTTTGAAGGGCTTCTGAATGACAGAGATCATTTAACTCGCACAACACCTCAACCTTGGAACAAAATAAAAATCTGTTGTTATGGGCGCAAATCTGCATAGTTTTTTAAAAAAAATGTTCTGACAATCTTCACAGGACAATTGTCGAACTAATCGAAAGGACTGATCAGAAGATAAATTATTGTACAGGCTATGAAGAGCAGGAATACAGAACATCACAGTGGAATTGTGAGAGTATTACGTATCACCTTCAAAGGACAGTGGCGGGTTTTGACAAACAAGGTGCTGATGTGAGCGCAAGACTTCACACGATAAATGCAACAGTTGTTAATGTAACTATAATGCAACTATTTTACGGGCCTGCTGAAGCACACATGAGCATAGGAATATTAGCTTGACATTTTCTACTGTTTATATTCAGGAAATGTTGTCAATGACCAACACCAAACCACATGTGTTGATTTGCACACGCATACTGCCTCAGAGGTTCTCAAGAATGACAAATATAGTGAGCGTATTCAATTTCAGAATAGAGGGAATAAGGAAGGCAAACTGCATTGTCAATCGCACAAGACAAATATTGGTAATTTACTTCAATCTAAATGTTGTTTGCTTTATTTATTACAAAATTACTTTGGTAAAATATATTTTGTATTAATAAAATGAAGATAGTTATTCATTCAGAGCCGTTCTTTTCATCTAATGTGGTATACGATCAAGCTAAACACGCAAGGCAAATCCGCATCGAAATTTTAGATAGTAGACGTCATTAAACAACAAACGCTGGAACATACAAGTATGGCACAAGGTTGGGCATCATATTTGTGCATAAAGTAGTTCCCATCATACATTAAATAGCAGGTTCATTATGTAACCAAAAATTTTCATGCATACGGCGAGCGTTAACATTTCATGTGCTAAATTATTGAAAAATCAAACCAAACGGCAAAGACCAGTAATTGCTTCACAAGGAGGTTCGCATGTTTATCAAATGATAATTCACCAAATAAGTTTTCCAGAATTGTTTGAAGTCTGCTGACTTTTAGATGAATATTTTGCAGAACATAGAAATACACATTACAAAAAGAAGAACTTCTGCATTGCCATTTTGTAATGCATTGCTTTGGAAAGCTGAGTCGACAAAGGGGACAGGACAACTTAGTAATCGCCAACTTTCCATTTGTTGTGGCCAGGGTCGTGTGTCATTACCCCCACTACGTCAAGCGCCTCAATACCTACTAAACAAGTTCTCAGAACATAGTTTTTCCGACAATATATCGGGGCCTATAATTCAATTCTGGCGTTCACGTCTGTGGGAGCAAAAGTCGAGTCATCAGTGAAGCAGAAGTCAGGTGCAAACGTTTATCGGATTCACGGACAAAACTATCATAACATAGGTTCCTTGCTGCCTGTTGAAGGCGATAGACCGAGATTCGCTCAGTTATACATTTACGACACTGCAAATGAATTTTCTAACCGCATGAATACACTGACGCCCGCAAGTTCTGAGAATTTAGGTGCAGACGTTGTTGCACAGCTAATCAAGATTATGGATGAAAATAGCGAACTTGCAGAAGTGTTAGAATGGCAAGAGACAGATATGAAGCGGGAGAACAACGAAATTTTCAATAAGGTTGGTAGGTCGTGCATGCCAAGACAGGCAATACGATCTTCCAACTTCTGAAGAAATTACTGGACTTATAGTTGGCGACTTGCCTATGACAAACGGGCAACGCGATGTAATTGTTCAAATGAAGACAGACCAACTTCTGAGAATAAGCGAGTTACATCCGTCGTTCATGGCAATGCAATACTCGTTGTTATTACCATTTGGCGTGATTGGATTCCATAACCAAATTCCTATACAGTGAAAGAGTTCATTCATCATTAAAAAGAATGTTCGTAACTATGCGTGAGTTTTACGATTACCAGCTACAGACGAGGTCGACCGAAGGGAGAGAATCGCTCAAGGAGGTCATTTATTTCATCAGTACGTTGTTGATGCATACACGGATGTCGAACAAGAACGGTTGTGTTGGCTAAGAAATAACCAACAAATATTGAGGGCGGACGTTTACAACAATATATGAAGTGCAGTTTCAAGAGGAGAAACGAATGCAAAAACTGTTGGGAAAAAAGTTTTCTGTCGTCTTTTGCAGGATCCTAGGTATATGGTAGAAAATTATCATGACGCACTTGCTTTATGCATATGGTGTGGCAATCCTCATCTATACATAACCATTACTGCCAACCCAAAATTGGACGAAATTGGCCTCCATCTACAGAAGTATGCAAACGACATTTCAAATGACAGGCCAGACTTACAATCCAGATTATTCAAGATAAAACTGTTACAGTTAATAGAAGATATCAGAAGACGTTTCTTCAAAAGTTGCAAAGCATGTATGTAATTCAAATATGTTTAACACTCATTTACGGGAATAATAGTATACTCCCTCTGTCCCAAATCATTTTATACATTTTACTATATCGGGCGTCCCGTTCCCTTTTGTACATTTTCTTTTATAGCAAAAAACTACCACAATTTAACCAATATAATAATGTTAAATACTCTTAAAAGACGTGTCAAAATATACACATTTTTACCTTTTAATTGTACTATATTATTAAAAATATTCAGTTTCTTAAAAACCATGTCGAACCACAAATGTCCATAACCCTTTGGGACAGAGGGAGTATCATTTTTCCACATCTTTTTTCCTCACAAAAAAATGTAGTCTTCAGTTTCACCTGCTCTGTTCAGTTATATGGCATCTTTACAATCATGCATGTTTATTGTCGTTCTTCTTCCTTACATGTTTCTTTACTTATACATTAAGCGTTGACACTTTTTCCGTTGTTTTTATTTTCCCAAAACAATGTAGTTTTGTATACAATTGAATTTCAGAAGCGTGGATTGCCCCATGCACATACGTTGGTTTGGTTGAATCGAAGTGGAACGGAACCAACTCCAGCGGAGGTCGATGAAATAATTTCGGAAGAAATTCCTGACCGTCAAATTGATGAAGAAGGATATACTTTAGTTGAACACTTTATGATGCATGGACCGTGTGGTTTGAAGGCATGAACTCACCCTGCATGGAAAAGAACAAATGCAAAAAGCATTTCCCAAAACAGTACAACAGCCGTACGACAATTGATGATGCTGGGATATCTGGTACAGGCGAAGGAGGAATGAAACCAGGTATGTAGTTAAAAAGAATGTTGTCATGGACAACGGATACGTAGTCCCGCACAATATACAACTGCTGAAAAGGTACAAGGCGCACATTAATGTAGGGTGGTGCAACACGAGTAGGGCTATTAAGTATCTGTTCAAGTACATCACAAAAGGTGTAGACAAGGCCACAATGATAATTGAAAATCTGGTAAATCCAATGAACCAGCTGCCCAGAAATGTGATGAAATTGCAAGATACCTTTATTGTAGATATATGTCGGCCTGTGAAGCTATGTGGAGAATATTTGCATTTGGCATGCACTACAGAACGCCAGCAGTTACCACGTCATTTGGAGGGAGAACAAAGTTTAGTATACGATGAGTCTGTTGACCTCAACAATATGTTGAACAGAGATGGCATACACAAAACTATAATGACGGAATGGATGGAAACAAACAAACACAGTCAAGAGGCAAAAATCTTACTTATTTCAATTCCCATCAAAATTTGTATGGAAGGCCTAGAAGAAGAGTTGGACACCACGGAAGAAAGAATTTGTCATTGGTAGGTAGGGGTGTTCGTTCGGTACCAACCGATCCGAACCGAACCGAAATTTCGGTCCCCCATTTCCAAAACCGAATACCGTACCGAATTTCTCGGTTCGGTATTCGGTTATTACCGAATTGTTTTCGGTTAATTCGGTTTTTTACCGAATTAACCGAATTTTCAATAAAAAAATGAATTTTAGTTATATTTAAATTAATATATATATTTTTTTGGGTTTGTAAAAGAAAGTTATATTAAATATATATTAATTTAAATATTACTGAAAATTCATTTTTAATATATAATTTAATAAAATATAGTTATATTTTTATTATTAATAAAATATAATATATTTTAATTTTTAAATTTCACCGAATTACCGAAAATCCAAAACCCATACCGAACCGAATTACCGCATTTTTTTTAATAACCGAATACCGAACCGAATTTTTCGGTTCGGTTCGGTTTTGTACCGAATTTTTTGTTTTTCGGTTATTCGGCTCGGTTAACCGAATAACGCACACCCCTATTGGTAAGGTAGTTAACATACATCCAACTGCGGTGAGATATATTACATTAAGATGTTATTGACAATCGCTAGGGGGCCCACGTCGTATAAAAGACACACGTTCGGTAAATGGTGAAGTCCCCCCAACTTTAGAGAAGCATGCTATAGAAGGGGATTATTAGACGGAGACTCAGAGTGGCATCGTGCAATGGATGAAGCTGCGCAATGGGCTACACCGAATCAGATTCGACAGCTTTTTGTTACATTACTGATTTTCTGTGAAGTAACCAACCCCCTCAATTTGTGGAATAGCTTCTGGAAAACTCTGTCAGAAGACATACCACTGCGGCAAAAACGATTATTTGGTTCACAGAAATGCATCTTACAGACGACCACGTAAATAACTATGCACTGGTTGATATCGAAAAACTGATGATACGGAAACTCAAAACTCTTTCTGACTTCCCTCCAATGCCACTGCCATCAAAGAACGTGCTAAAAGATCTCAACAACAGGTTATTAATGGAAACGCTGAGGAGACCGATGTTGAGCATCAGCGTCTTATTGCGACCTTGAATGAAGAGCAACATAACATATTCAGCGAAGTCATCGACTCGGTTGCAAACAACAGTGGACACTTGTTCTTTCTGTATGGTCTTGGAGGAACAGGGAAGACACATGTTTAAAATACAATCATTACAAAATTAAGGTCTGCAAATCAGATTGTAATATCAGTTGCATCACCAGGTATTGCAGCTTTGGTACTACCAAGTGGAAGAACTGCACATTCAAGGTTCAAGATCCCTATTATACTACAACAGAACTCCATGTGCGACATTAAGCAAGGGACGATGTTGGCTGAACTGTTGGTGCAAGCAAAATTGATCATCTGGGATGACGCGCCGATGACAAACAAGTAAGCTTTTGAGGCATTGGATAGAACTACGAGGGACCTGATGTCCAAAATGACTGAGAACTATCAGGGCAAGCCATTTGGTGGAAATAGGGGTGGGACCGGGTCGGGTTTTTCGGGTATTTGGTTTTTCGGGTCGGGTACTCGACATGTGCGGGTTTTAATTTTGATACCGACCCCGGCCCGGCAAAAATCAGGTACCCAAAACCGATTGTCGGGTTCGGGTCGGGTTCGGGTACCCTATTCGCAATTCAATTTTCTTTTTTACTCAAAACGGCCAAATTATTACAAAATTAACTCCAAACATCGAGTATCCACTGATTCTTACAATGCATATAATGTTAATAACCTTGAAGCCATTGTGGATCCAACAATTGAAAGCAAACATGAAATCCCTAAACTTACAAAATTAGGGTTCATCAAAAACATACTGGGAGGATCTTTACAAAATTTAAAAACTAAACAAAACCAAATGATACATGACTTTGCCAACCTATCGAACCATAGAACATGGTACTTGGTGTTGTTAAACCTATTAGTCCAGTTATCAAACTGTAAACAGACTCTCGTTCGACGGTAGTTCAGCCAATATACCAAAAATAAAAATTATTTTTGTGATCGTTTTAGAATTAAATCATCGAATACAAGGGTTTTTACATAATAAAATTTTTCATTCAATTAATTCGATCGGTAACAGCCATTGCCCTCAAACGCCTTCCTTTAGGCAACACGGGCTTGCCAAGAGCCGACACAGAATTTATCAAATCAAATTTTCTTACAACCTTTATCCAAAATTTAATTCTTTAAATCGATTTTCAAAAGATTTAATATATACATCATATTAATATATATATATATGTATATATATCTAAATATGACGTAAAACCATGATTAGAGTATTAAGGCATCTTGGTGTAGTTTAACGTTTAAGTTTAGCCTTCCATTAAGGCTTGATCAAACAAAAATATAAAAGAGATAAAACTTACTTGAATAAGAAGTAGATGCAAACCCGGAACTTTCTTCAACTTATTTTATAGAAGAGAGAGTGAGATGTTACAAGAGTGCGTAAGAAAAACGCATACAAAGCAAATGGCTAAAAGCCATATTTAAAGACAAAAAAATTAAAATACAAAAGAGTCAAAAGAAGGAATTATGATTCCAGCTGGCCTCCATCTTGTTCTTGATTCCTCTTTGTTGTTGTCGGCCATACTTTATAAAAGTAAGTTACTTTGTCTTCATGCTAAATTTTTAGCCGGTAGTGGATCCATCATTCTTTGTCTTCATGCTAAATTTTTCATAGTTCATCCGATTTTAATAATATCCTCCAGCATATGATGCTGTATCAAGATACCTTTCCATTAAATCCCAAGGTTGATCTTTCCATTTAAAACCGTTTTCACTTAAGAAGAGTATAACTTCTTTAGGTGAAGTTTGCTCATATATAAATTCTGGATCATCAATTTCATCATCTGCTACAATTTTAGCATATGAAGTCGTACCTTCTTGAGCCTTTTGTTCCTTATATTTAAGGAATTCTTTATACATTTGATGGTCTTGAGTACACATGTTGCTCGAAGACGAAGAGAGATTCTCTCTGAAAAGTTTTCTATTACCATGCTGAACAATAGGCCTACCACCTCTACCACCTCTATTAGAGGGATAGTCTTTCCCATATTGGGACATACCTGCAAAATTCATTGAATAAATTCTCTTGTAAGAAAATCTGGAAGGCTATTATCACTTCCTTTAAATAATTTCAAAATCGAATGGAGCTAAATGAGCTTGCCATCTCGCAAACATTTGTTTTGAGACATCATTCTTAAAATCTTTCATAAACATGAATTTTGCAGCTTGACAATCTGTTTTTATTAGAAACTTTTGATTATATAAATCATCTTGAAATTTAAGAACACACTTAACAATAGCAAGTACTTCTCTAGCTATAGTAGCATAATTTTTCTGCGCATTATTCCATTTCCCGGAATGGAATCTTACTAAATATTCTATCTTATCATCTGGAGAAACTTGTTTTAAGATTTCTCAAAACCTAAATCAGACGCATCTGTCTCAATAATTTTTTGCCAATTAGGGTTAGCAAGCATAAGACATGGTAAATGCGTAACTTTATTCTTGATTTTCTTAACTGCTTCAGTGTGACTATTTGTCCACTGGCAATGAATCTTTTTTAACCTATCATATAAAATAGAGTTGTCAATCGCGAGATTTTTTTAGTAAGGAGAAATATAACTAGGACTCCCTAAAAATCTCTGAAGCTGAGTTTTATCAATAATTTGATCTGAAAATTTAGATGCAAACTCAATACTTCTATTAATAGGATTAACATTACCTTTTTCAATGGTATGTCCTAAAAATCTAGTTTTAGTTTGAAATAAAACCATTTTTTGGCTGGATATAACCAATCCATTTTGAATAACAAGTTTCTTAAAAATATTAAGATGTTTAAAATGAGTTTCAATATCTTTAGAAAAGATTAAAATATCATCAATATAAACGATAATAAAATTACTATAAGGAATAAATATGTCGTTCATGATATTTTGAAATTCAGAAGGAGCGTTTTTCAAACCAAAAGGCATAACGTTCCATTCAAACTGTCCAATCGGGACTGTAAAGGCAGTTTTATATCTATCCTTTCCAGAAAATTGAATTTGCCAAAAACCTGATTTTAAATCAAATTTTGAAAATATAATGGCATTAAATAATCTATCTAAAAGATCCTTTTATTAGGAATAGGATACCTAATCCATTTTAAAACCTTATTTAATGGTTTATAATTAATAACTAACATGGGTGCTCCTCTTTCTTTTTCAGCATGATTACTAACATAAAATACAGTGCACAACCAAGGTGATTTTGAATGTTTTATTAAACCTTTCTGTAAAAGAGAAGCTATTTCTTTTTTACACAATTCTAATAATTCAGAATTCATTTGACAAGGGCGAGCTTTAGTGGGAATATTTTTCTCACTAAAATCATCTTCATAGGGTAAAGAAACTATATGTTTCTTTATATTCCAAAAAGCATTAGGAAGATCGTTACATATTTGCAACGTAAATTCATTATGTAATAATTTAATTTTTTCTTGTAACTTAGGATTCTGATGTTTATCTTCAATCGTAAGTATATTAATTTTTTGCTTTAGGTAATTTACCTGATTTTCTTTTGCTTTAATAAGAATAGAATCCTTAATTACGCTAAGAATCCTAGAAAAAGGTTCAGTAATAAATTCAAAGTAAACTTCTTTATTTTCGAAGCTTCCTTTAAATCCATATTCGTCAATATTTTTTAAAGACAATATTTTCCTAAGGAACGGAGTACCAAGAATTACTTGGTTCGTAATATTTTTAACCAGCAAAAATAATGTAGGAATACAAACCTTATTTTTACAAATAAAAGCCTTACAAATTTTATAATTTATTTGCAATTTTTCTCCGCTTACCGAGCTAAGAGCATGAGTTGTTTGTGAAAGTATTGAGTAGGAATTATTCCTTCTTGGATGCAGTTTAAATCCGCTCCACTATCAATTAAAGCTATAAGATTTTTCTGAAAATTTCCATCAATTAATAATGATATTTTTACTAAACATTTTTGAGAAGTTATTATCATTTTCGACATTTTCTGAAATATTAGTGAATTCTTCATAAGATTTAGATTCTTCGATTATTTCTTTTCCATTTTCTAATTTAGAAAATCTTCTTTCTAAATCTATATGACTTAGTTTTAAATTTTTAATTTCGATTTTAAGATTTGAAAATTCTGATGTTATCTTTAATATTAGTAGGAAATTCATAGTTTTTAGTTTTATTTTTGTTATGAAGCAATTTCATCACTTCGGACATCCTATACGGTTCAGATTTAGGAATTTCTTTCTTAGAGGTTTCTTCCTCTTTTTGTATTATTCTTTTAATGATTTGATTTTTTAAATATGGATCATCTGTCCCTTTTAAGATTTTGAGAAGATTATTATCAAGAACATTTACTTCTTGAAATTGAGATATAATTTGATATAAGTTATCATCATCTAATTCATATCCCGAATTATCTGTATTTTTAGAACAAGATTGTCCTATCTGACAATTTTGACATTCATCAGATTCCTGTGATGCTGAGATTTCTTCGATGATATTATTGTTTTCATCGTTTGCGGAAAATTCTGATTCACTATCAGAAATTAAAAGAATTTTTGATAATGTCTCTATTAATTCATTGTCTATTTCGAGACTATTAATTTTCTTTTTAGTCCAGCAAGGTTTTGCTTTATGACCTATTTTTCCGCATTTTCGGCAGACTATAGAGGGAAATTTATTTTTGTATTGATAATTTTTATTACCTTTTGAGAATTTATTCTCTTCTTTGGATTTTCGATAAGAATATTTTTTAGTTTTATGTTCTCTACGAGATTGACTCGTAGAAGGGTTTTCCATGCCAAATTGACCACAGAATTCTCCTAATTGTTTCTTTTCGTCTAGAGAATGTCTCTTGATTGTTTATTTAGTTTAATTTCGTTACATAAGGCTAAACCTTCTTGTATACAGGTTCCTATTAATTTACCATAGGTATAGAAATTATAATCGATACTCGATTCTCCTTTCCTAAGGTTATTCCTTACTCTTTCTGCAAAGAGTGAAGGTAGACCATCTATAAATTTAGATTTCCAATGAGTACTATTCGACTCAGGGAGTTCCATGACCCTACTAAGAAAAATATCTTTATACCATCTAAAGGATGTAAGTGTTTTACACCTTAGATTTTGGAGAAGGGTTCTGATATTTTCAGAATTATCAGACCATCGGCCTGTGAAATGTTCAATTATATTTAAACATAGTGTATATACAGCATTTTCGACGAATTCGCCGTTTTCTTCTTTCGAGGTAAGATAAATTTCTTCTTGATCTCATTGAGTTAAATAATTATCCTACCATCCTTTTAACTGACCAGTAAAGCCAGCAACAATCATTTTAGCAACATCTTGATCATTATTACTATTAGTTTTGCAAATTGTACTATACATTAACATTCTATGAATCATGTTAAAAATTTGTCTTCGGTATAACTGTCTAGATTCCATTCATATATACTTCTACCATTATACGAATTATTAAATGTAAATTCTTGTTCTTCGAACAAGACATCTTGGGAGTTGGCCTAGGATAATAATATTTATTTTGAATTGGCTTACTAGCATATTTTGTATGCTTAAGTTTATTAATTTCTTCATTGAAAGTATTTTGAATATTTTTATATTTTTCAAGTCGATCTTCAAACTCTTCACTTAAAGTACTAAGTTTAAGATTCTTGAATTTTTCTTCAAGTAAATTTTCAATATGAGAAATCGATTTTAATTTAAAATCTGTTATTTCAGAAGGAGGCTGAATACTTGGAGAAGCGATATTAGTTTTTTGAATTTCAGCTTTATCCTTTAAAAGATGATTTTTAATATCTTTAATATAAGATGAAATTTCTTCAATATTTTTCTTAAGTAAAGAGCTTTGTTCTCCTAAAACAATAACATACATATTTGTATAATTTTGTTGTTTTAAAAGACAATTTATATGATTTATAGTAACAAGTGTTTCATTTTCAAATGATTTTTGAAAAGCATTAAAATATCTAATTTCATTTTATTTTTCCATTTGGAAACTAGATTGAGGAGGATAAATTGAGTTCAAATTTTTCCCCGTTGAAAGTTTATAATTTCTTTCAAGAACAGAAATCATATTTTTAAAATATTTTGTCAAAAACCATGGAATAAAAGATAACATTTCATTGCGTTTTGACATATCTTTATAAAATTCGTCTTGGAAAATAATTTTGTCTTCTTTATTAAAGCTTTCAAAAAACCATTTTCAAAAGAGTTCCCATTTGGGTAAATTAAATTATTGAAATGCCTCAATTTGAAATGTGCGGCGTATGAGATGTGGCGGTTGCGATGACGGAGGTGGCGGTGGCCTGCAGTGGCTCGGCTAACAGAGGTGGTGTGGCTGTGATCTCTTCAATGCGTAGGCGTAGCAGTGGCTGTGAAGTTGAGGTGCGACGGCACTGAGGTGGACGGTGGCTGTGGTGTGATGTGCAGCTGCACGGAAGCTGTAGCGTGGCTGGCTTGTGTGCTGAGAACGGCCTCGACAAGTGAGGAGAGTTGCTTGTGTTTTATTTTTTTTTGCGTTGTGTGTGTATGTGTAATGTGTATGTATCTAGTGAGCGACTTTATTGGACTTGGAGCTTCAAGCTTTTTTTATAAATCAGGTCGGGTACCCGATAAATCCGATCGGGTAGCATATTGCTACTCGAAACCCGACCCGAAGTATTACATCGGGTATCGGGTTTAAACCCAATACTCGATTAACCCGACTTTTCACCACCCGACCGAGTCGGGTCGGGTACCCGAAACCCGACCTCGAATGCCCATCCCTAGGCGAAAAGACCGTGCTGTTGGGAGGCGATTTCAGACAGTTACTTCCAGTTATACGTAATGGTTTCAGACAAGATACGGTTGAATCAGCCATAACTAGGTCATATTTATGGCATCATTGTCGTGTGCATACTCTCACACAGAACATGAGATTACATTATTCAGAAATAGAGTTTGCAGATTGGATTTTGCAAGTTGGCAATGGAATGCGAAAGTCGCTGCAGATATAGACGTAGAGACTATTAAGGTCCCAAAAAACATGTCTTTTGATCGTCATGGTGATATGATTCGTAGCATATGCAACTACGTATATGTTGGTTTTGAAGACAATATGACTAATCAACATTATATTAAGGAAAGAGCCGTCCTGGATAGCACGAAGTCAATGACTTCATGCTATCCATAGTACCAGGACATGAGACAGAATTCTTAAGTTCAGACAGCTTGGAATTGGAAGCTGGCGTGGAAATCAACGCAAGTACGATGTATCTAGTTGAGTTTTTAAACATGCTTGAGATTTCAGGTGTTCCAAACCACAAACTTATCCTTAAGCATGGAATTCCTGTAATGTTATTACGGAATTTAAATCAGAGAGACGGACTGTGCAACGGAACAAGACTCATTGTATCGCACCTTGGAACAAACGTTGTTGAAGCAGAATCTTAACTGGAACGCATGTTGGCAGTAAGGTTCTAATACCAAGGATAATTATGTCTCCCTCCGACACAACCTGGCCCTTCAAACTGCGACGTAGACAATTCCCACTTAAAGTCTGCTACGCAATGACAATAAATAAAAGTCAAGTTCAGTGCCTAAAAATGGTTGGAGTGTATCTTCCCAGTCCAGTTTTCACACATGGCCAACTTTACGTGGCACTATCTAGAGTTACATCACCTGTGGGAATCAGAATATTGAGCATGAAAGAAGGCGACATAGAAGACAACGAGGTTGTAAACATGGTTTTCCATGAAGTCTTCAACAATGTTTCAGTGTCTAACAAATAACAAGGTATTCTGTAGTGCTCTCACTAAGATCTGTAGAAAATTGTTGTATCACAATATTGTTTAAAGTATGTTGTTACAATGTTATTCAGTCTTACATTCCTATTGTCGCAACCGTTCACCTTCTCACATTTTAACACGCATACATGTTAACAAACATTAATTGACACAGACATACAGTTGTATAAAACAATATAACAGTGTTAATGTAATAGCCACGTAATATGTCCAAACTAAAGATCAACAAAGTTGATTGGCAACAAAACAAATGAATGCATGGGGGAAATCTTATTTTCCAGATAATATGAGACAATACGTAAAAATTAATATCTAATAAAATTACAAATATAAAATGGTCTGGAACTCAAACTAATTTAACTAATGTTGAATTAACAAGACGAGTATAACTCCACAATTAAAGGCACGACATACTGACTGCAAAACACTATTGGAAAATATCACTGTCGAAAGCTTTATAGAGACATAAATACAATTACATTATCGACTGATTTATAGAACAAATTTCTTAGAACATTTTGGCTTCTTGCTTGAGATTCAGTTATATGCAGTTTATTTATATATAATTAACAGAAGAACGGAATAAACCTAGGTAATAAAGTGAAATTGATTGTTCGAACATTGATTCCACATGTTAATACAATTACAAGTGGAAAACAATCAAATAGGCGGCAATGAAAGATAAATATGTCATAATAGATAATTATACCTATTTCAAGGAAAACAACAAACATAAACAAGAAAAACCTCTTCATCATTCGAGTAGCTATTAATAAATTCATTCACTCGGTAATTGGTCCATAATAACGGCGACCATTGCCATCACCACAAACATCGAATTATTATTACTCCCTCCGTCCCAGTACTTTTATCACATAAGTTGATGGGCACGCAAATTAAGGTGACATTATTATAATAATATAGTACAATGAAAAGGTAAAAAGTGTATATTTTAACACATCTTTTAAGAATATTCAATATTATTATATTGATTGTTTGTGATAGTTTTTTGCTAAATAAGGAAAGGTGATAAAATTATTGGGACGCCCGAAATCGAAAAGTGTGATAAAATTAGCGGCACGGAGGAGTGTTACTTAAACAACACACTATTGGCCTTCAATGAATAGAAATATTGATGGACCTATGAACAGGCATTAGATACATAAAATCATGCACCTTATGTAAAACAAACGGAACTATTCATTTTAGGGACACATTCGTTAGCTATTACATAATGTCCATATATTAATTTAATAATAATTAATTACGTGAAAGGAGTTATTAGTAGTGACTTTTCAGATTCCTACACATGAACTACATTATATAACACAATCGGATTTCACACATTAACCATAATTTTATGCAGAACAAATATTACCTAAAATGATGAATGAAATAAGAAATTATGTTGACAACATTGTTCCGGATCTTCGTCAGGCTGCCAGACAATTTGTTGACGGGATAGAGCTTAAGATAGATACGGATGTGGAATCAGCTGCCCAAAGGTTCACTAATCTGCATGCAAGGCACAATCGCCAGATTACCGTACTAAATGATTTGACAACGAAGATCAACCAGAATTACTCTGAATTCCAACAGAGATTATCCAATATAGAGCAGACACTTGGTATGTGAACAGTTTTTCCAGAATAGAATACAACGTTACTACATATAACTCCACATACAAATTTTTTTGACAGGAAAAATCAGGCCTACACATGGTGGCAACCAGCCAGAAGAAATCGTAACTGACAGTCCTTTAACAAAGGAACCATTACTTTTCGCAAAGAGAAAGCGCTCCAACATTTCCAAAGAATCCACGCATACTCCATTGCAGAAACGATCTAAGAACAAAACTACAAACCAATTGGACGGACTACGTTTCAGTTAGAAAAAAGTCCCGAAAGACAAAATCCTTGCCATGAATGTGAAGAAGCTCTCAAAATTGCTCCCCCGCGAATCAGCAGCAATCGGAACAATGAACCATGACGATTCTATCAATACAATATTAGGAGAAGAGCGTGGCTTCTAATTCTTCAAAGATATTATGACAAATGGAAGTTGGCTACAACAATTATAGCATTTCGTCTTAACTGGCTTCAAATTGTTATAATATATTTTCTTCTGCAACAACACGTAGACGAATGCTTGCGTGGATTTATCGAGAACAGGCGCATACAAAGTTCCCAAAGTCAAGGGTTTCTTTTATGAGCACAACATTTAACCAGATAATTCGACGGAACTCAAAGGTGACGGACATACAGTCCTATCCGCCATTCGCTCATAGGTATTGTTGAGAATTGGCCATATGTCCATGGCAGGAGTCGGACCTTATAGTTATTCCAGTGAACATTAATGAGTGTCACTGGATATTATGCATTAGAAAACGATTAATATTAGTACACGACTCTGACCCTGTTGACAAGGATATGAGATTCTTTGAAAAAGCGTTTCAAAAAACACGACTTACAATCCCATTTATTCTTCGAGACTTGCACATGACTGACTCGATCGTGTACTTCAATCTTTACCTGACTTCCCCCACCAGGCTATAAGGTAATACAAGTTCCTTAATGTTTGTAATCTGTAGACTTAATGCTTCGTAAAATAAATAGTCTTTTTTCAATGTGAATTAGCGGCAAATGTGGTGTATACATGATGCGATCGGCATTTTCATTGATGTTTGCAGAAAACGATGTGCATGATGTTTCACCCGAGATGATTAAGGAGTTCAGAGAACTCCTTACCGTCTCAAAATTCTTCAACAACTGGTTTTAGCTCTTGGGCAAAAAACTAGTAATGAACATCTTATTATTACTTCGCTATATATTACACTATATTATGTAATTTCCAAAAATGTTTTTCGTACAATACTTTTGCCATATAAACTTATGCACTATGCTTCAATGCTCATGTTACAATAATATGACCACAACTATCAGGCACCACGCATACTACAAATCATTGTAGCCATTCCAAACTCACCAAGCCGTATGACCGTATACTGTATATTATGTTTTAAGTATTCTTTAAAGTGTAGGTACAAAGATAATATGACAATAATTCGATATTAAACAAGATACCTAAGTTATGCCAGCAAAGGCACGATAAAATATAAGACAATGTGGATACGGGACCTATTATGTTTAAATTGGTTGATCGTCGCTGAAATGACTGGCGTGTATGACTGTAGTCCGTGCACTCTCTTCGCATTCACATAAGGGATATTAAAGAAAACGATTTAATTAGCTAAATAGGTAGCTAACGAAGAGTAATATACAAAGGTCATTGTTTGACCACATGTCATCATAGCTCTTCAACTTCGTCAATTTTCTATGTGAAACCCAAAAATATAGTCATAGAGAGAAAGAGAAAGAAAGATGTTGTCATCTATGGGTTTCTACTTCAGTGTTTATGCCATTTTCCTTTACCATAAATGATTCATTCCCCTTCGCCGCAAGCGGATTCTTGCACCACCAATTGGTCTAGTCTCTGTTGTTATGTTACATTTCAACGGAAAAAGAAAATCAAGGAAAAAGGAAAAGTGACTATCTTTGAACAAGGAAGCGACTCTATTAGGTGCTTTATGCAACGCGCTTTCATCTTAGTTCCAAACATATCGACAGTTGAGATCAACTGAGGAGAAGCTGAGTGAGCTGATCGAGTTCCCCTTCCGTTCACTGAAATCAAAAGTACCCACGCACATTAACGAAGACTCCGTTTCTGGTAAGAAATTTCTCTTTGTCTTCAACTATCAGATCGAGGAGATCTTCCAATTTACTTTCGTTTTAATTTCCTGTAGAGTGAGCTTACTCCGTTGTGGTCTTCCTTTCCTGAGTACGGATCTCCTCTTTCAGATTCCAGATTGGAGTCTGGTCTTGGAGTCGAATACATGAGCACCAGAGGTATATCCATTTTGGTTCACATGGTCATGTTCTCTTGGTCTCATTACTATTTTCTTTATCGCGATTAACGTCCACATCTACACTGTCTAGCCAAGGCCCCTGGCTTGTGATATTGATTGTTGAAACTGTTTCATGTTTTATCACATAAATTTCAGATCTGGGTTTTGTTTGTTTGATTATGCCCTCTGTGAAGGACTTATCGAAAATAACGACCATTGGGTCCAAGCTGAAGCGATTCTCTGGCGCCTTCCATATGTTCTATGAAATGCGTAGCTTAATCCTTCCTCTTGATGTGCACCATTTGAATTTTGCGATGAACCGCGTTGTCAATTGGCTAAATTCACTTAGAGTCCGTTTGGATTCGCGTATTTGAACGAAATCGCTTGATTTCAAATTATGAATTTCAAAATCATAATTCCAAATCCAAATTCATTGTTTGGCAAACGTTAGAATTTCGAAATTCGGATTTCAAAACAGAGCTCGACTCGAGCTCCTGAAGCTCGTCGAACTCGGTTTTTTCTAAAATAATGTACAAAATGAAATAAAATAAATATCACGCTCGTGAGCCGACTTGCGAGCTTGCCCCCACGAGTGAGTGAGCTTGAGCTCGAGCCGGCTCACCGAGTTTTCGAATCGGCTCGACTCATCGTCCACCTCATAATTATTATTATTATTATTATTTATTTATGTATACTATTATTTTTATTATTATCATCAGTTGCGAAAAACTTGTTATGTGCTCAGCTTCGGATTTCGAAGACGGACCATCTCCCACGGAATTTCAAATCCGACGAATTATAAGAGTTTGGATTTCGTCTTGGATTTGGACGAAATCGAAATCCAAATCAGTGCGATTGCCAAACGGAAGATTTGGGCGAAATCCGGATTTCAAATCGAAATCCGGAATCCAAACGGAGCATTATGGATTTTCTGTTTTTAGGCATCCTTTGCAAGCTTCACGCCTTCTACTGCATACCACCTGAAAAGAGTCTTCACTCGCACAAGCGGATGACTTTTTAGCTTATGAGTCTTTTATGACTCAATTTCCTTGCTATGCGGAGAAGTAGACGGAGTCAACTAACCTAACTCCTAAACGTGATAGAGGTGCTAAACTTAGCAACGTACTTAATGTGTTGCCTAAAACATAGCATTGAACTCCCAATTAGAGAGTGAAACTAAAGAATGTGATGATTAAACAAACTACGAGGAGTTTCTATGCAATTTTTAACCACATGTAGCTTGGTACGTTTTGTTGAACCATTGGGAGATTTTATGCATTTTACCCTAATTCCTAATAAAACTACATAAAATATTTCGACAAACTAGAAGTTAGCACATACAATGCATGTGCAATTTTACAGTTATTTAAAAAATTCAATTTTAAAGTAAGGATAAAATTTTAACAAACTAAAATATTAAGGATAAAATTGTAAAAATATTTTACAGACAAATTGAAGTTTGACCACCTAAAGTCTTTTCTATAATACTAGTATATTTAGCACACCCGATGTGTGTGGCTATATAAATGTATAATATTAATTTATATTAAGTTAATTTTAATATGTGAAATTATAATATTAAGTTTAATTTTCTATTACTTTTAAGAATATAAAAAATGAATTTTGAGGGTACAATTGGGATTTAAATCAACTTCCTTAGATTTGAAAAGCTCGACAAAAATTAAATTTGTTTCAATGATATTTCGCTAAAGAAGTTGGATTGATGTTCCAATTCGTATAATAAGTTGGATTGACGTATAAGCATACATGTAATAGCATTATTAGGGAAATAGTATTTTTAGCACACCCTTCAATAAAATAAAATTAATTATTATTGAATAGTATTAATAAATAATATATTAAAAATAGAATTTGTTAGTTATTATGATATTGTTGAAGGTATGTGGTTTAATAACTTTGGTTGTAAGTGTTGAAAAAATCCGTTTGGTCAATTAAGACAGACCAATTGACAGTTTTTATACATCCTAAATTCGTTATAAAAGAGTAAAGACTAGTATTTCTGGACACCTTACGTACGGCTGGGGAAATATAGCGAAATACCGATATACCGTCCTTATCGTATCGAAACGTACCGAAAATATCGAAAATTCTGGTATATCAAAGTTTTTGATAAGGTCTGATACCGTACCAAAAATTTTTGGTACGGTGATGGTGTGAATTGGTATAATTGGTATACCAAAAATTTTTAATCTTCTTAAGATTAAAAATTTTAGTATTTCAGTATAATTGGTATACCTAATATTTAAAATTTTCACACCATCACCGTAATATATTATATTATATTATTTCAAAAAATATGAAATGAATAAAACTATTATAATAAATTTATTTAATTATTAACTATACCAACTTTCTAAGATTATTAAAGCCCACCACATTTTACTTACTAAGGAGACTTGACTAAAAAATGTAAATTATTTAAGATTATTTTTATGAATTAAAAATCTTTTTATTTTGGAAAATATGGTAATAATCCATCTTATTGGGGCCTAAGGAGTTTGAATTGACCAAAAATTCGAAAACAACGAATTAACGAGTTACGTGACACGCATGGTAAAAAACTCCCTGTGAATGGTATGATATCGTATCGAAATTTAAGGTATACCAAAATTTTCGTATGGTATTGGTATGATTTTTCTCGATACCGAAATTTCGGTACGGTATACAGTATCACAGTTTTGGTACGGTATACCGTACCGAACCACCCCTAACCCTAAGTGTGTGCAATTAAATAATTACTTATTATTAAATAGTTTTAATAAGTAATATTTAAAATGGAATTTGGTAGTTATTATGAAGTAACGGAAGATACGTGGTTTAAGTCTTTTTTATTTTAATATATGTTGAAAAAATCTGCTTGTTCAATTGATACAGACCAATTGACGGTTTATCCTAGCCTCTCATCCTTAATATAATGTACTAGTACGTTTTCGCGCACTCTATGCATGTGATTAAACTATATTTCTATCCTATATTATTTCTGAGATTCCTAATTTTTAGTGTTTAAGATAAACATAATTTGTTAATATAAAAGTAAAAAAATAATGTATAAGAGTATAAGTACAATAAATAGAATTAGAAGTTATATATATATGAAAAGTATTCAATTAATTAAATTACAAATAGCAAGACTAAAATGTAAATAAGTTCACAGACCAAATTTTGCAGTTTATAGTCACTCTAGACTAATTATATAAGAGTATAGATAAAATAGAATAGATAAGAGTATAAAAGCATAAATAATAAGAGTATAAAAGCATAAATATTGTTTTTTTTCTCAAAGCGAAATCGTCGTAAGCAAAATCAAAAGTCGCTGTTCCTTAATGCATCTCATGGAACTATCTGGAACACGAATCCAGACCGCTCATTGTTTCCTATCAAAACATGACCCATTGAACGGTCAAGATTGCATCTCCACGCTCCATCGCGAACGTTCAGCGTAGCTGTATATATATGACGAAGAAACAGCCCACTTTTTCGCAATCCCTCGGTCGACTCCTGTAATTCATCGCTATACGATCTTTTTTGGGTTGAAATTGATTTTTCTTGTTGGGCTCGAGCTTCTGTTGATTAGATCTAAGGATGTTTGGTAGAGCTCCGAAGAAGAGTGACAACACCAGGTACTATGAGGTGTTGGGTGTTCCCAAAACGGCGTCGCCTGATGACTTGAAGAAGGCGTATAAGAAAGCCGCGATTAAGAATCATCCCGACAAAGGTGGTGATCCTGAGAAGGTAATTTGTTGGTTCTCTTCTTATGATTTCGTATCGTCTGTCTCGGTTTTGCTGGATTAGTATTTTTGAAGATCGATTGTTTCGAAATGGTATGTATTCTATAATTCGCTGGAATTGGGTTTAAAAAGTGATTAGGAAAATGAATCTCACTGTGAGTAGGTGAAGTTTATAAGACTATGTATGTAGGGGATGCAAGTGATTATGTCGCTCTGCTGATTGTGGGTTTGTTGATGCTAAAGAGATGGAGTGACTGGAACAATTCCGTCGTAATTTATATCATCTGCTGTTAGTATTCTAGTCGTTTCTTGGTACCTTTTAAATTCGAATCTCTATATTTCCAGCCGTGGGGATAATTTTTTTGAAGTCTTAGCATGTGAAAGTGTCACTTTACTGCAGTTCAAAGAGCTTGCTCATGCCTATGAGGTCCTCAGCGACCCTGAGAAACGTGAAATCTATGATCAGTACGGAGAGGATGCACTTAAAGAAGGAATGGGGGGCGGCGGTGGTATGCACGACCCATTCGACATCTTCTCGTCCTTCTTCGGAGGAAGCCCATTCGGTGGAGGTGAGTGACTTAACATAGTACATCGACCGTTATGATATCATCTTGTATTTTCTGTAGCTGTGGTGTGACATGACTGTGTTCATTTTCAACGAAATAGGTGGTGGGAGCAGTAGGGGACGAAGGCAAAGACGTGGAGAGGACGTTGTACACCCATTGAAGGTCTCTCTTGAGGACTTGTACCTTGGGACATCGAAAAAGCTATCTCTTTCGAGAAATGTGATCTGCTCTAAGTGCCAGGGGTAGGTCTTTTCTCTGTTTCATTCTCCACGAATTAAACTGTTTTGTGTCTGATTGGTTTGTGATACTGATCGTAACTTTCTCTTTCATGTTTTTCAGTAAAGGATCGAAATCGGGGGCATCATCGAAATGTAATGGCTGTCAAGGCAGTGGCATGAAGGTAACTATCAGACAGCTCGGCCCTGGAATGATTCAACAGATGCAGCACCCTTGCAATCAGTGCAAAGGGACGGGGGAGACGATTAGCGATAAAGACAGATGCCCTCAGTGTAAAGGGGAGAAAGTTGTTCAAGAGAAGAAGGTATTGGAGGTACATGTCGAGAAGGGAATGCAAAACGGTCAGAAGATTACATTCCCAGGAGAAGCTGATGAAGCAGTATGTATCTTGGCCTTTCTTAATAGTCTCTATCCGATTTCAGTTTCCTAACTGTACTCGGTCTGTATATAGATGTGACTTTATCGGTGTTTTTTTTTTTCTTTCAGCCCGACACTGTCACGGGGGACATTGTGTTTGTGCTTCAGCAGAAGGAGCATCCCAAGTTCAAGAGAAAGGGCGAGGACCTTTTTGTAGAGCACTCTCTGACTCTAACCGAGGCTTTATGTGGCTTTCAGTTCGTATTAGCTCACTTGGACGGCAGGTCGCTGCTCATCAAATCTCAGCCCGGGGAAGTTGTGAAGCCTGGTGAGTGATTCTTTCTTAGCAACACTGATTTATGTAAGGGTTTTTGGCTGGTAACTGAGTTGTAATTTTGTGTCCCTTTCGAAGATTCGTACAAGGCAATCAACGACGAAGGGATGCCAATGTATCAGAGGCCCTTCATGAAGGGCAAGCTGTACATCCACTTCAACGTTGAGTTCCCCGATTCTCTTTTGCCCGAGCAAGTTGAGGCTCTTGTGAAGATTCTTCCTCCCAAGCCACAGTCTCAGCTGACCGACATGGAGATTGATGAGTGCGAAGAAACAACCCTTCACGACGTCAACATTGAGGAAGAGATGCGAAGGAAAGCGCAGCAGCAGCAAGAGGCGTACGACGAGGACGATGAAGATGCTCACGGCGGTGCTCAAAGGGTTCAATGTGCCCAACAGTAGCATATTACTTTGAATGAGTGATTTCAATTGAGCTTTGATTAAAGGGGGCGAAGACTATTATATACCAAAGACCTTATTGAAGATTGATGATGTGCTTTTGTGCTTTGCTGTTTGGAGTTTTAACTATTGCTGCTTGAACCTATTAAGAATCATCTTATGGATGTGAGTTCGGGTTTATTGGAATCATTAACCGATTGACTGAACTAGGAATGAGATATTGAAGGGACAAACTACTGGAAAATTAATGACTTGTTACACATAATGAGCTGAGCTCTGTGATATACGGAGTAACTGACATAATGGATAAAGGGGAGGCATAAAACTAAATTTAATCATCACTTAGAATCAAAGTTCGAACTATACAATTTAGTCGAATATTTATCCTCTCTCTCTCCATCGAAAAAACTCTTCTATCTCCTATTCGTGAACCTACTTGATCGTTTTCTGAAATGACCCGATTCCTTGTATAAGCATGCCCATAAGTCTTTTGTAAGATATAGGTCTTGGTAATAAGTATCCCTAGGTACACGGCATTCGCTGTGACGATGTATTCATTGCGACAAAAGCCAAACTTTAATGTTCAGGGAATAAGGGCAGTGCACAAAAATAGAACGTAACTAAGGCGAAAGGGCAGAAAATGAAAGGGAACTGAGTCGAGAGGGTCGGGTAGAAAAGTCTAGGATTTCAGAGCGAGAACGTTGAGTCTTATGTTGGAGCATGTGACTGTGAGTTTGATCATGCTATGTTCTTTTATATTTTTCGCTTACGTGTCCTAGCTCTAAGGTTACGTGTTCATTATGCATGTTTGTCGCTTCATGATTACTCGACCCGTTTTTCCCCCAGAAGACCCTCATATTTATGCTTGCCACTTTAAGTAGTAGATATGCGATTAACTTGCAAATTTATGGCAGGGGTAAGGCTAGTGCACGAATTGAACGATTCACTATATGCTAGCCTATACACTGACTGGTTTTGAGCGGATCCCTGTGAGGTAAGAGTCTCGATTGGCAGTGCGAAGGAAGTTTAGGTCGACAAGTGCAAGTCATTAGTGTGATGTCCAAGATTATTCGCTTGATTCCGTTTCGTGCTTTCTAGCTTTGATGATAAATTGCGAACGATCGTGTCGTTATCTTGATTTGACGCCTTCTCTGACTTCTAATTTACTTGAGGACAAGCAAATGTTAAGTGTTGGGAGGTTTGATAAACGTATTTTAATATGTTTATTGTAGTAATTATGGGTGCTATAGTAGAATTTCCGTGGTCATTTTATGCATTTAATTGCTCTATTTACACCTATTTGGATATTATTGAACCTTAGGACAGCTTCCGGGCGAAAAGGAGCGAAAACGAGGCAAAACGGAGTAAAAACGATGGAAATAGGCATGTGACACGGCCGTGACACAAGTGCACAAGGCCGTGACAAGGGACAGAGTACTACACTGAAGAACGTCCGGCCGTGACCCAAATTGCACTAGGCCGTGACACCTGGCAGTAAGCTTCGAAGGTTATACTGGATGATGTCACGGTCGTGACACCCAATGCACTTGGCCGTGACACTTGGCAGAGAGTCGAAGTTCAGTACGTCACGGCCGTGACACCTAGTGCACTTGGCCGTGACACTTGGCAGAAAGCGCGAGAGGCAAAATTATGACTGTCAGACCCGACCCAATATATTGCGGTTTTCTAAAATGTACCCCAAACCCGATCATAAAAATCTTAACCCGATAGATTGCGGTTTGCTTATGTGCGGTTGGACTGGGGCGGTTTTCGCGGTTTTAATATTTATTTTTATCATAGCGAAAATTAAGGTAATATTCTAAAGTATAGATAGAGCAAAAAGGTATATCATTAACCTATTTACAAATATAAAAGTTTATATACAGAAATGTTATTATCATAGTAATAAGTAATAGTAACTGATAATAAAAGTCCGATAAGAAGCTTGATTAAAAGCTCATATGCATTGTTCACGATCGGCTTTTGGTAAAGCAACTAAAGCAGGTGTCTCATTTTGATTTAAAATTTTCTCATACAAAAAATAAATTTTTATTTTAAAATTTGAACTTGCCTTCTATAAACATCTAAGTGTTGTATTGGATAGACATAAAGAAGTTTTTTAGACATAATTTTAAATTATTCTTTTTAAAAAAAAAATCATCATTTAGAACTTAGCTTTACGCAATTTATTAAGGCTATGTCCTTGTATCCAATTCCCCTTTCGAAGAAACAAATTATTTATTTCAAAATTTTAAGTAGCCTTCTATAAACTTCAAGTGTATAATTGTTGATTCCAATTCCGAACAAATGAGGATAGTTGCATTGGATAAACATATAAAAATAATTTTCACTACATAATATCTATTTTTTCATGAAAAAGACATTTAGAGCTTAGCTTTACGCAACGTGTTATGATGAGTCGATGTTCTTGTATTATAGTAAATAATATTGTTGGCCTCGCTACTATTATGAGTTATATCTATTTTTTGAAATATTGAATAAAATATAGTAAAATTTTAGTATATTTTGCGGTTGGGTGCGGTTTTATGCGGTTTTAAAAATACAAAACCAAACCCGATTGCAAAATATGCGGTTTTACTTTTTAAAACCCAAACCAACCGATCAAACCGTTAACCCGACACTTGCGATTTGGGTTGGGTTGGGTCGATTGGGTGGGGCGGTCCGATGGGTTAAATGCTCACCCCTAACTGTCACGGCCGTGAAGGCCCATGTCCCAGGCCGTGACAGTAGGGAATTTCGGTATCAAAGCCCAAATTCGACTCAGAAAGAGGGGACACCAGATATCAACCCTAATCAATTAAGAGACGAAATAGCGGCAAAGAACAGGGAAACACGTCCCGGAGCGCAAGAGACGGATTAACGGTGAATTCCACACAGAATTGAACGAAGAACGAAGATCCTTCCACGAGATCATCTCAGATCCATCAGTAGGAAAGATCATGAGTTCTTCGCCTTTATTTCTTATTTCTTTTGTTGTTTTTCCTTCAATTATGAGTAGCTAATTTCCCTATGTATTTGGGAGTAGATGACCGCTAGGGTATTTCGTAGTTAAGACATATAATTATCGTGACTCTGTGTTTTGACTATTTATCGTTCTATGAAGTTGTTTCGTTACTTTAATTTGTCTATGTGTTAAAGTGATCATGTGGAAAATCATTTAGGGCGACAACTAAATAACGATTAGCCCATTCGTAGAAGATAGGATTCGAGTATAGGGCGAAAGCAAATACTCGATCATTGCCGTTAGTAATTACTGAATCTTAGATCCCCGCGAGCGTTTAGGGCGACAGCAAACTCGTGAGCGGGTTGGAAATTACCGCGATTTAGTCTTAATCATGTAGGAGCGTTTTTATTGTCTTAGCCGATAGTACCTAGCGGGATTCGAATCCCGAGCACATCTTTATCATCTGAAACTCTCGTATCAATTAGTCATGTTCTTTGAATGTCTAGTTGCTTTAGGTTTGGTCTGTTAGGTTAATTCATAAAACAATCGGCGTATTTTATTTAGGCTAGATATCGAGTTGATAGGTCATTACTAGTACTCAGTTTATTCCTCGGGTTCGATACTTGTTTACTCACTTTACTGCACTACTCACGATAGGTGCACTGCCTATCGCACGTTGGTGATAGTAATTAGGTATTCGTTTTATATTATCACTTGTCGCACTTGCAAATCATATTAGCACACCACATGTACGATTCAGCGGTGAATGACCCGAAGCCATCCATCGGGTCCCATCGTTGACGCAGACCCAGATTTTGAGCGGAAGTTACGAAGGAAACTCAAGTACGACACCGAAGGAGCTTCCACTAGCTCTCAGGACCATCTAGTTAGTTATTCAGAGGACAGTTCGCAAGAATCGACCCAAAACTCACGTGTAGAGGCATCCGTAGATAGCCCCGACACAGAAGTAAGAATGGCGGACCACAGAGTACCCGTCCACGAGGAGGAACCATCACTACAAGATCTCCTCAAGAATGCCGCGCTAGGCGGTACTGAGTCGCCGATTCTCATCCCGCCGATCGAGAACAACAACTTTGAGTTGAAGCATTCTTGGCTTCAAATAATTTTTCAGACGGCCCAGTTTGAGGGCAATCCCGATGACGATCCCTACTCCATCTGAAGGCTTTCTAAACCGTCACCAACACGATCAAGCTGATGCTATTCCAGTTCTCATTGAAGTTCAGGGTGAAGGATTGGTTGGAGATGTTGCCGCCCAGATCGATCACCACGTGGGAAGAGATGCGAGTCGCCTTCATTGGCCACTACTTCCCACTATCAAAGGTTCCAAGGCTGAAGACGGAGATATCATTTTTCCACCAGAAGGACTTAGAAAACCTCTACGAGGTATGAGAGCGCTATAAGGCGTTATTGAAGAGGTGCCCGGAACACGGAATGTCAAAGGCAGCTCAGATCAACCGATTTCACGAGGAGCTCAATGATCAGACCGTTCACATGCTAGATGGAGCCGCAGGAGGAGGACTCGTGAAGCTCAACGCAACCGACGCTTGGAATCTGATTGAGGACTACTCGAGGAACAGCTTCATGAGGGGCAATACGAGGATGAAGACACCCGGCGTATTCGGAGTGAGCGAGGAGACGGCCACGAATGCCAAATTCGAGGCGCTTCAGCAACAAATCGCTGCGACAAACTCTCAGTTGCAGACAGTCATCGGCGCACTACTCCCGAAATCAGGGCAGACTCCGCCCGTAAATGCCGTGACGACCACCGCACCGACGCAGCATACGCCATACGTACCACCGGGCGGGATTTGTGGCGCAGCCCACGAGACCTCAGAATGTCAACTTAGGCAGCCGCTGGAGCACGTAGATTATGTGGGCAATTACCAAGGTGGCCAGCAAAGTTTCCAACCCCGAGCGCACCCCAACTTGGCGTATGGGAATCAGAACCACCAGGGGCAAGGACCGCTAGGATTTCAGCCTAGGCCGTCTGGTTTCCAAAACGGGGTGCACACCGTAGGAGGATCTGCGACATGAGAGAGATGAAGGATATGGAAGGCGCTCCTCACGAACTTCAGCAGCACCACCGCAGCCCACGAGAGCCAAATGACGAAGATGGGGGTGTACATGGAAGCGAATGACGTATGTGCCCAGAACACGACGCCTCGCTCAAGAGCTGGAGCAACAGGTGGGCTAGATGGCAAAACAATTGGCAGGGCGTACTCAGGGATCACTCTCAAGCTACACCGAGCCGAACCCAAATGAGTACTGCAAGACGGTAACTTTGAGGAATGGGCGAGAACTGCAAGAAGTACCTGATCGAGCGGATCGAGTAATAAAAATAAAATGAATATCGCAAACTATCCCACGCTCAACGGGTAAGTGTACCTATCAAAATAGTATAGCAATGGCAAGTATTCGAGTATCGAACCCAAAGGAACTATATACTTTAGAAAACCATCGCTTAAATATACTAGTTAATATTTTTGGTTTGATACAAATATAAATAACGATAAACTAAATAAGCGATAAACATAAAAATAAAATCTGATAAAAGAACGATAACGGAGTTGTGACGATTTATGTAAGCGAATGTATTTGAGACTTCGAATCCCTCTAGTTCGATCAAACGACAAACAAGCTATATATTTTAGCTAATTATTAGACCGTGAGGATTCCTATGGTATGAATACGGGTTTCTACGATTGGGCGAAACTGCACTTACTCGCTTCGACTCGTAACAACTAATCTACGCCTTAAAAAGCTGGGCAAGCTTCCCTAACTTACTTAATCGCATACCACAGTAAATAACGATGAATCCCGCTATTAGATTTGACTCTAATCTGGCGGGGTAGTTCAACCTATCTCTAGCGATGAGTTTATTCCGCTCGTTTACGAGTGGTCTAATCGCCGCCCCTCTCTCGAGCGTAGCGTTCGATTTCCCAATAATTATTTCGACCACGTAGACATAATCAAAACAATAGCATATATCGTAACCGAGTCATAATAAAAAGCATATTAATAATACGTTCAACATACGTACGATCTCCCTAGGGTTCATCTAATCTCAAATACTATGGGATTTAGCCGCTCATATGAAACATCAACATAACGAGGACCGTAAATAACAAAGAGAAAACAATGTTTCTTCCCTGAATTTTCGTTGAGGAGTTTTCCCGAACGAGTGGTGGGCGTCTCAGCTTTTTACCTTTTCTTGTCCTTCTTTGCACTGTCCGTTCGCTGCTCCTCCTACACCGCAGCCCGTCACAATCGCAGCAGCCCAAGAGTCAGCTCGCTACCTCCGTCTGTCAGTCTCAGCCGCAATCCCGCCTCGTGTACCCGGCTCGGATCAGCCCTCCGTCAGTCCCGGTAGCTGCTCCCTCGTAGCTATTTCTCGCCTTCGTTTAACGCTTCCACGGATCAACCCTGCAGCGCTGCCGTCGCAGATCAGCCGCAGCCCCGCAAAGACAGTCGATGCTTCTACACCTCCCTCTTTTCCCTTTCTCCTCTGTTCTTTTTTTGCAATTCCTTCGCTCTATTTATAGATGAGGGGGGAGACACCAAAATCTTCATGACTGCTTTAAGAACGGCGTTGCAAGATTTTCTTCCTTGAGCCTTGCGCTTTATATTCGTCGATCAGATTTGTGTGCGGGATGTCGTGTGTGCTTGTGGGTCTTCTATGGTTTTTTTTCTTTCTTCACTTGCGTAAGTGTGTATGTATGTATATAGCGTATCCATTTATCACAATAATGGGCTTGGGCTTTTTTTTTCTTCTCTTGGGCTGATTTTTATTCTTGGGCCCCAGTTTCTTTTGGGCCGATATTGGTCTTGAAGATCCTCGATTCTTTCCAAGTCCTTCGGTTGTAATTCTTTTCACCAATACCTGTCGAATATTCTATATAAACGTAAAAGCATAATATTAGAAGAAATTTTATATAAATAACAACCGACATTACGCTTTTACGGCGTATAAAATTGCTAAAAATTTCGTTTATCAGTACCCGCCAAGAAGAAGGCGAAGGAGAACACCAACTTCGAGAGCCACGACGAGCCCGAAGTGGAGGAAATCAGAGGCGACAACATCGAGAAGGCCGAAGCTGAGAAGGAGAAGGTCGAGCCTAAAAAGGAAAAGGCGAAGGAGATCGAGCTGCCACAGGTGAAGCCATACCAGCCAAAGATTCCTTACACAGCTCGACTGAAGAATGACAAGGACGAGGTGCAGTTCGGTAAATTTAGGAGTATGTGTAAATAAATTGCATATTAACTTACCGTGTGTTGAAGCTATTACGCAGATGCCTAGCTTCGCCAAGATGAGGACCTATTGACGAACAGAAGAAAGCTCGAACACGTTTTCACAGACCTGCGAGGAGAGTGCTCGACGATACTGCAAAGCAAGATCCCTAAGAAGCTCAAGGACCCAGGGAGTTTTATTATTCCCTTTCTTATAGGAGATTTAGTTGTTGAGCGTGTGTTAGCTGACCTAGGTGCTAGCATTAATTTAATGCCATATTCCATGTTTAAGCGCTTAGGATTAGGTGAGCCACGACCCACTAGGATGAGCTTGCAGTTAGCCGATAGATCATGGAAGTATCATCGAGGTGTTATCGAGGATGTTTTAGTTAAAGTGGATAAGTTCGTGATTCCTGCTGATTTTGTTATCCTAGACATGGAAGAAGATGATAATGTTCCGTTGATTTAGGTAGATCGTCTTAGCCACAAAAGAAACCATGATAGACGTTAGGAATGGCACATTGACTTTGACAGTAGATGGAGAAAAAGTTACATTTAGCATGACTGATTCGATAAAGAAAAGTAATGAGCATGACGATAAGTGTTACTACCTAGACGCTTTTGAGCACGACTTTCTCTTTTCTGTGCAAGGTCTATCACAGGTTTTGAGCGAGGAGGACACCAGAATGATTATGGCGATTGATGAGTGTGGGGAGGAGGCCGACGAGCCCATAATAGCCCTCGACGAGAGCAGCGAAGAGGACAAGGAAAAGAGCTTGGTCGAGGAGCCACCAGTCCTAGAGTTGAAGCCGCTGCCCGACCACCTCGAGTACGCGTTCCTTAGCAGCAATGGAGGGCTACCAGTCATCATCTCACGAGCCTCGGCGACGGACAGAAGGGCCAGGCCAGCTCTTAGACGTTTGAAAGCGCACCAGAAGGCTTTGGCGTGGAAGATATGCGACATAAGGGTATCACCGAGCCGCTGCATACTGCATGCACAAGATCCTCATGGAGGACGATTTCAAGCCGGTCGCTCAACGTCAAAGGCGCCTCAACCCCAATATGAAGGACGTCGTCAAAAAGGAAGTGATCAAATTGCTAGACGCGGGGATGATCTATCCCATTTCAGACAGCGCATGGATCAGCCCAGTTCAAGTGGTCCCAAAGAAAGGAGGCATGACGGTCGTCACCAACGACAAGAACGAGCTGATTTCCGACGAGGACAGTGACTGGGTGGCGCGTCTGTATCGACTATGGGAAGTTGAACGACGCCACGAGAAAGGACCATTTTCCTTTACCGTTTATCGGTCAGATGTTAGAAAAGTTAACCGTCACTCATTTTACTGTTTTCTTGATGGTTTGTCAGGTTATCTGCAGATTTCCATAGCACCCGAGGACCAGGAAAAGACCATATTCACGTGCCCATTCGGAACGTTCACGTACTGAAGGATGCCATTCGGTCTCTGCAATGCCCCAGCCACCTTCCAGCGATACATGATGGCCATATTCGACGAACTGGTGGGTGAGGTAATGGAGGTATTTATGGACGATTTTTCTGTGTTTGGTTCGTCATTCGATGCATGCTTGTCAAATTTGAAGCTCGTACTCGCACGATGCGAGGAAACGAACTTGGCAATTAATTGGGAAAGTGTCATTTCATGGTTCGAGAGGGTATAGTTCTGGCCATAAGATTTCCTCTAAAGGAATGGAAGTGGACCGAGCTAAGTTGGAAACGATAGAAAGACTACATGTCCCCTCGAATGTGAGATCAATTAGGATTTTTCTAGGGCATGCTGGGTTTTATCGTAGTTCATTAAGACTTTTCTAAGATCGCACGACCCATGTCTAGATTGCTAGAAAAAGATGCCCTATTTGAATTTAATGATGAGTGTTTGCATGCTTTTAACTTGCTTAAGGAGCGATTAATCGCAGCACCTATTATGGTCGCCCCCGACTGGGGGCTACCCTTTGAACTAATGTGCGATGCTAGTGATTATGCAGTTGGGCCGTGCTAGGGCAGTGTAAGGACAACCATTTCAGGCCAATCTACTACGCGATTAAGACGCTAGACGTAGCCCAGGCAAATTACACGACCACTGAAAAGGAGCTATTAGCCGTCGTGTTCGCCTTCGACAAGTCAGGTCATATCTTATCCTTTCTAAGGTTATTGTGTTTACTAACCACTCTGCTCTTAAGTACTTGTTAGTGAAGCCAGATGCAAAGCCACGGCTAATCAGATGGATACTACTGCTTCAAGAGTTCGACATAGAGATCTGGGACAAAAATGGTGCAGAGAATCTAGCCGCGGATCACCTCTCACGACTAGAAGAGTCCAAGATTTATAATAAGGATGAAAGGGCGATACACTATCGGTTTCCAAATGAACATCTTTACTCGATACAGGTGGTAAGTGACGACACTCCTTGGTTTGTGGATTATGCTAACTACCTTGTCGCGAGGGTCTACCTAAGGAGTACACTAGTCAGCAAAAGAAGAAATTCTTTTCTGACCTGAGGTACTACTTTTGGGAAGACCCGTATCTTTTCAGGCGATGTGCAGACCAGGTGATACGACGATGCGTTGCCTTTCCAGAGACGACACAGATCTTGAGGCATTACCACAATGGACCGACTGGAGGGCATTACGCAGCCAATCGAACCGCTCGGAAGGTGCTGGAGAGCGGATTCTACTGGCCACGATTTTCAAGGACGCCCAAAGGTACGTTGACACTTGTGATCAGTGTCAGTGCACAGGTAATATCTCTAAACGCGACGAAATGCCGCAGAATTTCATTTGTGTGAGATTTTTGACGTATGGGGTAGAGATTTCATGGGTCCGTTCCCTAGCTTGTATACTAATAAGTCCATCCTAGTTGCTGTCGATTATGTTTCAAGTGGGCCGAGGCGCAAGTCTTACCCACGAACGACGCTAGGATAGTCGTTAGATTTTTGCGAGCATTGTTTTCACATTTTGGGGCGCCTAGGTGCATTATTAGTGATCGGGGTACACATTTCTGTAACACCCAATTTGCACGCACGTTAGAACGTTACGGTGTCAGACATGGCCTATCCACCCCGTACCACCCCAAGCTAGCGGTCATGTCAAAATAGTAAATCGTGAGTTGAAATGCATTCTAGAAAAGACCATAGAAGGAAACCGTAGAGAGTGGACAAATAAGTTGAATGATGCACTTTGGGCATATAGAACTGCATATAAGACACCTATAGGCACTACACCGTATAGACTAGTCTATGGAAAAGCATGTCACCTCCCCGTAGAATAGAGCACAAGGCCTATTGGGCGATCAAGTCCTTAAATCTTGATTTAGGAGACGCCAGCGGAAAGCGGCAACTCTCATCAATGAGTTAGATGAGTGGCTGCTATCCGCTTATGATAATGCTCCTATGTATAAAGAACGTTCAAAAGCTTACCATAATAAGAAATTAGCCAAAGAATAGAGTTTCAGGAAGGGAACCAAGTCCTCCTCTTTAACTCTCGACTTAGGCTCTTTCCCGGCAAACTTAGATCACGTTGGTCGGGACCGTTCACTGTTACCCGTGTTTTCCCTTATGGTATTGTTGAGATTTCAAGTATGGAGCAGGGTACTTTCAAGGTGAACGGCCACAGGTTGAAGCACTATCACGCAGGCGAGGAAGACGTGACCGAAAAAGAAGTGATCTACTTGGACTTCCAGACTTGAGTGAACGAAAGGACGTCCGACTAACGACGGTGAAGTAAGCGCTTCTTGGAGGTAACCCGGGTAATTTTATTTATGTCTTAGGCATTAGCTTAGTCCGAAAAAAATTTCGTTGTGCAATGTCACGGCCCTAAGCTCAGGCTTCACGACCGTGACAATGCCCAGAGGCACTCACTGCGTCACGTCACTACCAGAAGCTTAAGCTTCACGGCGTGACAATGCCCAGAGGCACTCACTGCCCTTTGTCACGGCCAGAAGCTTAAGCTTCACAGCCGTGACAGCATCCAGAAGCACTCTGTGTTTCATGTCACGGCCGGAAGCTTAAGCTTCACGGCCGTGACGAACGCGGGACTTCAAAAATAATAATAATAATAATAATAATAATAAAATTAGTATTATTTAACTAATTAATTAATTAATTTAAAGAAAAATTATTATTATTTTGTCATGACCAGTGACTCGAGGCATTGGCAGGAGTTGCCCAAAGAAACTAGTATAATTTTCTTGCCTTAGGAAAATGTATGCATAGGCTCTTTCTTTAACTTGCTTTCTTACTCTCTTACTCTTTGCTTCCGACTACAGCGTGACCGCTTCCAGAGGTGCCCCTGCCTCTTATCACGGCCAATGGCTTAAGCATCACGGCCGTGACACCCACGGGAATTTAAAAAAATTCCTACTTCTTTCTCTCTCTCTCTACTTCTCCCTTTCTCTTTCCCCTCTTCTCTCCCTCTACCTTCGTCGCCCTCACAACACCCACCACCACCACAAATAAAATCACCATCGCCCACATATCAACGCCACAACCGACGCCAACCGCCGCCCTACACCGTGAAACCACATTACCTTGAATCAAACTCATTTAAGCTCGAAAGGTACGATTTTCTTTCACATCTCTTCGGTTTCAATTCGCGAGATTTCTTCGATTTTCGAAAAATCTGGGCATGAATTACTTCATTCATTGTGTTAACACGATGGGACTATCATAGGAGTGCAGAATTCGTTGATTTTGATGTTGAATTTCGACAGCCACGACGAAGAACCCTAATTTTTGAATTTGGGAATTGGGACCAATTTCGTGTTTGTCGTGCTTGTTTATGGCTAGATACATGCTAATAGCAAGTTGGGTATGCTTTTTTTGTGATTTCGTTCATTAATTTCGAGTTTTGGACGGAGGAACCTCAATTTCGAAAATTGGGGATTTTTGGAATTAATTGGCGAAATCTGTTGCTTTTATGGTGTTAATTAGTTTTAATTCATGATATGACTTATGTCGCTACGTTTGTTCAATTTTGGAGTTAGATTGAGTGATTTCGGTTGCATGCCACGTGTTCGACAAAATGCTTCTTTGAGCTTTCAAGGGTCATTGGATTATGATATATCTTTGTTGTGATTATTGGTCGAGTCGAGCTGTCTTCATACTATTTTTTCTTTCAGCTCACATCTCCCTTCTAGGTACTATGGGCAAAAGTCGATCCACAGCTCAGCGTGACCCCGCCTCGCATTCGCCTGTTCATCAAAGGCGACGCGGGCCCCTGCCGACACTGCTAGAAGCCATGGGTCAGTTCATTGACGAGGCTCAGATTGCACGGTACAACAGGCTGAAGGCCATGGAGTTCATCCTCATGGACCAGATCGACTACGTACGCTGGCGAAGCACCACATCGACCAGCAGGTCGCACAATACCTCTCACTCAGTGGATGGACCACTTTCTTCAACATCGACGAACCGTAGTACAAGGAACTCACCTTGGAGTTCCTTTCCACCTTCTCCCACGATGAATACGGTGTCAGCACAATCACATTCCGGGCATTCAACAGAGAGCACACAGTAACGGTCGACAACCTTTGCCATGCACTTGGAGTACCAGCGTCAGGCCCGCATCTGCCCTATTCGACCTACTTTCAGAACAGGGAGGTCGATTGGCTTGCTGGGCTGACATCGCTCGACCAGGTGAGCCAGAATACAGCCCAAAGACCTCAAAGGCGTCTGCTGCTCAGGAGCCCAAGACTGCGCTACATCCACCGCCTCCTCACGACCTCGCTCACACCGAGGGGCGAGTCGCACGGAGCAATCACCCTCCGTGATCTCTTTTACCTAACTAAGCTGCAGCGAGGCAAACGAATCCATTTGGGAAAAGCGCTAGCCCATGCTTCCGATGCTCAGGTGGAAGTAAGAAGCCATGGCAAGACGATGTAGGAGCACTCATCACGCACGAAGTCGTTCGGGGACTACGACTGTGGCCAGCGAATGCACCCGAGATGGAGGTAGTCGGCGGGCGCAACCCTTTGAACAAGGAGATGCTCGTGAAGATGAAGATGCTCATAAAGGCACCCACCTGGACTCACACGAACAAGGTGTACCTCTGGCACGAGATGTATCGTGGCCAAACGGACCACGTCGACGTCCTCGGCCGACTAGCTCTACAGACACGACCGCGGGGTCTTCCTATTCCTCCGGCTACCACCATCACGAGTCATCCGGCGTCGCCCCCTACACGTCGACAGGGGACCTCGAGGCGCTGCGCCAGGAGATGCTGTGCATGAACGCCGACGCGCTGCAACGCGACGAAGAGAGCCGCTGCTATAACGAAGAAACCCGACGCCAACAAGAAGAGTACGAGCGTCGGAATGAGGAAGCCGACCGTAGGTACCGCAAAGAACTAGACAGCTACAACCAGGCCCTACAAGCCATGGACACCGCGCTCAAATTCTCCCAACAGTTGATGTCGCTCCTTCGACCGAGGCCACCCTCACCACCACCACCCCCTTAGTATTTTTCCTTTTCTTCTTTCTTGTCCTTTCTTTTCGTTCGACATTTCATTTGCCTAAGTGGTCGTCGTGTCTATGTTAATGTCGTTGATGCCTAGGATGTTTATAACTATGTCTAGTCTACGCTTAATGTATGACTACTTTCTTTTTACGTCTATTATTCTCTTTAGCTGGGCCAGGATGCGCATAACGAGTTACGACACGACCTTCACGCGTTCAGTCACGACTACTTCACGATTACGTCGATTTATCGTCAGGGGAGTCCCATGTTTAACTTTTTCCCTTCCTTTATCCTTTTTACATTGAGGACAACGTCAGACTTAAGTGTGGGAAGGGGATTTAGGTTGAGAATGCACGTAAAAAAATTTTTATGACGTGTTCGTGAACTAGCAATTTCGTTAGAAAGGCATGAATTATTCAAATCAGGCATGATTGTTTGCGCTTATCTCGAGTTGGTCTACATTTTATGAAATTTTGTGAGCAATTAGGATATGCATGACTGATTGAATCGTGTCTACCTGAATCGATATAGCACTATTTTGAGAGAGTCGTACCCAACCCTTTTTCGTTGTGAGAGTTTGAGCCTGACGAGCTTACGCTCATTTTCTTAGTTGTGTGACGTGTCTAGTCTATGTCTCTCTAGAACTTGCCTGTCTGATACACGTTGAATTGTTTTTGGTGTGTTAGTATGGAAATGACGAGGGCATTAGGAATTAAGCCCATGACCAAATTTCCCTACCATGATTAACCCCCTTAGTTAGCCACTTTGAGCATGAGCCTATTCGTTTGCTTACCTCGTAAATTATAGAAGCCACTGACCGAATAAGCCTCCAAAGATTATATGAACCTGAGTTGATTAGAGTAGAGCAGAAGTCGAACTTGAGAGTTACTGTTTCAGTGTCTGATTTAATGTTCTTCTCTGCTATTCGTGAAATGACTCGACCCTACTTGACCGTTTCCTGAAATGACCCGATCCCTTACATAAGCCTGCCCATAAGCCTTTTGCAAGATATAGGTCTTGGTAATAAGTATCCCTAGGTACACGGCATTCGCTGTGACGACGTATTCTTTGCGACAAAAGCCAAACCTTGATGTTTAGGGAATAAGGGCAGTGCACAAAATAGAGCATAACTAAGGCAAAAGGACAGAAAATGAAAGGGAACTGGGTCGAGAGGGTCGGGTAGAAAAGTTTAGGATTTCAGAGCGAGAACGTTGAGTCTTATGTTGGAGCATGTGACTGTCAGTTTGATCATGCTATGTTCTTTTATATTTTTCGCTTACGTGTCCTAGCTATAAGGTTACGTGTTCATTATGCATGCTTGTCACTTCATGATTACTCGACCCGTTTTCCCTCGAAAAGACCCTCATATTTATGCTTGCCACTTTAAGTAGTAGAGATGCGATTAACTTGCAAGTTTGTGGTAGGGGTAAGACTAGTGCACGAATTGAGCGATTCACTATATGCTAGCCTATACATTGACTGATTTTGAGCGGATCCCTGTGAGGTAAGAGTCTCGATTGGCAGTGCGAAGGAAGTTTAGGTCGACAAGTGCAAGTCATTAGTGTGATGTCCATGATTGTTTGCTTGATTCCGTTTCGTGATTTCTAGCTTTGATGATAAATTGTGAACAATTGTGTCGTTATCTTGATTTGGCGCCTTCTCTGACTTCTAATTTACTGGAGAACAAGCAAATGCTTAAGTGGGGGAGGTTTGATAAACGTATTTTAATACGTTTATTGTAGTAATTATGGGTGCTATAATAGAATTTACGTGGTCATTTTATGCATTTAATTGCTCTATTTATACCTATTTAGATATTATTGAACCTTAGGACAGCTTTCGGGCGAAAAAGAGCGAAAACGAGGCAAAACGGAGCAAAAACGACGGAAATAGGCATGTGTCACGGCCGTGACACATAGTGCACCAGGCCGTGACAAGGGACAGAGTACTAAACTGAAGAACGTCACGGCCGTGACCCAAATTGCACTAGGCCGTGACACCTGGCAGTAAGCTTCGAAGGTTATACTGGATGATGTCACGGCCGTAACACCCAGTGCACTTGGTCGTGACACTTGGCAGAGAGTCGAAGTTCAGTACGTCACGGTCGTGACACCTAGTGCACTTGGCCGTGACACTTGGCAGAAAGCGCGAGAGGCAAAACGATGACTGTCACGGCCGTGAAGGCCCATGTCCCAGGCCGTGACAGTAGCGAATTTCGGTATTAAAGCCCAAATTCAACTCAGAAAGAGGGGACACCTACCAGATATCAACCCTAATCAATTAAGAGACGAAAAAGAGCATCAAAGAATAGGGAACACGTCTCGGAGCGCAAGAGACGAATTAACGACGAATTCCACGCAAAATTGAACGAAGAACGAAGATCCTTCCTGTCAGGACCCACCGTCCGACCTCGTAATTCGTTTTAATCCTAAGTGCCTAATACTTCGTTATCGTGCAAAAGCGTAAAAATGCGAATAAAATTTTTCCTTTTTAAATGTGCGCGAAGTCTTACATACAAGTCAAAAGAATGTTCATAATCATTTTACAGTTCATTGTAGTCGTATCTACACAAATACAAGTGCGTGTCTGCAGCAAAAGCTTCCTAGGCGCCCGGCCTTCACAGGTCGTCATCCATACACACTCCCAACCCAAAAGCAGCCGGAAGCTCCAAAGATTGGCCTTGCGCCATCGATAGATCACGTACCGTGATCGTCAGTACCTACAACACGTATCGTAAGGATGAGCCACCGAGGCTCAGTAAGCAGAAATTATGCATGTGTGCACGTGTCCTAACGATCGACAATCCACGCCGTCGTTTTTTAACGCTCATACTCTTTTTCTTATGCTCATGCTCTTTTCTTGACTCGTACATCATATGGGCCCTAGGCTTTCTAACCCAGTATGCGCCATATCATAGGGATCTCAATCCACTAGGGATTCGCACGTATGTGGAGGTTCACACTAGAAGGTCACCCGAAGGAATCTTCCCTTACTCAGTGTGGCCTCCACGCGGACGCTTCTCTCTGGTAGCCAACACCGAGGCCACTAACCGCGGAGGTCACCCGAAGGAATCTTCCCATCCGGGTAGTGTTTACACACTAGAAGGTCACCCGAAGGAATCTTCCCTTACTCAGTGTGTGCCCCGGCCGCATCCTCCAGGTTGCATCTCCGCATACGGGGTATTCCCCCAGCCTCTTATACAGGCCTTATGGCTTCATTCACCATGGCTGCATAGGGAGTCGTGACTCTTCATTGAGTCGACACAAATGCCAATATCGGCGAGTATACATCGCACGCAGGCGATCTTATGCACGCTCGTACCTTTCATCTTACGTACTACGTGTGCGTGCAAATGCTCATGCCATGCTCATGATGCAGATCATACTATCATGCAATTAATTATTCATGTCGTAACATACACATTCCACATAAGGTCGCGTAGGCACGAAATCACATAATCATACGCAGGCAAGTTACGTGTCGTAGTTGAATTTATACTTACCTGGTATCCTTAGCTATATCGTACGGTAAATTGCTAATCTTCAAACCCTAAGTATAGAGACATACAAATTAGGGTTTGTTAGTCTAGTTATAATTTCACAAAATTGGCTTAATTTAAATAATTTCGACTTTCATGAATTTCGAAATCCTAAAGTTTCGAATGTTTGATTTAATTTAAAAGATACCACTTTGAAATTCCTAAGGACCTCGACATGGTTAACGAAATGGGTTTTTTGAGCTTGATCTCGACATGTGGATAAATCTCGGGTTGCATGGTTAATTAAGTCTCGACATTGTATGTGTAAGAATTCAACATTTGGACTATTTAAAGATCTCGACACATTCAAGATAGATCTCGACTGTCCTAAGTGGATCTCGACATCATACTAAAAGATTTCGACATGAATTAGGAATACATCTCGACATAATATAAGGGTTCGACATTTTATTACTATACAAAGTCCCGATATAAATTATAAGGTAGGATCTCGGGCTAGTTGTCGATATGAATCTCGATATAGTGTATAAAGATCTCGATATAATGTATATAATGATTTCGAGTATTACGAAATATGGATCTCGAACTACATTACTAGTTAAATCTCGATATGGGATAGATGTCGAGATTTATATCATATTATAAACAAAGATCTCGAGCTAGGGTAACATAGGTCTCGACATTGCATATCCAAGATATCGAGATATATGTTAAGCGTTTTGTACAAATGTCGAGATTATAAGGATTTCGGTATTAACATTGTTTTCGGTATGAGATAGATGTCGAGATGTATATCACATTATGGACAAGGATTTCGAGGTAAACTCGACATTACACTTCAATCTCGACATAATTCGAGATATGCCTTCATTGATTATATTTAAGGACCTCGAGATTCAACTAAACAATACAGATATCGACAACATAGATTTTGATAAATAAATCTTGATATCTAGTGTGTAGGGTAATCTCGACATTTGATATAAGGATCGATCTCGATATTTATACAATAGGAATCTCGACATAGTTTGTAAATGAATCTCGGCATTTAATAAGCCTCGACATTTAATAAATCTCGGCATGGGTGGAAGAATCTCGACATAGTTATTGAGGTAAATCTCGATTTGTTAACTCGACATCCTATCTAACATTTCGATATTTACCTTAACATCTCGACATTGTATTTCAAGTTTGAAACAGAAAATGTCGACATGAAATTCAACATGAATCTCGACATGTATCATAAACCCCCATCTTCATCCTATCGAAACTAGATTCTTAGCTTATTCTACCCAACACTTAGCTAAGCTCAAGGGAATCTTTAACTATGGATTATCGTCCAAGGTTAGGGCTTTTTGCCGTCTATGTAACATCTCATTTCATAACTCTCCTAATCCTACACGTGTTTAACTAAATGATCTCATTTCATAGCTTAGGGAATTAGCTTTTAAATCCGAATTCCAAGCTATCTTGAGGGTCAAGTCTTGAGCTTCCTTCAATGTCTTCCTTGCTTCTTCTTTCGTATTCGTGGGTTCTTGGTGGGATTAGAGAGTTTAGATAGTTGAATAAATATTTTAATTAAAAAGGAGACATGATGATGGGACTTCAAGGCGTGGAATGTCCTTGTTTTAAGGAGGGTTTGCCTCCTAAGTTGGTATTCCTTGAATTGGCCTAAGGTTAGGTGTTAGCCCAAGTTGAATATTTCATAATCCCATGAATTTCCTAGCCCATTTTGATGCTTCATGGTCCAATAAAATCCTAGTCCATGTTTCTATACGCCATCCTCGAGAATTTCCTCCTTGTGGGGAGTCATCGTAACACATAATTAATAGCACATAATTTCAGTTAATTCTCATAAGAATCACGAGCATGAAATTCATAAGATCCCATAATCATATGACATACACGCAATTCACATGAAATTATTCGAATCATAACGAAATTTATTGGCCGACCTAGTTTGCGAGTCTCGGGTCCTACATCCTCCCCCCTTAAGGAGGATTTCGCCCCCGAAATCAACCGTGTGAAACAACTCGGGTAAAGAGTTCTCATCTCGTCCTCCCATTCCCATGTGGCTTCTTCCGGATTGGTTCCGCCACAGTACTTTCACTAAGGGAATATCCTTATTCCTAAGTCTCTTGGTCTCGTACATCAATATCTCCACCGGAATCTCTTCGTAACTCAGATCCGGCTTCAATTGTTGATGTAGGGACTCATTTCCTAGAACGTGATTCAGGTCCGCTATGTACTTGCGTAGTGTCGAGACGTGGAACACGTCATGCACTTGCGATAATGACGCTGGTAGCTCTAGTTGGTATGCTACCTCACCCATCCTTTTTACTATTCTGAATGGTCCTATATACCTAGGACTCAACTTCCCTTTCTTCCCAAATCTTTTCACGCCCTTCATCGGCGATACCTTTACAAACACCATATCACCTTCTTCGAATTCCAGTGGTCGACGTCTTCGGTCTGCGTAGCTTTTCTGTCGACCCTGTGCCGATCGCATTCTTTCTCGTATGGTAGTAATGGCTTCTGTCATTTCTCGTACTATGTCGGGGCCTAGCATTGCACGTTATCCGACCTCGTCCCAATATACTGGGACCTGCACCTATGCCCGTATAGCGCTTCGTATGGTGCCATCCCGATTGTAGCGTGGTAGCTATTATTGTACGAGAACTCGATCAGTGGGAGGTACCTACTCCAATTTCCTTTGAAATCGAGTACACACGCTCGGAGCATGTCCTCCAGCGTCTAAATCGTTCGCTCGGATTGACCGTCCGTCTGCGGATGGTAGGCGGTGCTAAAAGATAACTTCGTTCCCATGGCCTTTTGCAAGCTCGTCCAGAATTTCGACAGAAATCTGGAGTCGCGATTTGAGACTATCGATGATGGTATGCCATGCAGTCGTACTATTTCTTGAATGTAGAGCTCCGCGTACCGTTCCATGGAGAACGTCGTGCTGATTGGTAGGAAATGGGCAGACTTGGTTAGTCTGTCGACGATTACCCAAATTGCCTCGTGCCCTTTCGCATTCCTCGGCAATCCTACTACGAAGTCCATTGTAATGTTATCCCATTTCCATTCCGGAATGGGTAACGGTTGTAGGGTTCCCGCCGGCCTTGATGCTCGGCTTTTTTCTGCTGGCACATCAGGCATTGACTTACGAAGGTCGCAATGTCCTTTTTCATGCCTGGCCACCAGTATTTTATTTTAAGCCTCTGTACATCTTCGTTGCTCCGGGATGTACTGAGTGTACAGTGGCATGTGCTTCCGCCATTATCGTTCTTCGTAGCTCAGCATCTTCCGGCACGTATAGTCGATCCTTGAAGTACAACCTTTCATCTTCCCGTATCATGAAATCTCATGTCGGTTGTTCCGGTTGTGCTTCTTTGATCTTCGTGTAAAGCTCGTCTGCTTCCTACGCCGTCTTAATTTGCTCTAGCAGCGTTGGTTGCAGAGTTAAAGCTGCTAGCTGCGCTTCAACTTCGCCTAGTTGTACAACTTCTACTTCCAGTATTGCAACTCTGCACTTACTGCTTTTCGACTTAAGTACTATGTTCGCCTTGCCTGGGTGGTAGTTGATTACGCATCGTAATCCTTAACTAGTTCTAACCACCTCCTTTGCCTCATGTTCAGCTCCTTTTGCGTGAAGAATACTTGAGGCTCTTGTGGTCGGTGTATATCTCACACCGCTCTCCATAGAGGTAATGCCTCCAGATCTTGAGAGCAAATACCACTGCCGCGAGCTCTAGGTCGTGCGTCGGGTAATTCTTCTCGTACTCCTTTAGTTGACGAGAAGCGTATGCTACTACATTCCCGTTCTGCATTAGCACACACCCTAACCCTTTCTTCGACACATCACTATACACGGTGACCCTCCAGTTCCCGAAGGTATTGTGAGAACTAGGGCCGTGTAAGCCGTTCTTTCAGCTCTTGAAAGCTCTGTTCGCATTCTGTGGTCCACTAAAATGGCGTATTCTTCCTGGTCAGCTTCGTCAGTGTAGACGCTATCTTTTGAGAAATCCTTGATGAACTTCCTGTAGTAGCCCGCCAGACCGAGGAAACTCCGTACTTCCGTTACATTGGTCGGTCTGGGCCAGTTGCTAATGGCTTCTATCTTGTTCGGGTCTACAGAAATCCCTTCTCATGATACTATATGCCCAAGAAGGCGACTTGGTCGAGCCAAAATTCGCACTTCTTGAACTTGGCGTATAGTTGTTTGTCCCGTAATATACTCAGAACTATCCTCAAGTGTTCTTCGTGCTCCTCCTTCGTCTTCGAGTAGATTAGGATGTCATCTATGAAGACGATGACAAACCTATCTAGGTAAGGTTTGAACACCCGGTTCATTAGTCCATAAAAGCTGCGGGCGCATTAGTCAACCCGAATGGCATCACCAGAAACTCATAGTGGCCATAACGGGTACTAAGGCCGTCTTCGGGACATCCTCCTTCCGAATTCTTAACTGATGATAGCCCGACCTTAGATCGATCTTGGAGAAAACCGTTGCGCCTTGTAATTGATCGAACAGATCGTCTATCCTAGGGAGTGGGTACTTGTTCTTGATTGTTAGCTTGTTCAGCTCCCTGTAGTCGATGCATAATCGCATGGACCCATCTTTCTTCTTCACGAATAGCATCGGCGCTCCCCAATGAGAGAAACTCGGCTGTATGAACTCCTTCTGCATGAGTTCGTCGAGTTGGTCCTTTAACTCCTTCATTTCTGTCGGTGCTAGCCGATATGGGGTCTTAGATACTGGCGCCGCTCCAGGTACCAGGTCTATGGCAAATTCTATTTCCTGCTCGGGTGGTAGTCCAGGTAATTCCTCGGGAAATACGTCGGGGAGTCCTTAACTACCGGCACTTCCTCGAACTTCGAGAGGAGTTCTCCTCTGACTTGATAGCGAATACAAGATACGCTTCGCACCCGGATTTGATCAGTCGTTGGGCTTTTAACGCTGATATCCTAGAGATCATAATCCCTTTGCTAGTTTCTACAAACTTGAGGGTTCATTCCCGTCCATATTGAGCGTGACTATCTTGCGGTGGCAGTCTATGACGGCTCCGTACTTCGATAGCCAATCCATTCCGAGGATCACCTCATAATCTTTCATAGGAATTATTATGAGGTCTATTGGTAGTTCCCTATCCCCGATTACTATTGGGCAATCACGTAGAACGTGGTTAGTTTGAGTGGGATTCCCGTTCGGAACTGTACCCTAAACTCGCACTCTGCCGGTGAGGCGTAACTCCTATCCTCGTAACGTACTTAGTAGACGCGAACGAGTGTGTCGCTCCTGAGTCAACTAGGATGCAGGTGGGGGTTTCATAGACGAGGAGGGTACCTGTCACCACGGCCGGTTTCAGCTTCCTCGGATGTTAGAGTGTAAACCCGGGCCGGTACCCTTGATGGTGCTGCCGGGTTTCCAGCTTGGCTTCCGGATCCATTTCCGGAGACGCCCTCAGATAGTGGCCCGTCTTGCCACATTTGACGCAGGTGGCATTCTGGGAGTTGCAGACTCCCGTGTGTCTTCGTGCACACTTCGGGCATACGGGTAGATCCAGCTGGGGTCTACCCTGGTTGGGGTTGAACTGTGGGGTGGTCCTGGTCGATTTGGGAGATTCAGCTTTCCACCCTTGGTTACGAACTGCCGCTTTTGGTTGCTTCCGCTCCCTTGCGGCCCTTGTACGAACTTGCGCTTCGCTTCCTGGGCGCGAGCAATTCTGGCCTCTGTCTGCTCTGCCACAAGCGCCCTCTCAGCCACTTGCGCATACGTGGCTCCTTGTACTCCTGCCATACTCACATCCCGTACAGTTCGGGCTTCAATCCTTCCATGAACCGCTCAATCTTGAGCGCGTCCGTACTGACCATGTGAGCAGCGAACCTTGATAGCTGCTCGAACTTCTTGATGTACTCCGCCACTGTCATTGTAATACCCGTAAAATATAAATACGAGGTTTTGACATGATTAGTTGTGAGATTTTGTGGACGAAGCATGAGATAAATTAATTAAACTTTGAATCGAAAATACAGATGTTGGATGACTTCAAATTAAAATGGAACTAATTAAAGAACTTTTGAAAATAATTATAAAAGACATACAATATTAAGTGGGTAATTGATAATATAGACTTGAGATATTAAGCATGGTTTAAATACATGACTTTGGCCCAAACATATTTACACGATGAGATTAATATTTACGTTGCTTGAGTGGGAAGGAAGTAACAATCACCGCCTAGTCATTTCAGATTTATTAAATCAAGTATGATACTTATCTCCAAGTTGTACAACTAACAAAAAAACATATACAAGAACAAGTGTTAAAGAGAGAGAGCGTGAGCAAGGAGAAGAAACGATAGGAAGCCACCAAACTTTTATCTTCAAAAGAGAAACTAATCAACGAGTGAGGTATGAAATTTCATAATATATATTGAGTTGTTTCTTTTGTTTGGATATTTTAAGAATATATAGGGCTGATTCACGATTATAAAGGACACTCAAAAGCTAACATAAATCGAAAACCCTAGTTCATAAGAATTCACTTTGTAATCATAAGGGGCTAAGATGATGTAAGTCTTAATGATTTTACAGCATGAGGTGAATTTTGATAGGTATTTCATAAGGATTAGATGTCGATATGTGATAAGTGCTTGTTTTGAATATATATGTCGATATATGTGTATACTCATTGAAGGAAGTTGTCGAAAGATATCATAAAAATCGAGATATGATTGTTCTTTTATAAGGTAATATCGAGATGTGTCATAGAAGGAATTCTGAGATGATTCCAAGATGTATTATATTAAATGTCGAAGTATGAGAGCTTTTAGAATATCGAAATGTGTGATAATAGTAGTGAGAACCACGACATTTTAAGTAAGAGCTCGACATTTATTGGGTATAGATCTCGACAATTGGTAAGAATGAGCTCGAAGTAACTTCGACATTTTCCTTCAAAAGCTCGATATTTATTAGATATAGATATATGATGGAGCTCGAGATTTTTCTTACACAGTTTTCGACCTTAGTGAGACTTTGATATAGGATTTCGATATACATACAAAGATGTCGAGATGCTTTCAATAGTAATAGGTCTCGACATTTTATAAGAGTTTCGACATCTTTAAGGAATAGACCTCGACATTTTGAGCTCGACCTAGAAATGTATTCGACTCTTTATATGTCTCGACATTTATATGTCTCGACATATGCTAAACAATGAGCTCGACGTTCTATAGGATAGATTTCGACAATGTTTAAATATTTCGACACTTAATATAACTTCAATAGTTTAAAAATGTTCTACAATTAGTAAATTTTCGGTATTTTAGAATTTTTGATATATTTAGGGTTTTCAATATTTTAGGGTTTATTTATTTTAGGAATATCATTATTTTTAGGTTTTCATAAATTTTAGGGTTTTCTATAATTAGAGTTTGGGAACTTAAAAACTTATACAGTTTAGTAAATATACTGATATGATATATTTATTATATTCAGAGGATCGAAATATAGGGACTACGCCAGATCTTCTATTTGACTGTAGCAGGAGGACAGGTAGGTGGATTATCCATCTACAATACGTAAACACAATTATGTGTTTTCATGCGATTATGTGATCTACGTGACTTATGTGATTTATATGTTTTACGTACGCTTTATGTAAATTATGTTTTATGATATTTTTAAGTGCATGACACGTGCATATCACGTGGGCGAGAAATGATTATACCATGATGTGACGATAGGACATGAGATATTGACGTACGGGGTAGAATGAGGTGTTTGTGATTTGCGACTCTTAGAGGAGTCGAGGTTGGGCTCACTGGGCACCTGGCGGAGACAGACGTGATCGATCTGTCTACCCGGACGTGATCGATTCGGGGTGCATACCGCCGGATGGGATTTTCTTTATGATTAGTGCGGGAAGTATACGACCTGGTAGGAGGACATTGACGTGATCGATCAGTGCACTCACTACCGCGTAGCTCGCCACGAGACTTGGGGTGGCCTCCCAGTAGTCTATTGCGCGCGAGGTGTCGAGCCTAACCTAGGGCCCTGTGTTGTGTGAAATAGGAATGTGGGAAAAGAAGAGTGTGCATTATATTATGTTGTGAGATATTGGGATTGGGGTTGAGTGCACACTTGCATACATGCATTTTATTCACCTACTGGGCAAATTGCTCAGTGTTTACGTGTTGTAGGTACTGAGTCCGACGCTGATACGCGTCGTGACTGAGGCGGCTGGTGGCGGTGCTCCACGGACTTTTGAGGGCGGTGCGGTACATGGATGAACACCTGTGGAGCGGCGTTAGCACTTTTGTTCTTCTGATATTTTTGGGGCTTCGGCCCATGTACATGGATGACAATGTAGACGCAT